>CM021101.1:136878100-137447951 GCA_007115665.2 Sequoiadendron giganteum
CTATACCCTCAACCCTAATCCCTCAACCCTTCAAACCAATTAAACTCTCTACCCTAATCCCTCAACCCTTAAACCCTCGACCATCAACCCTCTACCTTAAATCCTAAACTCTTAAACCCAAAAGCCTCAACCCCTAGACCATCTACCCTATATGTTGGAACCTCAACCCTATATCCTCAACCCAATACCTTAAACCATCAACCCTATACATCCTCAACCCTATACCCTCAATTCTTAACCCTCTACCCTATACATTGGATCCTCACCCCTCATGTATCTTTGTCCCTCCCTCCTCTTCTCTCCTTCTCTTTATCTCACTCCTCCCTCCATCTCTCCCTCTATCCATCCCTCCCTCTCTACTCTAATCCATCAACCCTCAAACCTTAACCCTTAAACCCCTAAACACTCAACCCTAACAACTAAAACCTCAACCCTCAACCCATAAATCCTAAATCCTTAGACCCTCTACCCTCTACCCTAAACCCTTAAATCCTTAAACCTAATTAAAATATCTAAACTAATCCCTCAACCCTTAACCCTAGAACCTTAAACCCTATATTCTAGAACCTCAACCCTAATCCTTCAACCTTATACCCTCTACCCTCAACCTTAAACTCTCGAACATCAACCCTTAAACCCTCTAACCTATACCCTATACATTAAACCATCAACCATCAATTCTCAACCCTCAATCCTTAATCCCTCAACCCTCAACCTCTAAACCCTAAACCCTCAAACCTTATACCCTCTACCCTATACATTGAACCCTCAACCATATACCCTCAAACCTAATCACTAAACCGTCTACCCTCTAACCTAAACCCTAAACCCTAAACAATTAAACCCTAAACCCTTAAAAACCTTCTACCCTCTACCCTCTACTCTCAACCCTAATCCATCAACCCTATACCCTCAACCCAATACCCTAAACCATCAACCCTATATGTCCTCAACCATATACACTCAATTCTCAACTCTACCCTATACATTGGATCCTCAAGCCTCATATATCTCGATCCCTTCATCCTCTACTTTCCTTCTCTCTATATTACTTCTCCCTCCATCTCTCCCTCCATCTTTCCCTCCCTCTCTATCCTAATCGCTCAACCATATACCCTGAACCCTTAAACCCTTAAATACATGAAATATAACTTAAAGTATAAGAAAGTAAATGTACATATGTAAATGTCAACTTATCCTTAAATTTTTGTTTCATGTATATAGTTTCCCTTGTAGAGAAAGAGAAGAAGAAAGAGTTCACAAACATTCATTGTAAAATTCAAGCCATTTGACGAGCACCAAATTTGGCATTCGCCAAATGGTAAAGCCATTTGGAGAGCACCAAATCTGGTGCTTTCCAAATAGGCTTAGATTACCAAGCCTATTTTGTGAGCACCAAATTTGGTGCTCTCCAAATTTGGCGAGTGCCAGATTTGGTGCTCTCCAAATTCGGTGAGCACCAAATTTGGCACTCTCCAATTTCGGTGAGCACCAATTTTGGCACTCTCCAAATTCGGCGAGCACCAATTTTGGCACTCTCCAAATTCGGCGAGCACCAATTTTGGCACTCTCCAAATTCGGCGAGCACCAATTTTGGCACTCTCCAAATTCGGTGAGCGCAATGGCTTATTACAGGTCTTTTTTGCAATTTGGCACCAAAATTGTGTCATAGATCCATGCACTTAACCTAATCAACAATAATTCATATAAGTGCAAATACATCATATCACATTCAATTTCATCATAGTATTTAAATTTCAAAGTTTTATCATCACACATTCATCATTACATTTTGACGTAAAGTAAAAAGTAATTTGTAAATAAAAGGAGGAGTGTAACAATATGAAAGAAATTACTAACCAATCATACAATCCCTCCTTGGTATTAAAATAAATCTTCCACTCATCACCCTCTCTTATCCTTATTCGGTGATACCCAATTTTTAAATCTATTTCAATAAAATATTTAATCCTTCCCAAGAAATCCATGAGAACATCCATTCAAGATAGAGGAAATTGATACCTAATAATGATTTTTTCTATCTCTAATGGAAGCACAAGCATAAGAGAGATAGAAACAATATGACAAGAATAAACTGTATTCTGCCAATAATGCATATAGAAATAATGCCTGTATCAATGTACAAATGTAGTAGAGACCCCTTGGTTATATAGCGAAGGTGAGAACATAGGAGGGCATAAGATTATGACAAGTGTCGTAATCTTATGACATGAGACAACTGTGAAAATCTATCACTCCACCTAAAGTGGGAAACTGATAATGTGATAACCACCATAAAAGGTGGATCTACCACAAAAGGTGGAGATGAATCACATGATATGTCCACGAAAGGTGGAAGTGATAAAGTGATAGCATGATAAGTCCACCAAAAGTGGAAAATCTCCAACAACTCCTATGTGGTCCCTAAGTAAACTTAACTAAGGTGTAATAATGACCTAGGACAAGGTACAAAACAATGAATTACACCAACACCCCTCCTTAAGTGCAACTTAGGGAGAATGTACACAAATGCAAGATGGGTCCCGACAACTGGGCCATGTTAGGTACCCATGTACAAATGCAATGCAATCTCTCATAAAGCGGAGAAAAGGAGAAAACCACGTGGGAAAAAACTCCTCCCCAAAAGAGAGATGAAAAACAAGAGAAAATGCTCTCAAATGTATGAGAAGGAAAAAACCCCTAAAAGAGGAAAAAGTCCCCCCCATAAGAGAGAATGAAGAAGTCAAGTGACCCCCTCAGATGAAACATCCTGCACCCCCAAGAGAGCTCGCAAATGATGATAGGTACTCTCAGTGAAAGGTTTGGTGAAGATATCTACAACCTACTGTGCTGTAGGACAATACTACAAATCAATGACCTGCTCCTGTATCAACTCCTTGATGTAGTGCATATGAATCTCGATGTGTTTGGTCCTCTGATGGTGAACCAGATTCTGCGAGATCTGGATGGCACTCTGGTTGTCACAATGAATGACTGAAGGATGTGGAATAGTGAAGCCAAACTCAGTGAGAATATTCTAAAGCCAAATAGCCTTAGTAGCTGCATTAACAGCCCCTCGATACTCAGCCTCAGTCGAAGAAAGAGCAATAGCATGTTGCTTCTTACTCTGCCAACAAATGGGGCCAAAACCAAGATGGAAGCTATAGCCAGAAGTGGACTTACGATCATCAACATCGCTAGCCCAATTAGAATCTGTATATCCCACCAAGGTAAGTCTTGTACCTGCTACATAGTGAATCCCATGATGATGTGTACCCTATATGTAATGTAAGATGCATTTGGCTGCTTCCCAATGAAGCTCATGTGGTTCTTGCATAAAGCATGAAACCATGCCAACTGCAAAGGAGATATCAGGGCATGTGTGAGTCAAGTAGATGAGACTCCCAACAAGCTGACGATACAAAGTGGCATCAACAAGTGGAGTAGAACACTTAGCCTCAAGCTTGACTCCTGAAAGAAAGGGAGTCGAAGTAGGCTTACAATCAACCATGTGAAACTGAGCTAGAAGATCAAGAGCATACTTGGGCTGAGAGAGATATATCCCAGAAGTTGACTGTGTGATCTCAATCCCAAGAAAATAGTACAAAAGGCCCAAGTTAGTCATAGCAAATTTGTCTTGTAAAGCAGATTTGACACTACCAATGATGGATGAGGTACTCCCTGTAATGATCAAGTCATCAACATAGAGCACAAGTAGCAAATGAGAGTCACCCTGTTGCAAAATGTAGACATTCGGATCTGAATGACACCTCGTGAATTATGCAGAGAGAAGAAAGGAATCCATCTTGGCATACCAAGTCCTAGGGGCCTGTTTGAGGCCATAGAGAGACTTCCTCAATCTGCATACCAAAGAAGAATCCTGTATGAATCCCTGTGGCTGCTCCATGTAAATCTCCTCATGAAGATCCCCGTGAAGAAATGCACTCTTCACATCCATCTGATGTACAACCCAAGCATGAGCTACAATAATAGCAAGTGTCAAGCGAATGGAGTTCATCTTAGCAATGGGTGCAAAGGTCTCTGTATAATCAACACCTGGAATCTGTGAAAAACCTTTTGCCACAAGCCGAGCCTTGTATTTATCCACACTTCCATCCACTGCATACTTGGTTCGATAGATCCACTTGCATCAAATCATCTTTCTCCCCTTGGGGAGAGGAACTAAATCCCATGTGTTGTTCCTCATCAAGGAACTATACTCTTCCTCCATTGCTGAATCCCACTCTGGAACTCCTGATGCTTCCTTGAAGGACTGTGGATCGGAAGCAGTAGCAATAAAAGCATGTGGAAAATCCTGATGTTGTGACCGAGTCCTTCGAGTATCTGAAGGATCCCAAACAAGAGAACCTACTGACTCAAGAGTCTGTCAAGCCCAGCGAGGTCTAGTAGGAGATGAAGGATGAGGCTCCTCAACTGCAAGTGGACCATACGAAGGTGTGATTCTGCGAGTCGGAGTTGAGGGAGAATCATCATCTGAGTCACTATCATCACTTTCCACTATGGAGGAAGGAAGAGGAGGATTAGAGGCCAACCTAGGAGAGCTTTCCTCAAAGTGAACACTCCTCTCAATGAATAGCTCATGTGTCTCTGGATCCAAAAGTCTATATGCCTTAACCCCTTCAGGATATCCAACAAAGATGCAAGGCCTACTCTGAGGTTCCAATGCCTTGCGTTTCTCTGGAGGTATGCATGCCCAAGCTGGACAACCAAAAACTCTGAAGTGACTCACAACCGGTTTTCTACCACACCAAGCCTCAAAAGGAGTCATACCCTTCAAAGCCTTATGGGGAACCTGATTCTGGATGTGAGTGGCACAACTGATAGCTTTTGCCCAAAATTGAGGACCAAGAGAACGAGAATGAATCATGCAGCTAGCCATCTCCTTAAGGGTTCTATTCTTCCTTTCAGCAACACCATTCTGTTGTGGAGTGTATGCAATTGAATGCTGAATATCAATCCCCTCAAGAGTACAAAATTCCTCAAGTCTATTGTTCACATATTCCCTTCCATTGTCTATGCGGAGAATCTTGACTTGCTTCCCTGATTGCTTCTCAACATGAGCCTTGAAGGCTAGAAATCTGTCAAACACTTCACTCTTGTGAACAAGAAAATAGACCCAAGTGAAGCGGGAGTAGTCATCAATGAAGGTGAGGACATAGCGGGCCTTGCTGAATGATGGCACTGGAAATGGACCTGCTACATCACTGTGAATCAATTGAAGAACTTCCAAAGCTCTCCAAGACTTCCCTTTGTCAAAATTCTCTTCTGGATGCTTACCCAAGGAACAACTTGAACAAACACCTTCTAAAAAGATGATTTGAGGGAGTCCTGTAACCATATCCTTGGAGCTAAGCTACTGAAGATAGCGGTAATTGAGATGTCCAAATCGCTCATGCCAAAGCTTACTATCTGCATTTGAATGAGTAAGCAATGCAGTAGAAGGAGACTTAGGAATAAAGTGGGAAAATGAGTAAAGCCATGTGTTGGGATTGGCTTGTCCCACTGCAACCAAGGCATCATCCTTAAGTTCTTTGACCACAACTGAATCTGGTAGAAACTCAACTTTTTTGCCATCTCCAAAGTGAGTGATTTGGTAGATTGAAAGAAGATTGGTGCTCAAGTTAGGAACATAGAGAACATCTTCAAATGTTCCATCATCCATGACAACCGAACCTTTGCCTTCAACATCCACTTGAGTGTCATCACCTATGAAGATGTGAGGTACCTTAGATGACTCCAAAGAAGAAAACTGCTCCCTTGTAGAACCCATGTGATGAGTGGCACCCGAGTCAGGGTGGAGTGATAGCTTTTCACAGTTGTCTCATGTCATAAGATTACGACACTTGTCATAATCTTATGCCCTCCTATGTTCTCACCTTGGCTATATAACCAAGGGGTCTCTACTACATTTGTACATTGATACATACATTGTTTCTATATGCATTATTGGCAGAATACAGTTTATTCTTGTCATATTGTCTCTATCTCTCTTATGCTTGTGCTTCCATTAGGGCTCTAGATCTTGGGTGGCTACCTTCATAGCCAAGTCTTACAGTTCATGTACATCCTCCATTCACCGTCCCTTTTTTGTGCTAACACACTTGGTACTTCACATGGGCTAAGAATTTCTCTAATTAATCCTCTTTCTAATAGATCCTCCACTTTTTTGTTCAACTCTCCATTTTATAAAGGTGCTAATTTATACGTATCCTTGTTGGGTAAACTTTCCCTTGGAATTAAGTTCATTTGATGCTAATGCTCCTCATAGGTGGTGGTCCTTTGGTCAATTCTTTGGACACCATTTCATCAAATTATTCTAGTATTCCCTTTACTTCTAATGGCATTGAAGGGTACACAATCTACTAAGAGGAGGGGTGAATCAGTATATAAAATCAATTTAAAATCCTTTAATTCAAAAACTATGTCAATCATGATAGGGTAAAAGCAAGAAGTTGAGTCCATTAAGAGGGGCTCAAGTTTTCAAAAAAAAACCGCATGAAACATGTACTCATTTTAAAAAAATGCATACACATTTCTTTTTTAAAAAAGGGTACTTGTTTAGGAATGGTAACCCAAGCCTAAATGGGTACCTGTTCTAAAAATAGAATAGGTACCTATTTTTAAATGGGTATCGGTTTTAAAGTGGGTACCCATTCTGCAAATTTCCAAAAATAGAATTTTTTCAGAATGGGTACTCGTTTACTTGTTCTAAAAAAATCTAAATACAAAAATTTATTAAATCGGTTACCTATTCTAAAGAAATCCAAAAATAGAAATTTCAAAAAATAGAAATTTTTAAAAATGGGTACCCATTCTAAAAATTCCAAAAATAGAAATATTTAAGAATGGGTACCCATTCTAAAAATAATCCAAAAATAGAAACTATTAAAATGGTTACCCTTTCTAAAAATTCCAAAAATAGAAATGTTTAAATATAGGCACCCATTCTGAAAATTCCAAAAATAGAAATATTTGAAAATAGATTTTTAAAAAAATAGGTACCCATTCTTAAAAATTTCCAAAAATAGAAATTTTTGAAAATGGTACTCGTTCTAGCTTTAAAGAACATGTACCCATTTTAAAATGCGTACTCGTTAAAATGGGTACTCGTTCTAGCTTTAAAGAATAGGTACCTATCTTAAAATGAGTAACTGTTCCTTAAAGCTAGAATCCCCAAGCCACTTTTTGCTTGGATTTTATGCTGGAGAAAGGTTTGGTAACCCAACCCTTAACTTTTGACATGCAACTAAAAAACTAAGGTAGATTCAAGAGAAATGTCCAACTTTGGCTATATAGTTGATAGACTTTTTTGAGAATTAATCTATAAAATTAAAACTCATTATAGATCATGATGCCTAGTTTCTAAATATATAATTTTTGTTAAGTTTGGATTACATGTTTTCTATTTTTTAATTAATTTCTAAGAAAACAAGTCCATAAACTTGAAATATCACGTTCTTTTGTTTTTTAATAACTTTTTTTTGTTATTTTTTTGAAAAAAAAATTATATGACATCAACATTTAGACAATTCTCTACACAATGAAAAAAAAATGGTTTACGTCTAATTATGCTACCTGTACACATTGATTTTTAAAAATAACAATTAAGGCCAATAAAAATTCAATTAAAAAAATATTTAGAACAAAATTACAGAAATATCTACATCAATCTTCATGTTGTTACATATTTTTCCCCAAGAGGAATAAAAAAAATACTTTTATTTAGATTAAAAAGTGGTGTCTGTATACATGCATGGTATGGTAAAAAAAGAGTGACTTTTAAAAAGTGGTTTTTATACATGACTATTAAAATTTAATTTATATCATCTAGGTATTAGAATAAATTGCATATTTGGAAACTAGATTCAAAATACTAAATTTCATATTATGATTTTTTAAAAGATTCATTGTGTAAATGCTTCAAATTTTCAGTCCAAGTGTGACAAATTTTGAAAACATAAAAAACACTTCCACTTTTTGAGATTTTTGTGAACCCAACTTGCATCAGCCTAGAAAATTGAATCAAAATAGATGTCGATAATCAAGAAACCACATAATTACACACATTTTCACATGAAAACATCAGATAAATGTGGAAACCCAAGATGGGAAAACCATAGTGAGAGTAGCTACTTAGATATACTATTTAAGTCCACCCTCATAAAGCAAGAATATAACAAGGGAATTTTCAATATGAAGTAGGCACTGACCTACTAGAGATACCAATCCTAAAATGTATTTTTAGGGACCAACCTATTGGAGACACCAATCCCCAATACAAATATTTAAGCACCAACTCAATGAGTAGAACACTAGTCCAGTAGAATTACAAAGATAAAGCTTGCAAACCTTCAATGTTGATTACACATCTTACACAAGATCTATACTTCATTTAGATATGAGCTCCTATAATCCTTAAGATCTTATGATGATGAAACACAATGATTGAGATGCTTCACATTGAATAACATTCACTCACACACTTGCATACATAAGTATATTCACTTAGCACGTCCTCTTCAATTATTCACACACATCATACACACAACTACACAAAAGTATGATAATTAAATACAAAAAACTACAATAACTTCAATTCATGTTAGGCAGGGATTTACAAATAACCAAGATGATGTAAGTTGAACCTAAATTTAAATTACAAAAAATGTGTAATAGGTTTGTCCTAAATCAAATTTATTGCCACCAAAATTATATGATTCCATACAGCTCCACAAGAACCTTAACTTGGACCTATTTTATCATCACATGCTAACTCTAGGTGCCACACACTACTAGTCATTGTCACACGGCTCTAGAACACCAACTAGTTGACAAATAATCATAAAGAATCTTTGTCACTTCAAAATCCTTGTATGTTGAAGATATCTTCCAAAAACTCTAGAAGATGATAAAACATGTGTAGACATACTCTCCATTCTAATTGTAGAGCCAAACACACCTTCAGGAAGAAATATTGAACATATATGTGTTGTGAGAGAAATATCTCTACCCCGAGTAATTGAACTAGATCACCTCTATCATCATGAATAGATGTATTATGATACTACAGACAATCCAAAACTAATTTGATTAATATAGCTAGCAATATATATACTTTTGTAACACAAAATGATAATTACATTTAATTCTCATTGATCTATTGGTCATATTCCTTTGACATCAGTGAACACCTTTGACATCAATTAACTCCTTTAATTTCAATAACAACCTTTGTTCAACAGGCATATCACTATAGGAAATAAATTTCCCTACCTTTTGCACCTAGGGAACTACACCAAAACATAATTTTTCATTGTGAAAATCCTTTAAAAATAGTTTTCTTATCACTAATAATTTCCTTAGACCACTTTCAACCTCTTCTTCGCTATTCATCAATGAAGAGTATGTTTTTGTCAAATTTTTCCAAAGTATAAGTACTTTCTCTCCCATTATGGATTGCCTTTCTACCAAACTATTGAAATATTCCTAAGAGAAAATAGCATGGATGCATAGGAATGATATCACACCACACATTATATTCATAAATGCCTATTTGAAAACTCACTAGGCATTATTGATCAACCAAGATTTGGTCCCCTTTTTCTAGCCATGACACCTTGTAAGGATTAGGGTGTGTTTTTACTTTTAAATAAAACATATCTACCATTTAAACTGAAACTAAATTATTAGTACACCTACTATCTATTATGACCTTATAATATTTTTCTTTAGATAGGTTCATTTTTTATTTTGGTTGGCTTTAAAATATCATTTTCATCATATGTGCTTCTCCATTCCTAGGTTCATCTAGTTGACTAGAAAACCCTATAGATTTTTTATCCCCTTTGTCTATGTGTGCAGTTACAACCTTTGTTCTCCTTGATTCCTTTTTCTTGCATTGTGGGCATTTGTAAATTATATGTCCTAGTTATTCACATGTGAAATAGGTACCTCAAAAACTTGTGCCTCTAACTCTACCTCTCATAGGTATGGTCTTCCTCTTATTTCATTGTTCTCATTTTTTATTGTTTCAAGGGTTGGCCTTCTCATCATTACAATATTTATTTGGTAATGGACTTTACCTCTACAAAATCCACCTCTACTTTGGCTACTCCTTATCTGGTGATTGTTCTTATCTTGCTTTTTATGCAACTATTTTTTATGAGTTTCTATGGTTAATTGTTTTATGTGTTTGGCTGAAAGGGATAGTGTCACATTACTCACTTGTGAGTACCCTGCTACGTTGCGATTTCCTTTCACGGTGGGCATGATTGTATGATTATTTATATTCTCAACTATTTTGTGTGTTGTAGGTTGGAGGTACTAGGCATCGACTCTACCTAAATTGGCAAGTCTGAACATGCCTTAAAACCCAATGGAACAGTTATTGGGTATGTGCAGGATCATGATGGGCCAAAAAGTGGCGATATGTAACTGATATGATGGCCCATGTGGTAGACAACCTTTTTTTAACCCAAAACTTATGAAACAAAAAGGGTTTTTAAAGGAGATTCTTAGCTTTCCACCAATATAAATTATGGTTTAATTTGAATTTAATAAATAATTATTATTCAGTTTCTATTTGAATTACGACTCAAGTCCTGATTGATAGGTTGATTGAAAAACATCTATAGCTTTCAAACAATATCACATTTTTTGAATCCAAAACATGTGTCACATTCTATTCTTTGTATACTCTAGGATTAAAAAAAATGAATTTCATGGAAATTTTGACCAAGTTAAGGTGGTCAGACATACGAGTTTTTATATTTTTTAAAAGTTGTAATAAAAAATTCATAATTAATTATTTACTTGGAAAAAATTACAAAAAAAATATGCATCACATTGGGACATGAGTCCTCTACTTATATCTAAAATCAAGATATAAAAAAATACTATCATTTTATTATGGTTAGGGTGGTCAAACATATACTTACTTACTATTTTTCCCTGAAATTTAAGTACTACTATATTGAAATTTCAAATTTTCACCAAAAAGATTTTTTTTTTAAAATAAACCTAGTATTTTAGAAACTACATTTAATTTGCTATAGATTATATTCTTACATATTTTTGAAATAATATAGGTAACTTATTCAAATTTTTACGTCAAGTTGCCTAATTGTGATTAAATTCTGAATTTCCATCGCCACTTAAGGGCCTGTTTTTTCCATGATGATCCTGCACATACCCTATTCAGAGATAGCATTTGGTCTCCTACCCTAGCTATCATCCTTGAAGAGGGTGAGTATCTTGTTTGTCACGTTGTAAGTTTTGTATGATGATCGTGGTTAGTTGGTCTTGTTTTTTGACCCTGGTTAAGGTTTAGGTAATTGTAGCCGATATTTGGTTTGTTTAATAAATGTTGTTTTGATTAATTGACGTATTAAATAAATTATTAAGTAAAAGTATTTTGATAAATAGATATAAATATATGTATTAGTGATTATGGTTTATAATAAATTTTGAAGGGTAGTGTAATATTAAATAAAATAAAATCGAATCGAATTATAATGAAATGTGATAATGGATAAATAGTAAAAAAAATATTAAAAAGTTATAAAGATTTTGCATGCAGCACATGCATAACTTCAAACTGATTGTCGAAAGGAAACTAGATGTTTTATTGAGATTTTAGAAATTTTATTAGATTTTTGCTTTCAAAAATTATAGCAGCCTTCCTTTAGTAAATAATTATCCTTTTGAGAGATTTTGGAGGAGGACGGGTTTTTGTTTCAAGGAAGAGAAGAAAATTTTGTTTGGAAGAGAATTTCTTATGCTGTAGATTTTGTGGGAAATTGGGGGAAAATTATTGGAAAGATTTATTGGGAATTTCAAAGAAGTTGTTGCTGCAGAAGATTGATCTCGACACCAAATTTGTATCTTAGCCAACGTTGGAATCTAGGTTGGCTTTGTTTTTATTCTTTATTTTGTTTCATTGATTAATGCAAACCGATTTCTCTCTCCTTCTGCTTGTTGAAAATTATTGCTTGATTGCTGGATGTGTTTCTGAATGCTTCATAAATTCAAATATTTCAAGATCTTCTTAGAAAAATTGATCTTGTTCATATTTGGTAGTCTAGTTTATGGCATCGAAGTATTTTCCCTAGTCATTGTCATTGTTTAAAAGTTTCTTAAGCCTTTTCAACAAACCGTTTTTGTGCAATCCTGCAATCATATCCTTCCATGAGATAACATCTAATTGAGGCATTCGGTCCAAACCCCTAGCCGGTTACATTTGTATTGAAAGTATCTTTTTGGCCTCTCTTCAAATCTGGTTGCACGCTCTATATCTCGTATGAATTTACATGAAAGTTTCACAATCCTCATTTAAGGTCATTTCTAGAGCTATCTCAGCACATGCCTGGTTGCCCTTGCTGTACAATAAGTGTGTATTCACTATTTCTTATTTCTGACCTAATTTGGGCACCCTTCAGATGTATATGTTTGCAAATTCAATTTATTTGGTGATAGGCAGTTGGATATTAGATATTGATTCAATCTCATGTTAGTTGTTTATGATGTGAACAACATATTATATTACTGCGAAATCTTATTTTGTTGCAACATTTTATATTGTGGAAGATTGGCTTTATACCAATTTATTTTTACATTTGCTTAAATGTTTCTTTAACCGCTTTATGGCTACCAACGTAGCCTACCTCCCTCAAAGTAGTGCCATGAGGTAGTTGTGTGCCTCTTTGACACCCTTTCCATTATCTTGCAGCCTTTTAATTGTTGAGGATTCAAATTGAAATGTTTGATAGGTTGTTTTTATGACATTCAATAATAATTTGGGCATGAATTTTGATAATCCTTTTTACTCTTCATTGCAATGCTTAGAAATTCGATGTTGCTATTACTCTTATCCTTGATACGGTGTATAGAGAGCTCCATCCATTATGATGTGACTTTATATGTTGGTATCAATATTTGTAATGTGTGCATATATATATATTAAGCCTGGTATTCGATGTTTTCATTGAAGTTCCACCTTTGTGTTTGTACTTGGTATTGATAAAAAAATTGTAGATTACTTTCTAAGAATAGATGAAGTTGTAAATGCAAGAAGAGGTTTAGGTGAAATAGTTGAAGAGTTTGATGTGGTTAGGAAAGTTATCATAACTTTGCAACCTAAATTTGAATATAAGGTTTCTACTCTTGAAGAGAAGATTTTTTTTTATCAACTTTCCTTAGATATCTTACAAGGTATTCTAACTGCATATGAAATGAGAATTGGTAATACTGGTTCTACATCAAAAGAAACTACCTTCAAAGCAAAAAATAAAGAGTTATTAGATGATAGTGACTCTGATTTATCATATTCAAAAGAAGCTCTTCTTGTCAAAAAAATCAAAAATAAATATAAGGGTAAGCTGCCCTTTAAATGTTTTACTTGTGGCAGGTCTGGACACTTTGCTACTAAATGTCCTTATGGTGATCAATCTAATGAGGATGAACAACTTGAAAAATAGTATAGGAAAAAAGATTTTAATCGTAAAACAAAGTTTAACTTCAAAAAGAAAAAGAGTCACTTTACCAAAGAAGACTCAGATGTTGAGTCAGATGACTCACTAGGCGATGAAGATATAACTTCATTCATGGTTGTAGTTGATACACAATAGAATTCAAATAAAGAATTAGAAAAACAGTCTGATTTAGAAAATTGTGAAATTGAATTGCTTTGTGCATTTCAAGAAATAAAAAGATTAAAGAAACAAATTGCTTCTCAAGAGCATAGTCAACACAATATGATCACATGTTTACAAGTTGAAAAGTTTGATGACTCTAAAACAGTTGTGGATAGTCTCAAATTAGTTCTTGTTGATAAAGATAAAGAAATTAAAAAACTTGAACAACAAGTTGTCACTCTTAAAAAACAAGTTGAAGGCTATGAAAGCACTATTCATTTGAATGATATACTTGGGAAACAAAAGTAGCATAAAGACATGACTGGTGTTGGATTGAACACCGGTGAGTATTCAAAACCTTTAAATCAAAACTTTAAGAAGCAACCATTTGAGCACAAACAAACCAATTTGAGGTTTAATACATTTTTTCATGGTTATTGCTTCTTTTGTAATAAATTTGGACACATTTGGACACAAAGTGAACAATTGTAGGCTTATGATGCTTAGAACACCAAGGTTTGGTCACATATAGTTCTTTGGCTTTCCAAATTCAATTAGATGTTTCAAATGCAATACTATTGGTCACACATCCAAACAATGCTGTGAACAAGGTAAAAAAATCATTGAAAAGGTTTGGAGACCCAAGTTTATTCCAACCATAGAACAATCCTACTTGTGCAAAATGCTTTTCTTTCCACAAAGAAGGAACTGTGGGTTTTGGATAGTGCTTGTTTCAATCACATGATAGGAGATAAGGACACATTTTTTAAATTTGAAGATTATGCAAGAGGTTTTTTAAAGTTTGGTAACAATACATGAATTCAGATTAAAGGTAAAGGCTCTTTCCTTCTAAATGATGACACACCCATTTATGATGTGTATTATGTAGAAGGCCTAAAAAAAAATATTATAAGTGTTAGTCAAATTTGTGACAATGGTTACAATGTTATATTCAATTCACAATGATGTTCTATAAAGAACAAATCTAGTAAAACAGTTGCAACTGGATTAAGGACACAAGGTAATGTTTACAATCTCCTTGACTCATCCAATCATGAAAGCAATGAAGGCATATGCCTTATGGGTCAAGTTGAAGAGAATTGGTTATTTCTTAAATGTTTAGGACACGTTAACTTTGAAAATTTGGTTAGGATCAACAAAAACCGAAATGTGAGAGTTTTTCCTATTCTAAGAAAACCATAAAATGGGTATACATGCAAGATCATGATGGGAAAAAAGTGGCGACATATAAGTGATATGATGGCCCATGTGGCTGATGACTTTTTTTCTACCCAAAATTGATGAAACGAAAAAGGTTTTTAAAGGAGATTCTCAGATTTCCACCAATATAAATTATGCACTTTACTTTGAATTTAGGGCTGATGCAAGAAGTTGGGTCCACAAAAAGCTGAAAAAGTGGAAGTGTTTTTGCTATTTTTCATAATTTGTCACACTTGGACTGAAAATATGAGGCACTTACACAATGAATCTTAAAAAATTTAGTAATATGAAATTTAGAATTTAGAATCTAGTTTCCAAATATGTAATTTATTCAAATACCGAGATGATATAAATTAAATTTTGATAGAGATGTATAAAAACCACTTTTTAAAAGTCCTTGTTTTTTTACCATACCATGCACGTGTACAGACACCACTTTTTGACCCAAATAAAAATATTTTTCTAATTAATTTTGGGTAAAGAAAACTAACATGAAGATTGATACGAATTTTTTTTAATAATTTTTTTTTGAATATTTTTTTTATTGAATTTTTATTGGCCTTAATTATTGTTTTTAAAAATCAACGTGTACAAACATCATAATTGGACTTAAACTATATATATATATTTTTAATTGTGTAGAGAATTGTCTGAAAATTGATATCATATATTTTTTTTTACAAGAAACTTAACCAAAAAAAAGTTATTAAAAAACAAAAAAAGCGTGATATTTCAAGTTTAAGGACTAATTTGCTTAGAAATTAATTAAAAATTAATAAATATAATCCAATATTAATAAAAATTATATATTTGGAATCTAGACATCATGTTATCTAATGGGTTTTAATTTTATAACTTGATTCAAAAAAAAGTTCATCAACCATATTGCCAAAGTTGGATATTCTTCTTCAATCTGCCTTAGTTTTTTAGTTGTAGGTCAAAGGCTAAGGGTTGGATTGCCAAGCCTTTCCCGAGCCTAAAACCAAGGCTACATGTGGGTTGAAGATTCAAATTTTTAATAACGCGTATGCATTTTTAAAAACGCTCACGCGTTACAAAACACATATGCGTTCTTTATTTATTTGATTGTTTAAAATAAATGCTTTTTAGAAACGGGTACCCATTTTGCTTTTTAAAACACATACGTGTTTTAAAAGGGGTACCCGTTTCTAAAAATATTTTTTTTTAAAAATAAATGATTTGTGTGTGTTATAAAATGCATGTGTTATATAATGCGTACGTATTATATAACGTGTACACATTTTTTAGTGCATACACATTTTTTTAGGCTCGAGTACCCGATGCATAACGCATACACATTTTAAAATAATGCGTATGCGTTTTCTGCGAGATTTTTTTTTTTTTGGCCGAAACTTCCCCTCTTCGTGGACCCAACTTCTTACACTTACCCTTTAATAAATAATTATTATTCATTTTCTATTTGAATTATGACTAAAGTCTTGATTGATAGGTTAATTGAAAAACATCTATAGCTTTCAAACGGTATTACATTTTTTGAATCTGAAACATGCATCACATTCTATGCTTTGCATACTATAGGATGAAAAAAAAAATTGAATTTCATGAAGTTTTGACTAGGTTAAGGTGGTTAGAAATACAATTTTTTATATTTTTTAAAAGTTGTAATAAAAAAATCATAATTAATTATTTACTTGGAAAAAAATTACAAAAAAATATGCATCACATCGAGACATGAGTCCTCTACTTATATCTACAATATTTTTAAAAAATATTATCATTTTACTGTGGTTAGGGTGGTTAGATAGACACCTACTTCTTATTTTTCCTTGAAATTTAGGTACTACTGCATTGAAATTTCAAATTTTCACCAAATAGATTTTTTTTTTAAAAAAATAAACCTAGTAGTTTAGAAACTACATTCAATTTTCTATAAATTTTATTCTTACATATTTTTTAAATAATATAGATAAATTTTATTCTAATTTTTACATGAAGTTGCCTAACTCTGATTTTCTGAATTTTCATCACCGCTTCAGGGCATGTTTTTTCCATGATGATCCTGCACATACCCAAATGCACTTTACAAAGAATGTCTAAGAGATAAGAAAACAAAGGTTAGTTTCAAATCCAAAGAACATGCTTCAACTAAACCGTACACGTATGCATTTTTTAGTGCATACGCATTTTTTTAGGCTTGGGTACCTGATGCATAACACACATTTTTTAATAACGCATATGCGTTTTCTGCGAGATTTTTTTTTTTGGCCGAAACTTCCCCTCTTCGTGGACCCAACTTCTTGAACTTACCCTTTAATAAATAATTATTATTCATTTTCTATTTGAATTATGAATAAAGCCTTGATTGATAGGCTAATTGAAAAACATCTATAGCTTTCAAACGATATCACATTTTTTGAATCCGAAAAATGCGTCACATTCTATGCTTCGCATACTATAGGATGAAAAAAAAATTTGAATTTCATGAAGTTTTGACCAAGTTAAAGTAGTCAGACATACAATTTTTTATATTTTTTAAAAGTTGTAATAAAAAATTCATAATTAATTATTTACTTGGAAAAGGATTACAAAAAAATATGCATCACATGAGGACATGAGTCCTCTACTCATATCTACAATATTATTAAAAAATATTATTATTTTATTGTGGTTAGGGTGGTTAGACAGATACCTACTTCTTATTTTTCACTAAAATTTAAGTACTACTGCATTGAAATTTCAAATTTTCACCAAATAGATTTAAAAAAAAAAAAAAAAACCTAGTAGTTTAGAAACTACATTCAAAATTCTATAGATTTTATTCTTACATATTTTTGAAATAATATAAATAACTTATTCTAATTTTTACGTCAAGTTGCCTAACTCTGATTTTCTGAATTTTCGTCGCCACTTAAGGGCATGTTTTTTCCATGATGATCCCGCACATACCCAAATGTAGTTTGCAAAGAATGTCTAAGAGGTAAGAAAGAAAAGGTTAGTTTCAAATCCAAAGAACATGCTTCAACTAAACCTTTGTAGCTTGTACACATTGATTTATGTGGTCCTACTAGGAATAGGTCAATAAATGGTGAGAATTACTTCATGTTATTTGTAGATGACTACAAAAGGATGGTTTGGGTAACCTTTCTCAAACATAAATCAGAGGCTTTTGACAGATTTAAAATATTTCATAAAATGGCTGAGAAAGAATATGATATGAAGCTTAAATGCTTGAGGTCAGACAAGGGAGGTGAGTTTACCTCTCAAAAATTCATTGATTATTGTGAGAAACATGGTATAAAAAGGCAATATGCTACTGCAAGGACACCTCAATAGAATGGGGTTGTGGAATGGAAAAACAAAACAATGAAAGAAATTTCTAGAACAATGCTTGATGAAGCCAAGTTGCCTAATATGTACTAGAAATAAGTTTTTCATACAACTATCTTTATTCTGAACAGAGTGCAAATAAGAGTGAAATCCAATTTCACTCGATATGAGCTATGGTATGGTAAATCTACTTCTATAAAGTACTTCAAAATATTTGGTTGTAAATGCTTTATCAAAATAGATGATGAAAACTTAGGAAGCTTTCAATCCAAATCTGATGAAGGTATCTTTTTAGGATATTCTACACATAGAAAAGCTTATAAATGTTTCAATGTTTCTAGATGATGATCATGTGCAGGATGTTGAAGAGGAACCTACAATAGGTCTTGACATTTCTCCCAAATCTGCTAAAGAAGATAATATACAATAGGAGGATGCTTGAAGCTCTAAAGTAGTAACACCTCCAAAACCACCCTCTAGGATTGTTGTCAACGATCATCCTCAAGATGAAATAATTGGGGATAGAAGTGCAGGTGTCTTGACAAGAAGGAGATCAAAACTTGAAAAACAAGCTCAAATTGCTAAACATTTATGTTTAGTAATTGAGTTTGAACCCAAAACATGTAGTGAAGCATTAGATGATGAATGCTAGTTGAAAGCAATGCAAGAAGAAATAAACTAGATTGAAAAGAATAATACTTGTGAGTTAGTCCCAAGACTTGATGACAAGAATTTCATTGGTGGAAAATGGGTTTTCAAAAATAAACTTGATGAATGTAGCAAAGTTGTAAGAAACAAGGTGCAATTTGTGTGCAAAGGCTATGCACAACAAGAAGGTATTGATTTTGGTGAGACTTATGCACCTATTGCTAGAATTGAATCCATTCGAATATTTTTGGCATACTCATGTTTTAAGAACTTTAAGGTTTATCAAATGGATGTCAAAACCACTTTTTTGAATGGATATCTTGATGAGGAAGTGTATATGGAACAAAATGAAGGGTTTGTTGCATGAGACAAGCCTACTTATGTTTAAAAGGTAAAAAAGGCCTTGTATGGTCTTAAACAAGCTCACAGAGCTTGGTATTCAAGGTTGGACTCACATTTAACAACTAATGGCTTCATAAGAGGTGTTGTGGACAACGAACTCTATGCCAAAATGGAAGGTAATGATCTTTTGGTTGTTGAAGTTTATGTTGATGACATTATCTTTGGGTGTAATAATGATGCGTTATCCAAAACATTTTCTAAGATTATGGAATCAAAATTTGAGATGACCATGTTAGGTGAACTAACATTCTTTCTTGGACTTCAAGTTTCTCAACTTGAACATGACATTTGCTTATCTCAAACTAAATATGCAAAGGAAATGCTTAAATTTTTTTAGATGGATGATTGTCATGAAATAAGCACTCCAATGGTAACTGGTTGTAAAATTTTCAAAGTTGATGATTCTCCTGATGTAGATCAATCTGAATATCGATATATGATAGTTAGTTTATTATACTTGACTACATCTAGACCTATTTTAATGCAAGCAGTTTGTATGGTTTCTAGATTCCAATCTGCTCCTAAATAGACACATCTTACAACTGTAAACAAAATTTAAATACATTTAGGGTACTCTTGACTATGGTCTTTAGTATCCCATAAATGATGGTTTCACTTTGATGGCCTATACTGATGTAGATTGGGCTAGTTGTTTAGATGACATGAAAAGCACTAGTGGTGTTGCATTCTTTCTTGGTGATCATTTGGTTGAATGGCATAGAAAAAAACAAGATTATGTTTCACTTTCTATATAGCAGAAGCAGAATACATTACTACTACATCTTGTGGTACTCAATTACTTTAGATGGAACAAAGTCTTTCTGATATGGGTATTGCTGTTGAAAAACCTATTTCTATATTTTGTGATAATACATGTGCTATAAATTTGTCTAAGAATCTAGTTATGCATTCAAGAACCAAACACATTGCTATTAAATTTCATTTTCTTCATGAAAAGGTGCTGGCTAATGAAGTTTATGTGCACTATGTCCCTACTCAAGCGCAGGTTGCAGATATTTTTACAAAGCCTTTGGTTAAAGAAGTCTTTGAAAGACTTTGTTCTCGGTTGCTAGTTGTTTCTCAATCATTGCTTCAACAGTGTTCTCTCATGGATTCAAGGGGAGCTTTCTAGCTCTCTTAGTAGCTTGTTGTTTTTTGATTTGGTTTTTTTGTTGCATTCTTGCTCTATCTGCAGTTGGGTATTGGCTGGTTGTTGTATTTCATGACATATTATAGGTTTCTTCCTTTGTTCTTGTGAGAAAAAGGTCAAGAAAATGATGGTTCAATGGTTTAGATGGCTAAGTTTTTTAGTGGTTTAGTGGTTTAGATGGCTAAGTTTTTCAGTGGTTTGGTGGTTTAGATGGCTAAGTTTTTCATTAGTTTAGATGGATAAGTTTTTTCCATCAAGGAAAAAGTGGGAGTTTTTTGGCTTCAACTATGGCATTTTTCCTTGATGTCAAAATTGCCCTAGGTTGGTGCCTTGACATTTCACAGTTAACATATGGTTAGATATTTCAGGTTGGCATATTCTTTTGTCATTGGCACATTTTGCATAATTACTTGATTGATATCTTGATTTTTCATTTGTTGCTACTTAGTTCACTTTGATATGGTTGGCATTCTATTCAGTTGTACTATCTTTGGTTGGACTAATCTTTTGGATACATGTGTAGTTCATGATCAGGTTTCAGTGTTATATGGTTGTTTGGAAAAAGTTTCAAGTGATATATTATTGATCATAGGATTAATCCAAAATCATGCAAGGCTCACAATTGTTGATCATGCTACAGGTTCTTTGATTTAGATTGAATAAATGGTGGCACATTTTAATTATGAGAGGTTGCATGGTTCATTTTCTTTGAAAATTTAATTAACGACTTTACATAAGCCATTTGTGATATATTTACTTCTCACATTATTTTGGCATTTGTGAGAGCTTTTTCAAGCATTATTTATGGGTATGTGAATGATCATGATGGGCCAAAAAGTGGCAATACGTAAGTGATATGATGAACCATGTGACTAACGACTTTTTTTTTACCCAAAATTGATGAAATGAAAAGGGTTTTTAAAGGAGATTCTTAGATTTCCACCAATATAAATTATGTTTTACTTTGAATTTAATAAATATTTATTATTCATTTTCTATTTGAATTGCAACTAAAGTCCTCATTGATAGGTTGATTGAAAAATATCTATAGCTTTCAAATGGTATCACATTTTTTTAATCCAAAACATGCATCACATTCTATGCTTCACATACTATAGGATTAAAATAAACAAAACTAAATTTCATGAAGTTTTGACCACTTAGTTAAGTTGGTCAGACATACAAATTTTATATTTTAAAAAAATTATAATAAAAAATTCATAATTAATTATTTACTTGAAATTTTTTTATAAAAAATATGCATCACATCAGGACATGAGTCCTCTACTTATATGTAAAATATTATAAAAAAATATTATCATTTTATTGATTTTTTGTTTGTAGTGGGACCTTACATTATCTCCTAGCACAGGGGGTGAACCTTAGGGTTCCACATGGTCGCGAGGTTGGTTCTTTTTCCTCCATTGGGTTTTCTTGCTATTTGTTAATGTGCATGGAGGTTGTACCTTGTGTAGTGGATTCGAGTTCATGTTCTAGTTCAAGGAAATAATCTTTATGTTTATGTAATGGATTGTATCCCAGTTGTACCATTTATTATAATCAGATGTATTCTTCCCAATTGTATTCAGGGTAGCATTAATTATTTTAAACAATGTAATGATGTAACAAATTATAATTTTTTCTCATGTAATGCAATTTATATATATATTTGCTAGTTATTTATAAATGATCTTTAATGTTGTTTAACCGATGACATGCTATGAAAATTCATATTGTCAAATCATTTAAATGTGGTGGACTAAAACAAACTCTTGATGGTTAGATAAATCATGGTTAATTAAATAATTTCTAGCTCTCAAACAATAGTTATGTTAGTAGCATAGTCATGGAACCTTAGATGACTTGGGTTAGATTATATGTTAAGTTGTGCTATGTAGTTCACTATTATTTCTTATAAAAAAAAATTGTTCCATCTTTGCGCCATAGTTAGTGTTGTCCTCTGGGGTTTATTGGTGGGGTGTTATGGCATATTCATATGCATCTTCCATAGTTTGCAACCTCACCATGCTCAACTCATCTTTAATATTTAGCCTTAGTCAATTCAAATATCATGCCAACTTTCTATAGTCTAATCAAATTATTTGATAACATTATTTTTTATAAAAATCCTCCATATAAGCCTTCATACTTAACTATTTTTACTATAAATTTATTGATTTCTTTAGAGGGTCAAGTTGATAATGTCGAAGTATAAACTTAGCCCTCATCTTTCTCATGATTTGATCCCATTGAGTTATCTTATCCTTATCATTTCTCCTTTGTTAGCTTGCACCTCCTACAACCAAAGTGTAGCATAACATTTCAACTTTGTTTGGGAAACACTCTTTTAGGGTATTTCACTTCATCATAATTAAAATAGTATTCTGTTTCTATTGACAAATCTCACTAGGTTCTAAACTCCCTAAGAAGAGTATTAACTCCATCCTTATATCTTTCACAATGTTGGAGATAGCCCTTATTAGCCTTATTCCCCCTACATCCATATATGTATCTACATTTTTACCTTCTTTTCTTGCTATATCTACACCTTCTTCATTTTCACTATTAGTATCTTCATGTGACCTAGCTCTTCTCATACCACCTTCTATTGCATCCATCATTGCGTAAACTTCCCTTAGGGCCTCTAATACCTCATCTATCCTATCTATGGAAGTTGTTGTTGCAACCTATACCATATTTCTCCTTGGTAGTATCTTGCTACCGTAAATATATTTTATTTCTTCTTACTTCTTACTATAGTCCTTCTAATGACAATATCCCTTACTACAAAGAAACACCCATATATACTACTTAAGTGGCTTCTATCAACCCCAATCTAAATTCTCTCTCTCTTCCTAGAGATGTAGTTGCGATATGATACAATGCTGATGGAACCTACTCCTTGTTGTAGGTGCCAAAACCTAGCCAAAATAGATCCAACAAGCGAAGAAGGGAAGTTTTCTTATTGAAAAATAACCCACAAATTATTTATAGAGACCTATAAAAAATTTCTATATGATAAATCTTTAGCTACAAGTAAAAGTAATTGTCTTGTAGGTACATCAATCCAAATTTCTATTAAAAAAGTAATTTTTTTTGTAGGGATATAAATCCTATACTAATAGGGTTTCACAACAAAACACCAGTCATAAGGTAACCTTGAATCTCACACATAAAAAATAGTTGATTTCTAGAGAAACAAAAATAAACAAATTTTATCATTTAAAAGAAGAGCATGCATGTTCTGAAATAAAATAGCTTTAAAAAGGTAATATTCCCTTCCATTTATCTCTTAATAAAATCATTTAGACACTTTTACTTTCCTTCAGAATAGTGGGCCAAAATTAAGACTCACATCTTTATCCTTTCTTATTATTTGTCTACTACATGCATCTCTCATCTTTGTTCCTCCTTTCCTTTCCTCGTCTCGATTTTTTTATTTTCCTTCTTCCTAATTGTTGCTCTCTTCTTACCTTTTTCTTTCCATCTCCCCTCTATTAATTTTTTCTTCTCTCTCAAAATCCCTCTAAAACCTAGATGTTTCTACAAACTCCCACCTAAAATGGTTCAGCAAACAAAATCTCATCATAAATTCTTAGCAACTCATTTATAGGTTCAAATTCCCACTTTGATTGCTTCTCCATTTCTCCCATGTTGTTGTTCATCAATGTCCTAGAGTAGGGAGAAATCAAGTTTAAATGGCCACAAACTCATACATGGGGTAGGTAGACGAAAGAAAAAAATGTCCAATAAAATGCAATGCCCTTTCATCATATCAACTATAATTTTAGCATTCATAAATCAACTAATCAATATACAAAGTTGCTTTATTAACCAATTACTTCATCATCAACATTTAACAAATGTTTATTATAAAAGCAAACTTAAAATCAGTCAATCAATCTAAGAAAGTTCTTTACTAACAAATCATTTTCTCATCAATATTTAACGAATATGTGTTCAAAGGAAATAACTCAATTTTAATTATAGTAGTCATTGTTGTGCGTAGTATAAATTGAATTTGGAGCCATTGTTATCCCTAACAACTATATTTCATTATCCCAATAAAATTGTGATACATATGATTTCCAAAAATCTATTGATCTCAAACTAATTTCTAGCCTACCCCTAGATTACTATGTCATAACTCATTTTTTGACTATTCAACAAATATCATTATTGCAATACTACAAAGACAAATGCTTACCATTATCTATACTCGTTTATAATATCATTGAATTAACTTAAACTAACACTAAGGAAATCTGCACTTCCTTTTCAATAATGAAAATTAATTCGAATAAGATGCTCTTGATTTTTAATAAGTTATTATTCCTGTAGAATGCTTGCAAGATATTTCCAACGTGGTCCATTCACCACAGCCATATATGCATTCTTATCAGTAAGCGAATGGTGCCAATGTTGTTTCAGTTGGCCAGCCTTTATTTCGTCCATTCAGTCACCTCATATTTAATGCAATGTTGTGACTTGCCAACCCATTAGCTACTTGTGGCATGCTGATTCTTACAATGTCGCTACACAACGTAAGTATGCCAGATATTAATAATATATAAGATTTTTAACTATATCTATTATTTTATTATTTATTTTGAACATAAAACAAAATATAAAAATCATATAAATAGTTTGAATATTCAAAATTTCATGTATACATATGATTATCAAATTTATAGTAAATGTTAATAAATATGTTTATTCTGCAACACATCTTCTTATTGTTAATATAGTTACAATTTAAATAAATATAAATGCTTTTCAAATCATCTTTAATCACTATTATACATATGTTTATTTTATTCTTATTAAAATCATTTTTTCCTAATTTTTACCCATAGATATCCTTTGCACATTATCAATAACACTATTGAGAATTTTTGGTAGCCTTTCTCCATCAATTGACAATAAATAGATTTGTCAACTGTAGAATATTATTTTTTTCTCATTTGAAGAACTAACTAGAAATGCCTTGATGCTCGTTTGACTAACTATCTATTTCTAAGAAATTGTTTGAGCCTCGAGAAAGGTTTTATTGAGAAAAAGGTTTAAATCATCAATAAATCATTATTGATAATAAATGTGATTTAAAAAGATTAAAATCATGAAAATGTAAGAGGTTGTAGCATTTATTTTTTATTATTTATTATCATGGGTGTATGCTTCCACCATCATTATAAATACAGATCATCCATTTGTGTAATTAATATGTATAAAGCATGAAAAGCATGCATCAAACATCAAAACTAACAACAATTGCACAATGTCATCATGTATAACAAATATGTTGGTTAGTCTAGTTTTTGTGATAGGCCCTCTAAAATTGATTTCTCTCTTGGACATAGATGGGAAATAGGTGGATCCATTTCTTCAAGTTGGATAATACTTTGTCAATCTAATATTTTAACAACAAAAGAAAATGGAACTTCTTATTAAGTAAAATTTCAAAGTTATGTCACACACTAGACCAACATAATAGCACAAATAAATTTAAATATTTTAAAGGGAAAGTATATTTTTTCCAAAAAAATAATCAGATCGATTATCTTAAGTAAATTAAACATGACCATAAATTTTCTCACTACAATATACATATTTAGCATGCTTTGAGGCAAATATTTTATAAAAAATTATTTGAAAAGCTTAATATTATCACAACTCATATTCACATAAATAACATTTTAAAAAAAATCTTAAAATATTTTTTTGTAGATTTATAAATGTAGTTTCCAAGTATACATTTCTTATATTTTAATTGGTGTTTATATTTATTTAATTTTTACTAAAATTAGGTCACTACACTAATAATAAAGTTGATTTTCTTATCAAGAAAAAATATTAAATTTTATTTTAAAAAACTTGAAATACATAATTTTGTCTATGATAAAAGCTTCATCCCATGAAAAAAACTGTGTTCCCAATATATACAACTTTACAATGTATTTATGTGCAATTTTTTAAAACAAAAAAACATAAATCAATTCACTAAAGCTTCTATTTATAAATATAAAAAATCAAAATTGAAAGAAAAAAAACATTATTATATACAAAATGACATCCCACTTAACCTAATTTGTTAACAATTAAATAATAATTTAAGTTTAGGAAAAAATATATTCAATTTTTTAACTTAAAAATACAAACATAAAATAAAATGAAATATATTTCTTTAGTTAATATTATATAAAAATACAAATCATATGTGTCATTTCTTAGTAATTTAAGTTAAAAAATTAGATCAATGTTAGTCATTTTCTTAATACAAATAAGACAACTTTGAACTTTCATTCTATTGTAAGAAAATACACATACCCATACACTTTACTATAACTTGCCCTAATTTAACGTTATTGATACTGTTTGTCTAATATACACTTTTTATAATAATAATATTCTACATTCTATATTCTTAAGCATCATAAACACAAAAACTTGCGGTATGCTTAACATTAATAATTTCATTTATTAGTTTTAGTTATTTCAATTTTTTGAAATATTTTAAAAATTAAATTGGGTTATCTTTATAATTTATTATTAGATACAAAATGCATTCCAAAAAAAAAACATCAATTTTCTCATAGACGATGTTCTAAACTGTTATGGTTACAACTCATACATGATAACCCCATGATAACCCCTTACTTAGTGAAAATAATGTATAGTTAAATAAAGACATGATAACCCCTTATTTAGTAAACAATAATGTATAGTTCAATAAAGACATAATTGAAGGCATGCCATCTTTAGTATTACGTGATATTTTTATAAATACTAAATATATAAGGACTCTTTTTATTCTCAACCACCTAAAATCAAGGATAATTTCATGAAATGGTATATTTTATTATGGATAATTTATTTGAACCATTTGACATCTTTAAATGAGGGATTAGATATGTTTAAAAATAAATATATCAAAATTAAGGAACCAACAAAATCATTGAGGTTGGCACACCTTAATAGACAAAATCAAGGGATATGATAAAATTTCCAAGGTAAATATTAAACTATAAGATGGAAAGGTATAATGTGACTAATATTGTTAATAAAAATAAGGCCCAATTCCTTAACTTAAGATATATTAATAAAATCAATATTTTACAAGAGACAAAGAAAAGGGAAAATAGTATATGGTTGCATTGTCATAGAAAATGGTCTAGGGGTCATAAATGTGGTAGTAGTCAGAATAGATTGATGATGATTGAAAATAAGGTTGAAGAAGAGGGAAAAGTAGTTATAGAAGATGAGAGGTACATCTCACGATCTTATTAAAAATATTAATTTGGTTCATTTTCCGCTACGATAAATTGCTGACGATGAATTTTCCTAGAGCCAAATCATTCAATTTATTTCCATTTTACATTTGTGTGGAAATTTGTTAATATTTTTAATCGACATATATATTTAATAATTAGTAGTTCCAAATGTTATTCCCAATATTAAAATAAGCATATTCTCAATTAGATTACAAAAGGATATTCTATTTTTATTAGATATAATAAAGAAACATTAAAATTATTTTGAAAACAATTTCTCATTCATTTACATATAAGATTATGCAATTTAAAATAAATCACTTCAAATATAGAATTTATTATTCAACTAAATAAAAACTAAATTAAAATATTTACATCCTCTAAGTAATTATTTGGATTATTCAACTATAAGGAGGGAGAGAATCATATATGCATTTTATCTCCAACCATGGATATAGGAGTCCCCTACACTTATGTAGAACTAGGAGTGGCCCTAACCTTCATCGAGATTGTAGATAATGACGAATGTGAAATAGAAAAACTATTATAGAATCATGTGTCTGGATTATATTTTTTATTAAATATAATTTGTAAAGAAGAATCTAAATATTCTCTCTTTAATTGGAAACTCTAGTAATAAAATAAACTAACCTCACGCATACAATTAAAGAAAAATTATACAAATTATATACTAAGAAACTAAATAGATAATTAAAAAGTAAAAACTAAAATTGGAATTGATGCATATGACACTAGAAAGTCCTTCTCTCTCCATGCTAACATCTTTAATAGTGCCAAGGTAACTCTTGAAAATAAATAAAATAGGATGGAACTAACATACTTCACCATTTTTTCTTAAGAATTACAATAGTATTGCAAACCTTCATACTAATCATGTGATGGTTATTCCTAAGACCTATAATACCATAATGTAATGAAGAGTAATGTAAAATATTAAGAAAATGTGTTAACATGAAAGGTATATCGTCAATATTAAGCCGAATTAAAGGTTACAATTCAATGCACGAATGAAATTTTTAGTTTCAGTCCCAATCATTATGAAATTAATACACTAAATAAATATAATAGAGTTAAATTAGATTCCAACTAGTAGAAATCAAAGCCAAATCATCAAGAGCTACAAATAGTATAGCAATACAACCCATCACTATTAATAAAATATATTTAAGTTGATATATTTATAGAACTCAATGATGCATCAAAAATATGTATAACAACCTCATGCTTATCTCCTACTAAACCAAAAGGAGAAGATAACATGAAGAGGGAATGAATGGTTGTAATAGTTACAATTACATGTTGACCAAATCATCAGTATTCAGGGACTTATTTTTGAACTAAATATCCATATTTAAATTTAACATTAAGAAGACATGGGTTTACTCAAGATACAAAGATACTATTCCTCTTCATCTCTCCCCCTCTATCTACCTATCTCTCTATCTTTCTCCATATGTCTATCTATTTGTCTCCCTCTTCCTCGTTCTATATTCATCTCTACCTCTATCTATTTGTCTCACTCTTCCTCTCTCACTCTATATTCATCTCTACCTCTATATTTCTCTCTCCCCCTCCAACTCTAAAAATGTCTCCCTTTCTCTACCCATCCATCTCTCTCCCTATCTCCCCCCCTCCTTCTTCATAGACCTTCATTGTCTTCTTGATTTAAAAGTTTTCTTTCACTTAGTTTCAAGACATTTGTTGCACAAACAATATCATTTTCTTACTGGCCAATCAATTCAACTCATGTAATACAAAAAATTATACAAAAATTAGACTTAAATTTTCCCTAATTGACATTACACACCTCTTCAGTATACCCATTACACACTGAAGTGGAATTCCTAATTTATTAATTTTAAATATATACCTTTCAAAATAACTAAATAAATAAATTGTCAAAATGAATGCAACCTCTCACAATTATTTTTTCAAGTAATTTTCTTGAATCACAAGTTCACAATTTAGAAAGTTTATAAAAATTAAAGAGATATACCAACTTCTATATATAATTAATATCTATAGTATTAACGGATATCTTCGTGTATTTACGTTGTGTAACGGCATAGTAAGAATCAGCTTGCCACAAGTAGGTTGTGGGTTGGCGAGTCACAGCATTGTATTAAATATGAGGTGACTGCATGGACAAAATAAAGGCTGGCCAACTGTAACAACGTTGGCACCATTCGCTTAGTGATAAGAATGCATCTACCACGTTGGAAATATCCTGCAGGAATAATAATTAATTAAAACCCAAAAGCATCTTACTCGAATTATTTAATTATTGAAAAGGAAATACAGATAATCCAATGATATTATAAACAAGTATAGATAGTGAAAGTATTTGTGCTGCAATAATAATATATCATTATTGATGTTGATTAATAATTAATTATGTGGAAGGCGTGTCTTATTTGAGAATGGAAAGCTAAATAATTAAATCAAGGGTGAAAAAATCACTAAAACCAATGCAATACAGTCAGTTTAATCTCCTCCATTGAATGTTTTTAGTATAAGAAAAAATAAAGAAAAAAATAAAAGCATCATAGATTCCTTCTTTTTCTCAAAAAAAAAAAAAAAACATCGTGGGTTCCCTTCTTTTTCTGGAAAAAAATAAAAGCATCGTGTATTCCCTTCATTTTCTCCAGCATAACAGTTTGGGAATTTTGTACTAAAGAAGAATGTGGTCGCCTGGGGCGGGGGGCCTAGCTCGATTGGCTAAAGCATCCTGTTGTAGGCAAGAGGTCACGAGGTCTAGAATCCCCCCAAACCCTGGTACCGAAGGGTCCCCCCAAACCCGTGGTACCGAAGGGCGTGTCGCGCCAGCGCCACGGATCACGTGAAAAAAGTTTATCAACTGCAGTTTAATATTTTCATTTTAACCCTCAAATTCTTCTAACACTGGCTAGGAAATATATAATCTATTATTTATTATTAATAGTAAATATTATTTATTTAATATTAAAAAAATATTACTCAAATTCTTCTAACACTGGCTAGGAAATATATAATCTATTATTTATTATTAATAGTAAATATTATTTATTTAATATTAAAAAAATATTACTAATTAAATGGTATTAAATAATTATGTAATATTTAGAAATTGTTTTGACACATTAAATTGATTGTTGCCGATTAAATTGAAAATATAATATAATATAAAAATATAGTATATAATTATAGTGTATAACATATAATAAATTATATGTTATGTTATATTATATTTACAATACATAATATAAACATATAATATTATAGATTTATATATAATTTATAATATATAATATAATATACTATTAAATATAACCCTCAAATTCTTTGGCGCCGGCTACGAATTTTATAATCTATTATTTATTATTAACAATAAATATTATTTAAATTATATTTATTTAATATTAAAAAAATATTACTAATTAAATGGTATTAAATAATTATGTAATATTTAGAAATTGTTTTGACACATTAAATTGATTGTTTCCAATTAAATAAAGAATATAATATAATATAAAAATATAGTATATAATTATAGTGTATAACATATAATAAATTATATGTTATGTTATATTATATTTACAATACATAATATAAGCATATAATATTATAGGTTTATATATAATTTATAATATATAATATAATATACTATTAAATATATAATATTCTATATAGATTGTGACTATATTATATATTAAATATAGCTCATGATTATATTAATTATTTAGTATATTATTAAATATTAAATATAGTTTAAATATTTTATTAACTACTAAATAGTATTATTTAATAATTATTAAATAATAATTCTAATACATTAAATATAATTACAAAATAAATTTAAATTTTAAAATTTAAATAAGAGTTTAGAGCAAATATATAGTAATGAGGAATGATAGTTACAAAATAATATGGAGAAAAGTTTGAAGGGAATAGATAGGTGAATGGAAACAGGGTTTAGAAGCGGGCCCCATATGGGACAACACACATTATTCAATGCTTAGTGTGTGTTGTTGAAGCCCAACCACTGTGATATAGCAATCTAGGGGTAGGTTGGATAATATTTTGAGATCAATAGATTCTTGGAAGCTTTATGTATCACAACTTTATTAGGTTAATGGATTATAGTTGTTAGCTCGGTAATAGTGGATCCATGTTCACTTTATACTAAGCACAACTATTACTAGTATAATTGAAATTGTGAACTATTTCTTTCAAACACATTTTTAGAAAAATGATGAGACAATTATTTTTTAGTAAAGAGAAATCTTAGATTGATTGATTGATTTTGAGTTTTTTTTAAGTAAACATTTGTTAAATATTTTTTATTACAAATCAAGGAAGGGCACTGATCCATTTAATGAAAAAGCACAAAATAAAAAAACCAAAGAGAGACAGCTCAATCACCAAAGCTTAAACACAAAAAAATTACCCCCAAGGGCTTGTGAAGCGAAACATAGTTCTTATTAGGAGTATATTTATTCTTGTGATGCACAATTGTCTTGGAAGAAACAAAAACTAGGTTTGAATCATTTAGACATGAAGGGGGAGAGGCCGCTTCATAAAATCTAGCAAGTGGAGCAATATGAACTTCAAGTGAAAATGAATTACAAAGTTTCAGGGATTGCTTATCTATTGAAATTTTGTGGTTCATTTGGAAAGCTAGAAATAAAGAGAAGTATGGAGGTTGTAATAGAGGACTTACTAAGTCTAATAAAATACTCACATCTTTCCATTCCTTTGTAGGTCATTGTAATAATGGAGACTTCGATGAGTAAACTTACGAGGCTGATCTTGGATGGAGTAAATAAATCTGAGGGCAAGTGTGATAAAATGTGGCACCATAATCAAGGAGATACAAAGACCTTCCTCCAAGATCTAAGGGAACTCCAAAAATATTTCAATGTAGCCCAAGTTTTTGAAGATAGCGAGCTGGGTATGTGCATATTCAAACACCCATTTGGCAAAAACAAGTTTCTAGGAAGTTTTTCCGTATCTGGGACTAAGCTACCTAGATTGGCACAAGTGTCCTAGTTGGCTTCTACAACAATTTCATCAGGATTCCAGAATTCCATCTCACCCCTTTTTAAACTCTAGGTGGTACACATTCTGTTTCATAACTTTCAGTTATAGTTTACATACATTTCTAGGTCATTTTGTACATGTTTGCATACAACATTGTATTTTCCAACACTTTGCATTTCTTAGGATTAGCATCAGTAAATCATTTCTTTTTTTAGTTTTCTGCATTTATATCATTTCAATCACACACATTCACACACCCCCACACACATCTACCCCTAATCTTGAATGAACTCTAGATTTTAGGTGTGAAAGGAACTCTCCCCTTCTAGGTGAAAACCCTAGAAGTGTTAGGGAATAAACTTTCCCCTAAAATCTATGATACAACATACATACATACACACACACAAACACAAGATCTAACTATTGCATATATAAACTAATACATTCATTGTTACATTGTAATTCCTTAAATTATGACCATGTTCTTTGAAGCTCTTACCATAGCTTTGTGCACTATTTTGGGTGTTTATCAATGTATTAATTTTTTATAGTTACATTGTACTGCCACACTCCAAACAATTTTTCAACTTCACTATGAACATGTTGGACATACTATGTTATAAAATTCTTTTCTATTAACATCTAAATGCTACACCATTGAATACTATAGTTCAATTTTATTGGGTTGTTTTTAAGTATTTTTGGGTCTGTTCAACATAACTCATAAGATGTGCAGATATGACAACTAATTGTTTGAAATAGTGCTATGCACTGTTTTTGGTATTTTGTAATGTTTTCGGTTATGATAAATAGATTGTAGTGGTAGAGTATAGACAATTTTATAGCTTTACTATGAACATGTTCCACATACTGCACTGGTAAATGCTTTCTTATTAACAACATCTAATTGCAATGTTGTAGAATGCCATGAAGTAAAACTTGGTTGTTTCTTTGCAGCCTACAAAGACAAGTTCAATCAAGGAATATGTACTTGATCACACCAAATGGATAAAAGGAGTAAGGAAAACAAAGGCTGCAAAGGGATGTTTTTATGTGCTAGAAAAGATCAATGTTTATCTACTTCCACATTTATATGCTTAACTAGGGACAACCATGTGTGTATACACATAAAATCCAAGAAAACTAAAAAATATAGATAACAAACTATATGTGGTGTGCATTTCTATATTTGAGGATCATAAAATTAAAGGAATTGAAAGGAAATGTTCAAGCTAAATACAAAAGAGGAAGGAAACAATAACAAAAAAATTGTAACTATAAGCAAAAGGAAATATAAACTTATGGAATCAAGATCTGAAGTCCAGTGGCTCGCACCCTTAGAGCTGGACCTTGCAGCGGAACCTATGGGGGATGTCAACAAAAATATCTTGGGGGGCTCTAGAGACCCATCCATAAAGCCCGATTCTGTAGACATAGTTATGGGAAATTTTACAAGGAGAAAATGTTGCAAATTGAGTTGACTAATTGAGAGCTCTATTTCATAAAAAAATTAAGAGATTAATGTATTACAACATCCAATGGCAACTGGTAGAAATCTTATAAATATTGATAAATATCAACCATTTTACGAATTTGATTAAATGAAAATGGGTATAACCATTCCACTTTTTAATACTGTCAAATCAACAGGAGATACAACAACAAGAATAAAAATGATAAATGTATATGTATATATCCCTATATGTATTTTTTAATCTTTGAGGTTGCTTATATATGCATGCATGCATTTTTTACTATATTTAGATGCATATACCTATATGCATATATTTGTATATTTTACTAGTTGGTCCCTTCATACTTTCTTATCCAATCAATAGGATATACAACAATAAAAAAAATAAAATAATAAGTACATATATGCATTGATTTTCCCCTTTTCCTGCACATTTAAAAAAGATTAAATATATCCAACGAAGGGATCTTGGCCACCTTCAAACACAAAAGAAGAATGGTAAATGTTTTTTCATGGTACTAGACAATGGCAATGAAGATGGCATGAGCCAGCAAATGGAATATTCAATATTTACAGCCTCAAAAAATTACATTGTTTCTAGCTTCAACTATAGTTTTTTGCTTTGGTTTTGGTGTTTCTTCAATGTATTTAGTTTCGATAGGCACATTGCACTGGCAAAGTGCAAATTTTTTTACAGATTTGTTATGAACATGTTAGACAGAATACACCATTAAATGGTCTATTATTAACAACATCTCAATGCTATATCATTAAATTCTATGGTTGTATTGAAGTGATTTTCTCATAAGCTAAATTGTAGACACATAAAATGCCCTTGTAATCATTTTTTGCATATTTCAATTGATCATCCACATAATCATATCTCCATATTCATAAAATCAAATTAAAATATTATAAATTATTTATAAGCATTTATTCATATCATTCAATCTTCTAAATCATTTATCATTTATCCATTAAATCATTTATAAGAATTTGTTCATATCATTTAATCATCTAAATCATTTATCATTTATCCACTAAATCATTTATAAGCATTATTCATATCATTTAATCATATTCCATTAAGTAATTTAATCATTTATCCATTATTTATTTATTTCACTTCATAAATACTTATCGTTTCATTAATCATCAAAATATTCATTAATCATTTAACCATTTCATAAATCCGTTAGTTCATCCATTTACATAAATCATTTCACTTTGACTATTTGCATGATTATTCATTGTCAAAGAGACTTGAGGGAGATAGCTAAGAGGGAGAGAGACTTAAGTGGAAGAGAGACTTCAAAGGGAGGGAGAGAGAGGGTAGGAGAGGGTAGATGGAGAGTGAGAGGGAGATGGAGATGGAGAGGGAGTGGGAGGGACCTGAGAGAGAGAGAGAGAGAGAGAGAGAGAGAGAGAGAGAGAGAGAGAGAGAGAGAGAGAGAGAGAGTAACAAAGATAGGTAAAAAGAGGTACAAAGAGAGTAGAAAGGAGGGAGGGATTGGTCCATAGCTTAAGGGGAGACATAGTGATATATAGAGAGGTAGAGAAAGGGACATAGAGATATGATGATTTATGAAGATTTTTCATCTCTTTACTACAAAAAATATAAATATTTTATTATTCATTACTTCTTCTAAATTTTCAATTATTTTGAGATGCTCGTGTTACAAAAAAATCATGAAAAGGAGACTTTACATGTGAAAGTAGTGATCATTTGATGTTTCAAAAATGAAATATGAAGTTCAAATTATTATAATTTTTTTTGTGTACAATATATAAATACCACCTATTCCATTATGTAGATCTCTCTCTCACCTTTCTAACGCCTATAAAAAGTAAAAAAATTGATAAGAAACACAAAAGCTATGCCCATTTTACTAACGAGGGTTTTTAGGTCTAAAAAACGGATATATGTTTTGTTTTTCAAAATAGATATTTGTTTCAAATGTATATCCATTTTGTTTTTCAGAAAAAATGGTTTCCTCCTTTCCAAAATGAATATCTGTTTTGGGTATGTGCAGGATCATGATGGGCCAAAAAGTGGCGATATGTAAGCCATATGATGACCCATGTGGCTGATGACTTTTGTTTTACCCAAAATTGATGAAACGAAAAGGGTTTTTAGAGGAGATTCTTAGGTTTCCACCAATATAAATTATGCTTTACTTTTAATTTAATAAATAATTATTATTGATTTTCTATTAGAATTACGAATAAAGTCCTGATTGATAGGTTGATTGAAAAATATCTATAACTTTCAAATGGTATCACATTTTTTGAATCTGAAATATGCTTCACATAGTATAGGATTAAAAAAAAAAAAAATGAATTTCATGAATTTTTGACCAAGTTATGGTGGTTAGACAGACGAGTTTTTATATTTTTAAAAAGTTGTAATAAAAAATTCATAATTAATTATTTACTTGGAAAAAAATTATAAAAAAATATGCATCGCATCGGGACAGTTTCCTCTACTTATATATAAAAGGTTATAAAAAAATATTATCATTTTATTGTGGTTAGGGTGGTCAGACAGACACCTACTTCTTATTTTTACCTTGAAATTTAAATACTACTCCATTGAAATTTCAAATTTTCACCAAATAGATTTTTTCTTTTTAAATAAAGGTCTAGTAGTTTAGAAACTACATTCAATTTTCTGCAAATTCTATTTTTACTTTTTTTTGAAATAATGTAGATAACTTATTCAAATTTTTACGTCAAGTTGTCTAACTCTGATTTTCTTTCTTTTTATTGCCACTTAAGGGCCTATTTTTTCCATGATGATCCTGCACATACCCTTTTGTTTGACAAAACTTGTAGCCTCAGGATTTCCCTTTGGTTTGCCTTGGTTTTTGGCTTGGGATTACCTAACCTACAAATTCACCCTAAAAAACGTGTTTTAAAAATTTGCTTAGTTTTCCAATGTTCGCCCTTGTTGCTGACGACTTTTGTTTTATCTGATTTTCATCAAACGAAAAGGGTTTATAGAAAAAAATGTCAGAGATAACCTTAGAGATATCAATGCAAAAGAGAAAGAGATCTTGCAATATGGATGTTCTAGGGGCTAAAAGTAGACTAATAAGGGATTCACCACCAAGTTTAGACTTAGAAAAGATAATGAAATGCAAGATGCAACTCTAAACCCTAACTGAATGCAAAGTAATAATAAATAACCTAGAAAATTGAATGAAACAACATAGAAAACTACAAAATAGAATGTGTGGACTTGGAAATATAGAGATGGCTAGATGGAGGTCTCAAACACTATAAAATATGACTTTAATACTAACTGGGACTCATTCACCAAGCTAGGTGAATTATTATAGAATCTAGAAAACTATGCGGGAACATGAATCTGCCAAATGGGTATCCAAATCTGTAAAATCCTGAAAATTGACTAAAACTAGGACTCATTCACCAAAAGTGGTGAATCATTCTAGTTGGGATTTTCTAAAGCTTCAAAGTCTTATCCCACTCTTCTCTATCTGCTTTGTTCTTCCTGATTGGTTTCTGGATCTAAATATCTGGTTTGCAACCTATAGGTGATCTCCAATGTTCTCCAAGGCTTGACGACAACTTTGACAACTTTGAGCTCTTGAAAACTTTTCTCCAATCTTTCTCCTTAGGAAATCCGTAACCTAGAACTGCAAATCACACACAAAGGAGAGGGGAAAATGTTGTTGGGTTAGTGGATAGGGGTTTTCCTTGGTCAAACCCCATTTTGGAAATCAATCCTTGAAATTAAATCAAATAGGAATGGAGGATGATGAATGAAAAAATGGCAATGTTGCAACTCACCAAACCCTTCAATAAAGTGTTGCAAATATTCTTGAGATGGTTGCAATGGATGTGGATCTTGAATGAAACACTTGCCTGAATCATAAACCCTACATTACAATTGTTAGCACAATAAAAAACATGATGCATGAATTCCTTGATATGATGATTGATGCTTGAAGAATGATCTTGAATACTTGTGATCTCAAATTTACTATGAGAATGAACAATGAATGCTTGGGGTGAAAATGAGTTAAAGAACCTTGTATTTATACTCAATTATGCAAGAATTCATAAAATTACAACACTATAAGCAAACATCAGATCTAGGAGAATAAAATCCTACCAAAAATTTGAATTAATTTTGATTTTGGGCCACATAGGACTCATTCACTCAAGGTGGCTAATCAGTCCCACCAAACTTAATTTTTGGGACCAATTTTAAAAATGCTTAGAAATGTGAAAAATGAGGTTTGAGACCAAAAGATCTAGGTGGGACCCATTCACCCAAGGTTGCGAATGAGTCCTAGATCACTAAATCTAGGCCACTCAAACCTTAAAAACCTATATTATAATTGTCTAATGACTGGTGTTGGGATTATCCTCAAAAAGATGTAATAAATGAGGCTTGTGGATGCAAAATAGGGCCAATTAAAGCATACAAAATCCCAATTATTAATGACAAGCATAGAAAAGTGTGGAAGTGTGTTACAACACTTACAAAACTTTGAAAAAAGACAATATTAATGTTTATTTTGATTAAAAAGAGGTTCATTAGGTTCAGTTAATTAATAAAACCTTAGAAAAATGTGAAAGGGTGTTACAACACTTCACAACACTTTAGCAAGGTATTGGATTTAAATTCATTTGTTCAAAAGGAATCAAAACCTAATTTGAATTTGTCAACCACATTACAACATTAAATCAAGGCAAAATTAATCCTAACTTAGAAGGAGGGCCCAAACAAGCCAGGAAAAGTAGAAGGGATAATTTTCCATGACTACATATAACTAGGTGATGTTTGAAGTTCCCATACAAAAATATTAGGAGTATTATTAAGGTGTTCAACAAGATTATATTCCTTTCCATTATTTGTGGTCAAACAAGGAGCACTAGGCGAGATTGGATTAGGTAATGGGAGGGATGTTGAAGGTGTTTGTTTTGGTTGTGGAATGTTTCTAGTGTTATATGTATGACCAATAGTGTTAACATTCGGTTTCTACAAAACAATTTTCTTATGTGGTCTGAGGATGAGGACAAGTTTCTTTTGAGTTTGTGGTTTTTGTGAGGATGGATAAATGATAAGTTTAGGATCAAGAGAGTACTTAAAGGGATATCTATTGTGCATGACCTCAAAAGACTTATACATACTCTCACGATCTTTTAGTGAATGGGAGTGTAATGTCACTTCTTCATCTTCATCTAAGGAAGCCTCATTATTATTGTTTGAAATACATGTGCCAATGTTCTCATTTTCTTCCATCATGATATCTTCCCTAGGAGGAGAGATTTTAGGAGAACCGCAAACTAGATGTTCATGAAATTTATTGTTTTGTTCTTCTAAAGTGACTTCATCACAAGTAAAGGAGTCATCTATGGTTGGATTGTCTTGTTTGATCACATTCCATGATTGTATTTTGTAAAGTATCTTCGTCACAAATAGGGGAGGCATTGAGAGAAGGAGAATCATGATTTTCATGCTTACTAATGATTGAATCCTTTTTTTTTAATAGGCCTTTCCAAATGTTAGGGACATTAGGAAGGAGAGAAATAATGCTATAAATTTTAATCCACATGTACTCAGAAATGTGATTTTCATGATCATTTTGAAACGTATCCTCTTTCTAGAGCATTCTTGAACAATTAGGGGAGGTGTTGAGGGATAAAGTTGGAATAAGTAAAGTAGTGTAAATTATCTCATCTTCTTGTGTTATACTATCTTCTCAAGGGATAGAAGGAGAAGAGCAAACAAGATTTTCATGATTCTCAATGATTGCATCTTCTTTAACCAACCTACCTTCGTCACTGATAGGAGAGATATTGGGAGAAGAACATTTATGATCTTCATGGTTATCTATGCATGTATCCTCTTCTATCACACCATTCCCACAAATAGGAGAGATAGGGAGGGGTGTAGATTTAGGGCAAGTGTAAACATTTTCACTCTCTTTCACTAAGAGACTCTCGTAACTAGGAAATGTATTAAATGAATGACTAACATGCTTATTGACTAACTTTTTCTTTAAAAAATTGGGAAAGATGGATACTAACATTTGTGAAAATTAATGCAATGAAATGACCTATAATGAAGTGCAATTTTTAGACACCACACAATACAATTTAATCTGAAAATGAAATGTTGTAATTGCAATGTTGAATTTTTGACAATGTACCAAAATGAAGTAATTTAAGCTAGATTGAATGAAATTGATGAAATAGAAAATAAAAAAACTGAAAAAGGAAAGTAATAGCAGAAAAAAAAATCCTAGAACTAAGATTTTAATTTCCAAAAAATACAAATCAACAGCTAACCGAGACTCATTCACCAGTAAGGGTGAATGGGTCCAGGTTAGGTATTTTTGAAATGTTTCAGGTGATTTCTAAGTCATTTTTAATGCTTTTCAGATGCCAGAAGGTACAGGCTCGGCCTGATCAGGGACTCATTTACAAGTAAAGGTGAATGGGTCCTAGATCAAAGTTTTCATTAGGTGAAAACTACAATTTCTAAGTTATTTTATTTGCTTTTGGTCCCCAATTTAAAACTATAACTCGTGTGACATAAATTTCTAGAATTTGATGACCTAGTGCAAGTGAAATGAAGGGTAAATGATGACCTATATGACACTTTTTGAAATGAAATTTTGACTCAATTTTTGAATATGAATGATGAAAAGTACAGTAATATGGAAACACTATGCAAAATCAATGTAATATGCATGTAATTTTTTGAATTTATTAGATTTAAATAATGCAAGGATGCAAATTTAAACCCCTATATGGAATGTCCACTAATTCACAATGAAGAAACCCTAATTGCAATTTAAATCTAATGCAAACTAAGATCTAGGGTTGTAATGCACTCCAAATTAGAAGTCAGGATGTTCAAAGAGATTGGGTTCACCAAAATGAAACATAGAAAAATAGGGTTCACCACCAAGATGAATGGATCAAGATGATGAACCAACTAATTTTCACTATGAAACATTTAATTATGAGGGCCAAAACATGCACATAAAAATCATAAACGATACCTAACTATTATAGCAACCATGAGGGATGTTTTTAGATCTCAAAGAGGTGTGTACCTTACTGCAAGAAGCCTATTTTTTAGGGCACAAAGGACTCATTCTCCTTTAGTGGAAAATGGGTCCTTGCTAGGGTTTTTGAAAAATTGAGATCTAGGTTATTTTCCTTAATTCCTACACTCTTAGATTCCCATTTGTTAGCTCCCAAAAACTTGTACTTGATTCTATAGCTTCAACTCTTCATTCTTGCACTTTGAATGACAACTTTGCAACTTGATAACTTTGACAGTTTTGCTCCAAATATTTCCCCCACTTGATCTTTAACCTATAAATCTGTAAGCAAACACTCAAGGGAAGAAATGTTTTTTGATTGTTAGTGGATATGGGTTTGCCTTGGTCAAACCCCTTGTAGGTAATTAAACCAATTGATGAAATAAGGAAATTGAGGCATGAAACATGAAATAATCCAATGTGGATACGTTGGATGATGTCTTGTAATGTAAATTTTTAAACTAACATGAAGTGGCCATGAAGAATGTAGATCTTGATCCTTGAATAAGATGTGAAATAATTATTGCAAGTAGATCCCCAATGCTACATCGACTATCTTATCTCAACAATATGTAGGAATACACTATGCCTTAGACATGATGGAATGATGTTGAATTTATGCAACAAAATCTTGATAATCTACCTTGAAATGTCCTTGAATTACTCTTGAAGTGCTCTATAATTCTCTTGTAAAGTATTAGGATGCTCTCTTAAGAATCTTAGATGAAATTATGTGAATTAACCCCTTATTTATATTAAATCTAGAGATTAACCCGAAAATTCAAATAATTCAAGCCGACCTCAGATCTAGGTACATTATAATCATAAGGATCCTACCATAATTAAATTAAAAAATGGGTGTCCTACTCAAGGAGGACCCATTTCCCACTAAAGGTGAATGGGTCTTAGCACAATTTCTAGGACCAAGCTTCAAGGAGGTCAAATAACATTAAAAAACCCACCTCAAAAATTATGTAAAGAAAGGGGTGTGCTATGTGGAGAGGACTCATTCACCAATAAAGGTGAATGGGTCCTAGCAGCATTTTTTAGGACACCAAATTTTTCAAATTAAATTTCATACAATAACATTATTGGGTGTCAAGATAGATCCTTGAAAAAAGGGATTGAATTTGAATTCAAGGGGCCAATTAAACTCAATTAACCACCATTAATGAATGAAACCCTAGATAAGTGTGAAAGTGTGTTACAACACTTTACAACACCTAAATAAGGTATGAATTAAGTACATTTAATTAAAAGGGGCCAATTGGGCTCCATTAATTATATAAACCCTAGAAAAGTGTGAAAGTGTGTTACAATAATTTAAAACACCTTAGCGAGGTGCAATTTTAGTACATTTTAATTAATTAGGGACCCTAGAATAATGTGAATGTGTACAACACATTACAACATTAGACCAAGACAATATTAAGTTAAGGGTAAACCCACAATAGTGGTGTACAATATTTATGAGGAAGGAACTTTGAGAAAATTCTCACGCATTGAAAATTTCATGTTTTAAAGGGTTCATTTGAACTAGGGGGTTCACACGAACCCAAAAGAGGGGTTCGGTCGAACCCCTAGTTCGAGCGAACCCCCTTTTGCATGGTGGGTTTGTTCAAACCCTATGATGCCACGTTCCCTTATGGGGAATTGAAAAAAAGGGGGGGTTCGAGCGAACCCCCCTTCAAACAAACCCCCATTTACCCTTTCGAGTGAAGGGAGGTTCGTTCGAATTCACTCGAACCCCCCTTTTTTGCCCTTCTCCCCCTCTTCCACCAAATTTTACCAGAATTCTACCCTTCGAAGCTCGGGTTGAGGATGAAAATGGAGGAGACTTCAAAAACCCAACTAGAAGATGGTAGTCCTCAGAACGAGCTATCCAACGAATTAAATTTTAATATGGTTTGGTTTTGTTATGTATGTGTTTTTTTAGTTTTATTAAACATGGGCTTTTCGCCGAAAGTCAAGCTCTCTATTTTGCACATGTGGAAAAATAACAGATTATCAAAATAATTTTTTTAGAAATACGTTGAGGCTGGGTATTGATGTCGTTGATTCATTAAAAAAAATAAAATTGAATTTTGATACATACAAAAAAAGTTATGTTGTATACAGTCCGCCTATGTCTGAATTGCAATTGGTTTGACTTTGAAACTTGATTAAGGAAAAAATATTCCATAAAAAATTATGAGACAAAATGTAAGTGCTAGATATTGTAGTTAAAAATCTAAATTTTAAAAAATTAGAATTGTATCTTTTATACAAAAAAAGTTATGTTGTATACGGTGAGCGTCACTTTTTAAAAATGTTGTTTTCTGAAAAAAACCAGTTTTCGTGGGAGATGGAAAAAAAAGTGCAATCTGATTCCAAAATTTTTTAAAAATATATTTTTAGAATCTACAGACAAAATGTGATGAGACTCTAGTTTTCATCATCTTCAAATTCCTCACGGTTTAGCCGCTATAGGTGCCCAAATATGAAGATTTAGTTAAAAAGAATAATTGCAGTGTCCAGTTTGGCCAAAAATTGTAAACCACTATTGTGGGATCACCCTTAACTCAATGTTAATTATTCCCAAACCAAGTAAGGATAAAGGATACTTTTTACGTTACTAAAAGAGGTTTTTAAAATTAAAAAATATAATTTCTAAATGATTAGATGTGTTCTTTGTTTCAAGTTTCAGATTATAACTTCTATAGTAGAATTTTCCAAAATTTGATGTTTAAATGTGAGTGCAATGAATGACAAATGATGAACTATATTGAACTTTTTGAAATGAAATTTTGATCTAATTTATGGATATGAATGATGAAAATTACACTAATATGCAAACACTATGCAAAATCAATGTGATATTTTACAATTTTTTTATGAATTTTCAAATTTGTTAATTTAATTTAATTTAATTTTTATTCCATGGAAATGACTTATGAGTTTAATGTGCAATTTGGAGCTAACTTCATGGAAGTTGATTTATGAATTTTAAATTATTTAATGAAATATATGAATACATTAATGCAAATGAATAATCATGCAAATGGTCAAAGTGAAATGATTTATGCAAATAGATGAACTAATGGATTTATGAAATGTTTAAATGATTTATGAATATGTTGATGATTAATGAAATGATAAATATTTATGAAGTGAAATAATGACATAAATAAATAATGGATAAATGATAAATGATTTAGATGATTAAATGATATGACCAAATGCTTATAAATGATTTAATGGATAAATGATAAATGATTTAGATGATTGAATGATATGAATAAATGCTTATAAATGATTTATAATATTTTAATGATTTTATGAATATGGAGATCTGATTATGTGGATGATCAATTGAAATATGCAACGAATAAAAATGATTACAAGGGCATTTTTATGTGTCTAAATTTTCCCCCATCTTTAAGACAATGCAACTTTTCGCATTGTGTCAAAGAAAAATATATGCCTCAGTGTAAGAAAGAATGAGGAAGGATGATGAGGAGGTAGAGGTATGCCCCCTCAAGAGGACATGTGGGTGCAAAGAACACGAGTGTGCTCTTGAAATGGATGAGAGGAGTGGAAGATGAAGTATACAAATGATGGAGGGAAATAGATAAGGATGATGAAGAAAAGATGAAATGAGGTATGAAAATGGATAATGATAGAAGAAATGATAGATGAAAAGGAAGAGAGATGAATGAAATGAAAATGATGAAGTTTCTTGTTTCAGAAAAAAGTGTTTTATCATCATTGAGTGGTAAAATATGACAAATGGACAACAAACACCATGGTATAACATAGAACAAGGTGCGCAAGGTCATCCATCTATAAAACAGATAGTCACAGACAAGGAATGTCCTAACTCATACGAAGGGCAAAGTTGCCCCAGTATTTATGTTAAGAAAAACCACATACATCAATCAAAGAAAAGATAAGTCATGAAACATCATCGCTCCTCTAAATCCTTCATGAGACATCCTCGAGGTGGCTAGTAACATGACCAAAGAAAATCCAAAAATATAAGACAAAATAAACCAACAAGGTCAACAACCATTCAGATTGTTTGCCATTAAGTGGTTTCTAGTGTGTTAAGGGACAAAGTGAGTGATAGGTTGATTATTTTGACAAGGCCTGGTTTCAGGAGAAGAAACTTGTTGTATAAGACGTCAAGTCTGGTTTCGATCATACAATTACCTATATAAGGCAAATGAGAAAGGGGATATAGACAAGGTTTGGTTTTGTAAGTTGGATTATGGACCTGCGAGTAGAGGCATAAGGCTGTGCTAGATTAAAGAGATATTCAAAAAGAAAAGAAAAGAAAAAATGCACAAATCTGCATTGAGGGAGAGGTATGTATAAATTAAGGGAGTCAAATAGAGAATAGAGAGGACTGTGAAGGAATGAAGAGACTTGAGAGGCTGCACAATATAGTGCAGAAATAACGAAGGGCTTGCACATATATGAAGAAACATATATGTATGCAAGAAGAGAAAGGTGAATATGCTGAGTTCATAGAAGAAGATGTAGCCTGGCAGATTGGAAGAAAACCAAACTAGCGTAAGGATGGGGAGAGGAGTTGGACAAAACAGAGGGGTAGTGGGATTGCCTGGAAAATGTAATGTAAATTTTCATGAAATTGAAATAAAGCTATTTGATTTGATTTTTCAAATTTGAGTAAATTATGGTGTTATGTTGAATTGATTTAAATCGACACAAGTAATTCTCAATTTGAGAGTTAATCATTTACTAAGTCTTTTGTAATTTGAGTTTTTTGGAATTGGGTTGAGGAACACTATTTTAGACACATAGTATGGCAAATGAGTGTTTGGTGGTTGAAGAATAGAGGCGAGGCATCAGTGAATGATGAACGAACCCATTGATGATGCCAAGCCAAGGAGTTAACCAGCAAATTATAGTTGATAAAAAGTGCCGCCATGAAGGGAGAAGACCGGGCACAATTTAGATGACAATTATCATCGCTGTCAATACCAATGTTAATAACAGTCAGAGCTAAAGAGAGAAGATCTAATACATTCAACTATTGGTTTGAGCAAAGCCCATGCACAAGAGAATAGGGGGGCCACAAGTAATGAAGGCAGTGAATAGAGTTTATGAAATCAACGTTTAAGAATCTTGGGTGATCGTGCAAGAAGAATTCCACATCCTTGAATGACTTGATCAAATGCACATAGTGGAAGGTGGAACATCAGGTGTTGCAAGTTAGGATTATGGACCTGCAAGTAGAGGCATAAGGCTGTGCTAGATTAAAGAGATATTCAAATTCAAAAAGTAAATAAAAAATGCACAAATCTGCGTTGAGAGAGAGGTATGTAGAAATTAAGGGAGTCAAATAGAGAATAGAGAGGACTGTGAAGGAGTGGAGAGACTTGAGAGGCTGCACAATATAGTGCAGAAATAATGAAGGGCTTGCACATATATGAAGAAACATATATGTATGCAAGAAGAGAGAGGTGAATATGCTGAATTGATGGAAGAAGATGTAGCCTGGCAGATTGGAAGAAAACCAAACTAGCGTAAGGATGGGGAGAGGAGTTGGAAAAAACAAAGGGGCAATGGGATTGCCTAGAAAATGTAATGTAAATTTTCATGAAATTGAAATAAAGCTATTTGATTTGATTTTTCAAATTTGAGTAAATTATGGTGTTATGTTGAATTGATTTAAATCGACGTAATAATTGTCAATTTGAGAGTTAATCATTTACTGAGTCTTTTGTAATTTGAGTTTTATGGAATTGGGTTGAGAGTGTTTTTTTTGTCATTCATCATTATTTCTTTAGTGTTAGGGTCTTGAAAGTGTTATATGGAAATCCACACCTCGTGGTTCGACTAAAATGATAGTGCCAACACATATAATTGAGTTGGTTAATATTAATAGGACATCATTTCACTATTCATGCATTATAATCCTTCTAGATTCCATTAATCCAATGATGTGTCTTAAAAGCTCTAGAAGAGAAAATAACTATCAAACCCATTAATCCAATGATGTGTCTTAAAATATCTAGAAGAGAAAATAACTATCGTACTGTGATAGGAATGTTCTTGCAATTTGTCTCACATATGGCTGTTCCATCTAAACCTACAACTAGGAATTGGGTAAATCTATCAAAATACATTTTAAATTCCAACAAATCTTAACAATTTTTTCATAGTGGTATCAAGCACAAATTTGTAAAAAAGTGTTAGTTTGATTTAGTGTTATGGTCTAGAGAGTGTTATCTTACAATCCACCTAGCACTAAATAGATAGCACCAAAATGTCTAGGCAGGATGGTCAACACTACTAGATGCATCACTTTGTGGACTAAGCATTTGATGTCTCTTAAGAGCACAAAGTGTAAAACAAATCAAATTTTGATAAGATTATTTTTGTGATTTGTGGAATCTATGAATATTTTCTCTAAGCTTACTATAGAGCATTGATTCAACCTACACAAATATTTATTGGTTTCCCCCATCTTTTGACGATTTTATCATAGTCATCATAAAAGCAATGTTGCAAAAAATTATAATTTGCTTTAGTGCTATGATCATAAGAGTGATAACTTACAATTAACACCTCATGGAGCATATTTTATCATGCATGAAAATGTGATGGCATGGATCCTTTACTATAGAAAAATAAGTATTCTAAAGAACATAATGCTTCTAGCTAGTTGGATTCTAATAGTGAAAGCGTTGTCAGTTATATAGTAGCAAATTGTAATGATGTTGCAAAAACTAAATTCATTCTTGACATGCTTCCACTTCACAATGTGAATAAAGAGAAACTTCTAAATTTAAGCTAGTTCCTTTCCCCTTAGACTCTTGTTTGAAAATATGATTACTAGAACAAAGAATTGGACTAGACACTGAAATTTTGACTTGAGAGTAATAATACTTCAAAATATAAGGAACAAATAAATTTAATAAAACCAACAAGTAAAGAGACACAAGAATCAATTTTACCTCAATTAAGACATGTATAAATAAAAGACATAAAATATACAAGTTCTAATAATATTTTGTATTTTTGTCTTACATCAAATATAAGTTTTAAATGAATAAATGCTAGCAAAAAAATAAATTTTGATCACTATTAACAATGAATCTTAAATTTGAAATGAGGATTGAAACTATTTAACATATTTATGATCACTCTCAATAATGAATAATCTTATATTTTGTTATTTAAATCATTAAAATCATTTAAACCATAGATACATATAAAATGATTTTATATATTGATTTGAATAAAACCATAAAATTGTACATAATATTATTATAATATCATAGCTTCATAAGGCCTACAATAATATATAGACATACCATGAATGTCTAAACAAAGCCATATAGATCTGCACAATAATATGTGTAAACTACAAATCTACACCTATATGCCATTAAGGTTGTACAATGAGAACTAAACAGATTGGGGAATATTGTGGAGGCATAGGGATGAAGAGCAGGAGCAGTTGTAGCCATGTTCTTGTTCATCTCCTTCTACTGCATCATGGGACGTTTCATCAATAAAACGGATAATATTGAGAAACCCAGAATGTTCTGCTCGCTGCCATAAAGCTTCAACACTGTTGTCTAGTCGATGAGGTACACCGCACAAACGGTGGAATCTAGCTCTCGACACTACAAATATTGCTGATTGATGGATAAATGCTATAAAGCCACAGAAAGCAATTAGTAGGAGATTTCCCAAAATCACCCAAGCCAGGATCTCGTCTTTATGTGCTATTATCGTGTACACTGCAGTGATGAAACAGCAAGCGGTGTATCCAAAGCTGAGGAAGGTCAAAAAACCATTGACGTTCACGAACAACATCTTGTCCTCTGTGGTAAGCTCTGAAGCCAACTGCCACATTATACAAACGAAGAGTGATAGAAAGAAGGCTATGCAGTCAAAAATAATAAAGAGCTTAAACATATAGTAGCCTAGAAAAGTAGGGGTCCCTTTGTTCTTATCATCAGAATCTCCGTAGGAACCACCTGGAACTGTGAACACAGCCGTAAATGTCATTGTGGCCAACAATGCTGCCACCACTAGTTCTGCATTGCGTCTGTCATCAAAGGATTTGTCAACCACATCCATGGCTCTCTTATGCTTTTCTTGGCTCACTTCTGGTGCACAGTACATGAATGGTTTGAAATTGCGTGGATAATCTGTGAGCTTTTTTATAAGCCTGAAAGTTTCGTGGTATTCCGTGACTTCTCTTGCAACATCCAGCGGCGTTTTTACCTTACCATTGAGGGCGTGCCTATTCACCCCTTGCACCTTCAACAGTATATCCATGTAAAATAGATATCATGCATTCAATTCTTCTATTAATCAATTAAAACAATTTATTGATTAATTCCCTAGCTTCATCATTCTTAATTAAATAAATCAAATTATTTTATTAAGTCTTTAAATTCTTCTCATTTGATTCAATAAATCAAAATTATTTAAATCAAATGTCAAACTCCTAAAATCTTCCAAATTAATTAATGTGAATTAATTAACCTTTAAACATAATCACCCATTCTCCAGCTTTTAACTCAACTTGAGTCAAATCTAAACTCTTAACTAACCCACCCACTTGCACCAATAAATCATTTCTTTGATTTATTAATTCTTCTAATTACTTTCAAAAAGGCATCAAGATGAAATATTCTTCAAATTTGAATCTTCCCTCCAAAGGACTTGTTCCGTCCAACAAAACATTAAATGCTTTTACGCATGCTCTTACATGTCTCTTGCACAAGTCAAACTTGGCATTTAATTCACCTTTCATCCCTTCTAAACATGTCATTTCAACAAAATTCAAATTTGAAATTGACACATTGGCCAAAATTTGCACATTCCCCATCTTCTCAAATCTTGACAAGTGGCATCTTGTCATTAGCTCATGAATGATCTCACATTCATCCAAAATCACTCAATCTTCTAACTTTGAATCTATAAAATGCAAAGAATTTCTCCAAAACAACTACAACATAACACAATTTGAGGACAACATATTTTCATGCAAAGTTACTCTCTACATGTGAGAACTAATTTTGCTCTTCACCACAACATTTTATCTTCATCTTTCATTTTGGCAATCTTGCTTATCAGGGGGTGGGAAAGGGTTTTCCTTCCACATTTGAAGAGGCACCACTCCTACTATGGGATAGGTTTGAACATACTTCACATGCTTGCAATGAGTCTCTTTGATATTTTAGTGTTTTATTTGCATTATTTAGTATGGTTCAATATCTCATAGAGATACTGGTTTTTTACTTGCTTTTAACAGACTAACACACTAATGTGGTTCATTGTTTGAAGTTTGTGAAGATTAGTGTCTACACAATCTATGCCAACCAACATCCACAAAAATAAGAGATTATTTAAGGGAGAACCGGATTTAACTTTTTTATTAAAAATAGTTAATTGCTTTAATTGTTATCTGAAATTCAATGTGTTACATAAACTGAGAGATTACCCTCTTTTCCACTCCCTTGTGTGATTTTTCTATTTGCAAATACAATGGGATGATCTTTATTAATGTTTTTGAAAAATAAGCAGCATTTATAGGGTGTTGTACCCTTCACACAGAGCCCAAAGGGCCAAAGGAAAACATAGTTCAAACAAAGTTGAACTATAGGAACAAATAGAAACAACTGACCGACAGCTGTAGAAATACAAAGAAATCAAACAACTCAAGAAACAGAGGGGTCAAGGCTAACTCCACAAACTCGAGGCCGAGAAGCAGCAACAAATTTGAGGATTCCTTTCTTCTATAGTATAACCGATCAGGGAGGCTCAGAATCAAGAATCAACGAGAAAGGTGAGAGGAGCGGATCCACCCCAGCCACCATGGGAGAGGATCCACCAGGTAGCAAGGGAGTCAACGGCGAAGCAGTAGAGATCGAATCAACCAAAGGAACAAAAAGGACGTTCAACAAACGGCGGGCATGTTCAGACAGAACAACAACAACAAAAGGTTCTGATGGCACAAAGATAGTAGAGGGATGAGGTTCTGCGGCAAGAGTCAAAGGCTCAAAAGGATCACTCACCTCAAAGGAAACATCTGAAGGGGGCGAACCAATAGTAAGATGATCTGTGAGAGCATTCTTCCACCAAGTAGCAACATTCTTGCAACGAGTAAGAGGGCAACCATGAAGCCAAGTGATCAATAGAGAAACACCTTCTACAATGACAAGGGAGCCCCTCATAGTCCAGGAGTGACTTCCAAGGAAGGTTTGCCACCATCAAAACCATATCACCATGGAGAAGTTTAGAGATATCCAAATCAACCAAAATTCGGACCACCATAGTATGTCCAAGATCCCGAGATGTAGAATCCACCTTCAAAAATCTACCGATGGAGTTGCCAATAGCTTCAAAGCAAGAATCCTCCCAAAATTAGAGAGGGAGGTTCAACAAACGAACCAAAATAGGTCTGATATTCAGAGGCTCTGTAAGAGGATTGAAAGAGCGAGACCATGATCAGATGAACAACGAATGAACACCCCACATCCACATACAGTCCAACACTGTGTCATGATCTACAGGAGTAGAGAAGGTTAAAAAGGAAAAACCTCTAGCACTAGGATAGAGGTCAATTTGACCAGAAACCAAAGGTTTCAAAGAATCAGTCACCCACTCATGGAGATTAGACAGGGAGAGACACAAACCGTTAAACCTGTAGACCACCCCTTGACGCATGTAGAAGACTTCATTCTCAGCAACTTCAGGCCCACAGACCACTACAAGGGAGTCCCGGGCACAAGGCAAAGGATGAACTCTAGTAGGAGTTGAAGCAGGCATAAACAGACTTTCGCTTACCACCAAAAACTAGCAGGAAAAGATGGTGGCACCTCAGGGGGGATTCCACCTCATTACTTATATAAAGACAAAGAAAAAAAAACTAATGTTTTGACTTCTTATTTATTATGAAGATGAGTAGAAAAGAAAACATTGTATATGAAAATAAAATAAGAAAAGATGATAATATCAAAATATTAATATATTTTTTTCATATATATTACTAAAATTAAATTTTAGAAATATGTTTAAAATCTTTCATAATTTAATTATAATTATTATTTTAATAGAAATTAAAATAATTTATAATAAAAATAATAAATAAATGAATAGAATTTTAAGTTCTATCTACTATATAGTATATTAAAATTTTATAACACTAAAAGTGATAAAACTAAATTAAAATATTAAATAATTGAAATATATAATAATGATTGAAATCATAATAAACTAATAATTCAATTAAGAGATATTATAATAATTATACTAAATAAATAAGGAAGACAAATTAAAATAATAGTAAAGATAATATAATAATTATAAATATATTCGAAAAAATTGTTCTTAAAAATTAATTGTATTAATTAAAATTAATTATATATTCGTAAAAAAATTCTTCATTAAATGAGATAAGAAAATAATAGAATACAATAAAATAAAATTGTAAAATAACATGAAAAAAAAGTATGTGATTATAAAAATGATAATTTTTCCAATGTTAATATAACTAGAATAGATATTTTTTAAATATATTTATCTAAAATATATCACCATATATTATTCTAGAGTTGGGGTATGTGTAGGATTATCATGGAAAAAACAGGGCCTTAAGTGGCAATCAAATTCAAAAAAATCAGAGTTAGACAACTTGACGTAAAAAATGAATAAGTTAACTATATTATTTCAAAAATATGTAAGAATAGAATTTGTTGCAAATTGAATATAGTTTCTAAACTACTAGGTTTATTTTTATTTAAAAAAAATCTATTTGGTAAAAATTTGAAATTTTAATATAGTAGTACTTAAATTTTAGGGAAAAAATAAGAAGTAGGTGTCTGTTTGACCACCCTAACCACAATAAAATGATAATATTTTCTTATAATATTTTAGATATAAGTATAAGACTCATGTCCCGATGTGATGCATATTTTTTTGTAATTTTTTCCAAGTAAATAATTAATTATGATTTTTTTATTACAACTTTTAAAAAATATAAAAACTCGTACGTTGACCACCTTAACTTGGTAAAAAATTTATGAAATTCAATTTAAAAAAAAAAAAATCCTATAGTATGTGAAGCATAGAATGCGACGCATGTTTCATATTCAAAAAATGTGATACCCTTTGAAAGCTATAAATGTTTTCAATCAACCTATCAATCGGAACTTTAGTCGTAATTCAAATAGAAAATGAATAATAGTTATTTATTAAATTCAAATTAAAGCATAATTTTATTGGTGGAAAGCTAAGCATACTAGTCGTCAGCCACATGGGTCATCATATCACTACATATCATCACTTTTTGACCCATCATGATCCGGCACATACATGTTTCTTATATTGAATTAAAAAATATCTACATATATAAATTTTCCAATAAGAAAAACATCTATACTACTTTATCTACAATTTTAATAAATTATTTACTCAATATCTTAAATAGACAATTAAATTAATAATGTCAAATTATTTCAATAATTCGGTCTGTTAAAATTTTCAATCACTTTATTTTTATTTGAAGAGCTATTTTTCTATTATTTAAAAAAAATTAAAATTAGATTGAATAATAATAATTGTAAACATTATACTACTTTATCTACAATTTTAATAAATTATTTACTCCACATCTTAAATAGACAATTAAATTAATAATTTCAAATTATATCTTAAAATTTTCAATCACTTTATTTTTATTTGAAGTATTATTTTTCTATTATTTTTAAAAAGTTAAAATAAGATTGAATAATAATAATTGAAAAGATTATAGAAATTATATAAAGAGATACCACTAGAATTTATAATGCTATATTTTATTTTTAATTAAAAAATTATTTTTGAGTGATAAATTTGTTTTACTTTGACAAATATAATACATAAATATATAATTTCAAATTTCACTAATTAATTAAAAAGAATATATTAATATGATAAATGATTTGAATATAAGGAAAAAATTCTAAATTACACTAACAATATAAGTGTATTTTAAATATTAAAATACTTAAAAATGCAATTATAAAAACAAGATCTTAAAGAAAAGATATAAAATAGAAAGAAAATTGTAATAACATTATGATTATAAAGGCTATAAATGGTGATGTTATATAGAATGAGATTAAAAAGCACTAATAAGGAATATTACAAGGATAATACTAAAAACCTATAATGCTATAAAAAGAACAAAGAGATGGAAATGAATTAAAAAGATAAAGTATTAGCAATATAAATAAGAAAAAGATATAATGATATAAATAAGAGAAAATATAATCAAGAGGGAAGGAATGGGAAAAAAATCTTAGAAGGAATGAAAAGGAGATAAATGAGTAAGATAAATGAGTAAGTCAAAGTGAGAGAAGAAGAAAAAATAAAAATACCAAAAGCAATGAAGAAACACTTAAACTTGATGACTAAATCAAGTGAGAAAAGAAGAAAGACTAAAACAACACCAGAAGTAATGAAGAAGATGCTAATATTTTTCATAGACCAATTAGGAGTCAAACAGGACCACTCATTTGCTACTAGAATGCTCGACTACTAAGCTACCAATCCACTTCTTGACTAAACCATATATGCTTTAGGTATAGATCATTTTCCAATACCCCCTTATGTCACATTGTAGGTGATTAGGACTCTTAACTTGGTTTGGCTTTGTTGACTGGACTTTGATAGCATGAGAAACTTTTTCATGGACTAGCTAAAAATTGAACCTAAGATTGTCCATTTGCTACTAAGCTTCTCTGCCACTGAGCTTGGAGCCCAATTAGTGATTTGTCCATTTATGATTTCGGGGTGACTTATTCAAAACAAGAGAAGGAAGGGTGAAGGATGCCACAAGTGAAAGAAAGGAAAAACAAGAGGGAGGGAAGTAAGCTAGAAACAACCAAAAGAAAAGGAAGAATACAAAGAATATTAGATTAAAAAAAATTAAGTAGAGGATGCATACAAAACTTAAATTCCACCTTCATCTCTATTAACATAAGAAAAAACAATTTCTACATAGATAACTTAATTTTTTTTATATAAAAAAGCTCTACTTATATTGACCATCAACTTACTCTAAAAATAAATACCCCTCTACTTATTAAAATATAATATGTTTATCTATTTTTTCGAATGGTAAACATCCCATCATGAAGTAGTTTACTATAATATAAGCTTTGTAGCTTTAAAAACAGAATAAAAAACTTACGGGCTCATTTTTTATTCTTGCTGCAATATGTAAAGGCGTGTCTCCTTCAACAATTGGCTGGCTATTAACAGTTTCCCTATCACGCTTGCCTTCATTATCAGATGTCTTTGTGTGAGAGACTTCAACAACTTCATTATCAGATGACTTTGTGCCAGAGACTTCAACATGTTGGTTCATAAGCTGTTCGATAATTTCACTTTTTGTTATTACAAATTCAACAATTATAATAACAGAATTTTGAGGAACAAATAAAAAAAAATGAAAAAAGAAAATGTAAAAGCATTATGATTATAAAGATTATAAATGCAGATATTATAAAATGCGAACCCTAATATATAATATTGCAAGGATTATATTAAATACCAAGAATTCTATAAAAGGAGCAGAGAGATGAAAATGCCAACTAAAGGATTTAAAAAGATAAAATAATAACATTATAAATAAGGAAAAAATGATATGGTATAAATAAGAAAATAAAATAATAAAGAGGCAAGGAAAAGAAAAAGAATCATAGGAGGAATGAAAAATTGATAAATGAGTTTAAATTCAAAGAAGAAAGAATAATACAATATGAAAAGCAATGAAGAAGTATTTAGAATTGATGACTAAATCAAGTGAGAAAAGAAGAAAGATTAAAACAACACCAAGAGTAATGAAGAAGATGTTAATATTTTTCATAGACTAATTAGGAGTCAAACCTAGAACCACTCATTTGTTACTATATTGTTCTACTATAAGCTACGAACAAACATTTTGACTGGTCCATCTATGATTTAGATATGGATAAATTTCCAACACCTCCTTATGTCACATTGAAGATGCTTAAGACTCATAACTTGACTTGGGGTGATCCCACAATAGTGGTTTACAATTTTTGGCCAAATTGGAAACTGAAATTATTATTTTCAACTAAATCTTCACATTCTGGCACCTATAGTGGTTAAACCATGAGGAATTTGAAGATAATGCAAACTAGAGTCTCATCACATATTATCTGTATATTCTAAAAATATTTTTTCAATTTTTTTGGAATAAGATTGCACTTCTTTTTCCATCTCCCACGAAAACTGGTTTTTTCCAGAAAACAACATTTTTTAAAAAGTGACGCTCACCGTATACAACATAACTTTTTTTGTATGAAGGATAAAATTCTAATTTTTTCAAATTTAAATTTGTAACTATGATGTCTAGCACTTTTATTTGGTCTCATAGTTTTTTATTGAATATTTTTTCCTTAATAGAGTTTCGAAGTCAAACCAATTGCAATTCAGACATAGGCGAACTGTATACAACATAATTTTTTATGTATGTATCGAAATTCAAATTTTTTTTTTTTAAAGGATCAAAGATATCAATACCCAGCACAAACATATTTTTAAAAAAATTATTTTGATAATTTCCTATTTTTCCACATGTGCAAAACAAAGAGCTTGATTTTCGGGGAAAAACCTATGTTTAATAAAACTAAAAAAACACATACATAATAAATAAATATATATATTAAAATTATATTCGTGGGATAGCTCATTTCGAGGAATACCATAATAATTTGAAATAAATTTTAAATGAATTCATTTGATCCCCCGAAAGGTAAATCAAAAGTGATTTTTTATCAGCATTTTGATAGGTGTAAAAGAGACTCATTTATAGGTATGGTTTAAAACTAGCAAGGTTCTATCCAAGGGGGTTTGATCTAAGGTGGTTTGATCAAACCCTCTTCAATTGGAATCCTTAAAATGGAGTTTTTAAAGGATTAAATCATTAAATTTTCTATAAAAATTTGATTTCAGCAAAAATCAGTTCCTCTTAGAAATTGTAAACCAGCTATGTGGGATCACCCCTTGGCTTTGGTGATTTGACTCTCATAGCATGATAAAAATATTCATGGACCAACTAGAAATTGAATCTGAGATTATCCATTTCCTACTAAGGTGCTCTACCATTGAGCTACGAGCCCACTTAGTGATTGATCCATTTATGATTTGGGTGTGGCTTATTCTCAACAAGAAAAGGAAGAGTAAAGAATACCACAAATGAAGGAAAGGAAGAAAGAAGGGAGTAAAGTAAGCTAGATGAAATCAATAGAAAAATGGGAAGAAAAAAATATTAGATTAGAAGAAATTAAGTAGAAGATGTCATACAAAATTTAAATTCTACCCTTCATCTCTTTAAAATTGAAAAACAATATCTATATAAATAACTTCCTTAAATTTATTTAAAAATAAACTCCTTCACTTAAACCTTATATTTACCAGTCAATACTGACTCATCCCAAAAAAAAAGTGAATACCCCTTACTCATTGAAATTTAATATATATATATCTAATTTTTCCAATAGTAAATATCCTATCATGAAGTAGCTTGCTATAATATTAGCTTTCTAATTTAAAACCAAACATATTATAGCTTTCTAGTTTAAAACCAAAAATTAAAAACTTACCGGTTCATTATAGATGGCTTCATGGGAGACACTCGAAACGGTTGGTTGATAGAATCTTTGAGAACTCCATCTTTTTTATTTACAAAAAAGTCCACAATTTGGACTCGATTCCGTTCCACAGCAAGGTGAAAAATTTGTTATCTTCACACAATGTTCTCACCGCCTTCGGTTTGTGCTTTATGAACTCTTTTATAATATCTAGGAATCCAAACTTTACTACTATGCATTTCGGAGTATCTCCTCTTTTATTTACCAAGTTCAAATCGGGCTTAGCATCTAACAATGGTGTCACCAGTGTTGGAGATTAACCTTGACTGTTGGGTTACCGCGGCCCCGCGGTCAGCCTTCATCCACCCCATGGTAGCATGGTCTCTCCTAGCCTCACCACGGTACTTTTGGCTCTCAAATATCCAACCATAGTAGAGCGGTTTCTCACAGCTCCTTGTAGTATCACTAGCTCCTCAATCTTCAACCACAGTGATGTGGTTCCCCTGCCTTACCTTGGATCCTTCATTGGCCCCTCTCGGTGGTGCGGTGACCCCGTGGTCCTGCGTGCTCATCTCCTACTCCTCGCGGTAGCATGGTATCTCATGCCTTCACCACGATACCGCTGGTCCTCCCTCCAATGCCTGTGGTAGAGCGGTACCCCACGGTACCATTGGGTGCCTTCACCTTCCTCGCGTGGTAGAGCGGTATAGGTCATTTTTGGCGGCGCTTAGGTGGACTTCCAGCTAGCGATATCTAATTCTCGATTAGAGTTTAAAAGGACTTTTATTTTAATATGATTTATTGTTGTTTAATGTTGCCAGGTCCTAGAAGAGATATGATGAGAATTTGTTTTAACTGTGTGCTGTCCTCACACATTTTGTGGGTGAAAAGAGTTAGATTATTTTATGTTTGTTCTAGAAGTTAATTTTAGATATATATTTTGGTTGCTCGATTGTTATGTAGAGGAGATAAGAAAAGAAAAGTGATTTCTCTCAAAAGCAGAGGAAATATATCAAAAGTTTGTAATATTTTTAGGTGTGAACTTAGAAGAGTATAGAAGTAAGAATTTTCTTTGAAGTAGCATGACTATAATGGTGAAGAGCAGTAGCTATGTATGAAGATAGAATATTTTCAAAATTTAGTATAATATATTTTTTTGGGGTTTGGTGTATATGTTTCGATTTCTTAATCTCAGTGTTTAAATTAGACTTAAAGTTTGTTTTTGTTCCTTTCATGCTTCATTTTATGCCTCCTGTTTCTCAACAAAGTGGTATCATAGCAGTGTCGGTCAGGCTCACTGAGTGTAGAGTTATATGGGTTTTGTGTTTGTGATAGCCATAGGGTGTCTAAGAATTTTGGAGTCAAGAATAGTAGTTATGTCTGCAGATATTACAAAATAAATCACAGAAATTTGTGAAGAGAGTTGATAAGATTTTGTTTTTTTTTTTAAAAGGTCACTACATGAGGAAGCCACAAGAGATTTTTTCATTGCATAAGTAGTTGAGTAAGTAAGAAGTCATTCCTAGAAAGGAAAATATCAAAAAAAAAAAAGCGAGTTTAGCTAATAGGGAGATTTAGGGAGTGTTCGAGGCTTAGGAAGAATTTTTCTAAGCCAGTTGCTGGAAGAAGTAAATAAGAGGTTGTGTACATCAGAGGAAAGAAGGAGAATGCCTGAAAAAATATTATTGAGAAGAGCCAGAAGAGTTGTACTCTAAAACAAAGAGAAGAAATCACTGCAATAAGAGAAGTTGTGCTTAAGAAAAAGATTGTGCAGAACATCAGTTTCCTGAACAAATTAAGAGTTGCAGACCGAGTTGTTGAACAAAGAAGAAAATAGAGGCCATAGAATATTAAAGGCTCACAAAGCTATTAAATCCCTGTAACGAACTCAAGCGAAGGTAAGTTGAAACTTTCCTTTACAGATGGGAAAAATTAGAAAAAGGGTTAAAAAGGAAAATGAAAATTTGCCAACTGCAAAAGATGTTTTAGAAGAAGAATTAATTTTGCTTAAAAATGAACTGGATAATGTTAAAAATAATAATGGGTGTTAGAAAACATAAAAGAGATGAAGAAATAAAATTATATACTGCTAGAAGAAATTGATGATCTTGAGAAATAATTGAGAAAAGTTAAAGCTAGAAATAGAGAGCTAGAAGAAAAGTTGAAATCCTTTAAAGAGATTAAGAAAAGAAATGAGGAATTGGAATAGAGAGTAAAGTTGTTTGAAGAAATAAAGAAAAATAATGAAGATTTGGAAGAAATCTTAAAAAGGGTAGAAGAAGAAAACAATTTACAACGAAAGGAAATCACAAAACTAAAGGAAGAAAATGATAAATTAGGAGCATGCAATAAATGTGTGAAGTCAAAAGCTTTCGCTTGTGATTTTTCATGTGACATAGAAGATTTGTGTTCTTCATTTGATAAATCTGATTCTGTTATTGGTGATAAAATATGTCAAGTTGAATGTATGTTGATGGGTTTGCAAATCTTTCCTGTTGTGCTAATGTAGATTCTGCAAAAGCTGATAGTTGTTTTGAAGAGAATGTTGGGTTAAAAATTATGAAAAGAATGGGTTACACAGGACAAGGACTAGGAAAACATGAACAAGGGATGAGAGAGCCAATTGAGCCTACAATGAGGCCAAAGTATGAAGGTCTCAGGTATGTCGTGGGAAAGGGAAATGGTGCTTCAAGTGCACGTAAATTTGTTCAAGAAATGAGGAGTGTTGAGTGCTCTCATTGTCATAGAAAAGGTCAGACCAGGGACAAGTGTTGGGATTTACACCCTTGTAGTGTTTGTGATTCAAAAATCACTGTGAGAAAATGTGTTGGAATAAAGTGTCAAAAAAAGAATTTGTTCCAAAATGCATAAAAATGGATCATGGATGAGTTTGTGAATCAGGTTGGTAGAAGCTAATTGGTATGCTCAAAATTTTGTACAAGTGTTTATATGTGAAGATCAATAAAATATATGAAAGTGATGAATGTTCAAAAGGAATGAAAAATATTTTGAGTGAAAAGAAACTATTGTTAAGTAAGACATTGGAAAATTGTGAAGATGAAAATTTTTAGTCTAATTTTTTGAAGAATTGAAGACATAAGTTGGTAAAAATGTTGCTGTAGTTGAAAGTTTAAAATGAATGACATCATTTTTGTGTGTTGAGAAACGTTAGAAAGACTTGAAAATTTAGAAAACATTGTTGCAATCAAAGAACAAAGATATGCAAGAAGAAGCCATAAGAGTATCCAAGTTTGAGAGTTAGAAGTCTCGTAAGCAAGGGTTTATATGCAAGGAGATATAAAGATTCAAAGAAGTAGTTGAAGCTACCACTGCAAAACTTAAAGTTTGGTATAGCAATAGCTGTCAAAAGAACTAGTTAATGTAATGTTTATGGATACTTTGAAAAGAAGGCATATGAAGTTGTTCAGAAAGAAAATGGCAATAAAATGTGATTGTGGGTTGGAGAGAAGCCATCATGAATAAAAATCGAGTTCAAAGCCGCAACTGTTAAAGATCAGCATCTAGGGTAAATTTTTAAAGTCACAGTAGAAAGAACTGGGAAAGAGTCAGAGCCGCAGGTCTCAATGTCATTGAAAAAAGGTTTTTTTATGCTTGTAGAAAGTGATATGAGATGATATATAATAGTCTACAAGACTCAGAAAATTGTTTGGATTAATAAGAAGTTAGAATAGTTACTACAATTAAAAGGTGCCATGGTTTGTATGGCATCAGCCACAATGTGAAAGTTTTTTCTGGAAAAAGGAGTTTTGTGTTCTTGGCCATATTCAATGATAACATGACAAGGAAAGCAAGAGGAGGAGGAAGAGATTTCCTGAATTCAACTACTACAATTGTAGGAAAGTGGAATAGCTATTGGAGACAAAAATAACATTGTATAACGTAGCAGCATTCAATAAGCAAGAATGAAGACAAAAGATAAAACTAATGAATGGATTTTGTAGCAACAATAGAGTGCCACTATGGGAAGAGATGAGAAAATCAAGAAAACTTCATTGAAATGATTGAAGCCACAAAACATAACTACATCAAGTTAAAAAAAAGAGGAGGAATGTTGAGATAGTGCAATCAGTTTTTAAAATAAATAATCCTGCAAATAGAGAATGAGAAGGGATTTACAGAATAAATGATGAACACCAAGCTGCATTTGAAGTAAGAAATCCTATGTTTGAAGAATAAGTGGTACAACAACACAAGGCTATAGATGATGAATTAAAAAAATAGGAGAAATGTAGCAGACATTAGAGAGATCAAAATTCAATGCATAAAAGAAAAAGGTAAAAGATAAGGAAAGAGTGACTCATCTCTAGAGACAGAAAGTTATGAAATGAACATTTCAAACAAATTTGAAAACACATTTGAAAAGAACAAAAAAGATTGAAGCTTACAGAAAAAGAGAGAAATGATCAAACCAAAAGAGGAGATTAATAATTTCAGACAACAGTTGCAGACACTGTCAAAGAAAGATGAGATGATTGAATGATATATATTTTTTTTTAAATGAAAATGATTGAAATATTTGGGCAACTCAGAAAGGAGTTTTAGAAGGTTAGAAGAGATCGTTCAAATCGATGAAAGATAAAGAAGAAAGATCAAAATAAAAAGAAAAGTATTGGAGAAGTTGAAGAATGCCGCAACATTCAAGAATCACTTTGGGGTTAAGCATTGAAAGATATTTAATGAGATTCTTTTTGAGCTTCATCAAGTTGCAGTAGTCGTGTTTAAGGGGGAGTGTGGGAGATTAACCCCGACTACTGGGTTACTGCGGCCCCACGATCAACCTTCATCCACCTCATTCTAGCGCGGTCTCTCCTCGCCTCACTACAGTACCGTTGGATCTCAAAACTCCAACTACGGTAGAGCAGTTTCTCTTAGCTCCCAACGGTACCACTAGCTCCTTAGTCTTCAACTATGGTGATGCAATTCCTCCACCTTACCTCAGATCCTTCATCGGCTGCCCTCGGTGGTGTGGTGACCTCGCGGTCTCGCGTGCTCATCTCCTACTCCTTGCGGTAGCATGGTATCTCATGCCTTCGCCACGATACCACAGGTCCTCCGTCCAATGCCCATGGTAGAGCGGTACCCCGTAGTTCCATTGGGCACCTTCACCTTCCTCACGCGCTAGAGTGGTATAGGTCGTTTTTGGTGGCACTTCAGTGGACTTCTAGCTAGTGATATTTAATTCTTGATTGGATGTTGAAAGGACTTTTATTTTAATATGATTTATTGTTGTTTAATGTTCCAAGGTCCTAGAAGTGATACGATGCAAAAAATTTTTAATTGTGTCATCCTCACACGTTTTCTAGGTGAAAAGATTGAGATTATTTTATGTTTTTTTTAGAAGTTAATCTTAGATATATAGTTTGGTTGCTCGATTGTTATGTAGAGGAGATAAGAAAAGAAAATTTATTGCTCTCAAGAGGAGAGGAAATATATCAGAAGTTTTTAATATTTTTAGGTGTGAACTCAAAAGATTATAGAAGTGAGAATTTTCTCTGAAGTAGCATGACTATAATGGTGAAGAGCAACAGCTCTGTATGAAGATAAAATATTTTGAAAAATCAGTATAATATAAATTTTCTGGGTTTGGTGTATATGTTTCAATTTCTTAATCTCAATGTTTAAATTAGACTTACAGTTTTTTTTTTGGTTCCTTTCATGCTTCATTTTATGCCTCTTGTTTCTCAATAACCAGATCAACTTGATATTTCCTGATAGCTAAGTCCAAAGTTGTGTCATCTTGCTCATTCCTTTCGTTGATGAATTGTGGCAGCAATAATTTTTTGAACAAATCTGAGATTTAGTGAATCAAGTAGTTTAGCATGGAAAAGAAGTTAATGATAGCTTTTAAATTTTAAAAAACAGTGAAGAGAGAATGACCTAGGTTTCCTACAAGCACTCCAAGATGTAAACATGTTTCTCCCTCCCCAGTCTTCATTTTAGCCGATTGTGTTAAATCAATACCATTGTGTTCGAGGAGATTTTTGGCATAGGACATTTCCCCACTTTTACGAGCTTCAAATATTGTATTCTCCATATTAAAAATTCTTTCCACAGTCATTTCTTACTCTAGTTTCCTAGCACAAGTAGAGCTTCTTTAGCCACTCCATTTTATAGGTGTTTTCATTAACAAGTAAAAACGGTGATTCATTGCAACATTAAAGTATATATTGATAGATTTGAATGGTTAGGTATATGGTGTAAATGACTTCCACATAGTAGAGTAGAGATATGTCACTCTTAAAGTTAGGTATATGGTCTAACAATAATGTCGTTGTTGTAGGTATATTGATGGTGTTGAGTTCAAATCTTTTCAATATAAAAAAAAAGTTATTTTATTTTATGCAAATTCTTTATTTTATTTGTTTCCTTAGAAACTTGTAAATCAAGAGATCATATCAGAAGCACAATGAATTCAAAATTGTATGAAGTTGATCAATGAATTAGATCAAACAACCTCAATATTTATCTAATACATTCAATTCACATTGAAACAAAAACATTTTTACAAGTTATAACTTTAACAAACCATCAAATATTGAATAAGTGCTAGGGAAAAATGATTTCAAATTATCCTATAATAACATCAAACTTAGACAACTCTACTATTCTTGCTCAATGTTAGTCATCATCTTCAACTATAGGAAACAATAACTATATCTTGAGTTAAGAAACCTTGACTAGTAAACATGAGAATACAAGGTTTGTATTCATAATACTAGAAATTAGCAATATCTCTTGAACTTGAAAATTAATGCTTAAAAAGGGGCTATTTGTGTCTTTGAACACTTAAAAACTCTATCTATTTGAGCTAAAATCTATGCTAAGTGTACATAAATGTTGAGATAATCTTGAACATGCCACCATGTAAAGAGCGAAACTCTTTAAATCAAACATCGACAAAACTTTAAATAATTTGATTTCTATTCAAAATAAAGTCAACACTTCATTCATTTAGACATTATAAAAAGCAGTCGATTCCAAAACCATGACTTAAAGTCGATAAATAGATTCAATATACATTTCAAGTTAAGTACATACACGTGTCATAATACACAACATTGATAATAATACAAAGAAGTTGTAATATAAGTTACAATTCGAGACTTAGGAATTCAGTCGCCTTAAGCTCTTCAATACATAAATAAAGAGTACGATAAACATAAATGAAGATGGAATCCTTTTATCTTCAATCCAATAGCAAATCTTCAAATTGAAGATGAGAACAAGGATCAGGCACTTTTTCTGCCCAACCTCGAAGCTTATGCTTCCCTATAATTCTTAAATCATTCAAAGAATACCCGATCCTACACAAATTGCTTAGCAAAATGCAGTCAACAAGCAAGATGGAATCTAGTGCGTGCCTAGTATAACTAGTAAAACCACAAGAATTTTCATTTTTCTAATTCATTTAAGAAACAAGCAAGTTTGATACTAGGATATGGTAGAGATTTTATTTATTCTATCTATTTCAATGGTCCTTAAGTTACTTGGCCAAGTAAAATGTAATGCACTGCAAATAAAAGCAGTTTTGGATAAGGAAAACTACACTCTCTAATAAACCATATTCGGCACCCATCCCGGAAGGTAACTTTCCAAACACATGACATGCACATTTATTTATCAAGCATGCATGGTTCCAATCAATTAAATACAATCTTTAAAAAACAATAAAACATAAATCTTGTTTGAAGCGAAAACAATTTAAAAGTTGTTCTTTTCATCATTTCAAAACATAAATATTATTAATTTAATATTTAAATCAAATTATTTAAATAACAAAAACTAATAAAGAAGGTGTATTTCCAGTATGTAATTAAGTACATATTTTAAAATAGTCATAAAACAACGCACGTTCTTTAATTATATTTACTCAATTAATTTGTTTCATTTTCAAGAAAATCATATTTTAATTTAAATGATTTATTTTCCATTTTTCATACTTTCAAAAAATAAATAATTTCTTTTCAAGAACCGAATTAAAAGAAATTGTTTCAGTTTCTGTTTTGAAAGTTTCGAGTTTTAATTGCAAAATTCGCTGATTATTTTGAAATCACGTTAAAAATCTAAAAGGTATCGAAACAAAAATCTATTCTGTTTGGAATACTTTCAGAAAATAAATCTTACTTTCTTTTAAATGGATAATCAGTTGTTTCTCGTTGTTTTCTATTCAAATTCTTCCTAGAGTATTATGTTTCTAATTTCAATGTTTTCTGGAAAAATTACAATTCGATTGTTTGAAAGTTTCTACATAATGTAATGGAATGGCGATATTTTTAATAGATTAGCAATCAAAATCTGGAGATTATTCTTTTCTAAATTAATAAAACAGAGATTCTCTTTTGAATTTTAAACTAAATACAAGAATTAGAGAAGAATTTTTAACACTGTTACAAAATTGTAAATTGGTTTTCAATTTCTACCTCGTAATTCTGAAAATTGATTATTGCTTCCTCTATCTCTTTTCCTGTAACTGCTATGACTAATCTCCTTCTTCTCTTAATTTCCTTTCTCTGTTCTTCCTGCTACCTTGTCTTATTTTCTACTTGTGTGAGATAGAGATTTATTGATGTTTTCTATTTATCTCAGTCCTCTTCCTTTTATTTGCGCACACCTTCTTCACTATACATGGGTGGATGGAGGCTCTTTTTTTGCTGCAGACAACAACCTCCTCTCTTCTATGCACCAAGCCTCTCCTCACAAGCTACATGTGGTTCTTTACCTCTGCGCACCTTCCTCTTCCCTTAGGTCGTGCATTCCCTCTCCTTGCATGGGAGTTGGGGAGACCCTGTGGCTACGTGGGGTGTGAAAGAAGAGTGGCTACATATGAAAGTAGAGGATGGGGAGGGGGGTGAGAAGTTAACACTTCTCTCTTCTACGAATTCCTTATCTCCCTGGTAGCACCTATACTCCACCATTCAAATCCAATTTGCAGTGTGTGGGGTGTGTAGGGAAGATAAACAACAGAAACTTAAAGAATTTAAACAAAATCCTCTCCTCCAAGTTGTGTGCGCATGGTGTAAATAGTAGCTCCAGAATAAAAACAAAAGATCAAATAACAATCTCTGCCTCTGTCAAATTCACATTAATTCCCTGGCAAAATTCCTCATACTATGTTTTTTTTCTCTCTGCTCTATAAATGGATTTTCTCACTTCTCTTGCAATTTCCAAATTCTTTTCTGCCTCCTTATTTTCTAATGCATTGATAGATGTTAACAAGAATTTCGATCCACAAATTGAGTTTCATCTCCAGATCAAATTTTTAAACTCCAAGTTATTGAATTTGATTGCCTTCAATTTGATTGAAGATATTTTCTTCAATTTGTTCAACTGCTTATTTGAAATCAATTTCGATTTTGCACATGATTTGTTTTCCAATTTGTTTTCAATAACTCAATTTTAGATCTTTTTTTATTTTCTTCAATAAATATTCTCTTCCATATTATTAAATAAAAACAATTAAATTTATAACACAATACTTTTATTACATTTTAATAAATTTCATAATAAAAGTCCATTCCATTAATTTCAAAATAAAAGCATCATTATTTTTAAACAATGATAAAATATTGACATAAATAATTCAATTATTTAAATAAGATCCATTTTCTCTCAAAATAATAAAATCGTCATTTAAAGCAACCTATTGTTTTTTCAAAAAAATTAAGAAATCAATTAAACTTAATTTAAAATTTGCAAGCACAATAATCATGAAAATGCATTAAAATATCAACTAAGTGAGTGTGTGTGATTCCATCATCCTCATAAATGTCTAATGGCTAAAATGATTCTACTTGATGGATGTTCTCGCCTTCATTCACGTTCACCTATTCCTGCGTTCAGTTGCACTCGATTTTTCATCAGCAATGACAAACCCAAATTTAAATAAAAAATACATTTCGAATCATTGTAATTGTATTTCAATTTCAATTTCACTTGAATTTAAATTTTAATTTAACTTCAATTTAAATAACAATATCATGATTAATAATTTGCGTTTAAATAATCAATAAAATCAATACGTGACATCCTTCCCCTCTTGGAAGAGACATCGTCTTGATGTCTTATTAATCACTCAATAAGCATAACATCATAATCAATAGAAAGTACTATCTCAGTCAGTAAAAACATAGTATCTCGATCATAATGAAATAGTAACTAACAACATAGTTCTCAAACATAAACATAAACAGATCATAGTAGCATCCACACTATCAAATTCCACAACATGTGAAGGGTATGTGTAGGATCATCATGGAAAAACAGGCCCTTAAGTGGCAATAAAAAGACAAAAAATCAGAGTTAGACAACTTGACATAAAAATTTGAATAAGTTATCTATATTATTTCAAAAAAATGTAAAAAAAGAATCTGTAGCAAATTGAATGTAATTTCTAAACTACTAGACCTTTATTTTTTTTAAAAATCTATTTGGTGAAAATTTGAAATTTCAATGCAGTAGTATTTAAATTTCAGGGTAAAAATAAGAAGTAGGTGTCTATCTGACCACCCTAACCACAATAAAATGATAATTTTTTTTATAATATTTTAGATATAAGTAGAGGACTCATGTCTTGATGTGATGCATATTTGTTTATAAAAAAATTCCAAGTAAATAATTAATTATGAATTTTTTATTACAACTTAAAAAAAATATAAAAGCTCGTCTATCTAACCACCTTAACTTGGTCAAAAATTCATGAGATTCAATTTTATTTTTTTAATCTTATAGTATGCAAAGCATAGAATATGATGCATATTTAAGATTCAAAAAATGTGATACTGTTTGAAATTTATAGATGTTTGTCAATCAGCCTATCAATCAGGACTTTATTCGTAATTCTAATAGAAAATGAATAATAATTATTTATTAAATTCAAAGTAAAACATAATTTGTATGGTGGAAAGATGAGAATCTCTTCTAAAAACCCTTTTTGTTTCATCAATCTTGGGTAAAAAAAAAGTCGTCAGCCACATGGGCCATCATATGGCTTACATTTTGCCACTTTTTGGCCCATCATGATCCTGCACATACCCTAAATCAAAAACCAGAGTATCAAGTATCTCCGCATAAAAAAAAATACTAATCTATGAAAGCAAATGAAGAAAATGTTGGTCAATCATCTCATAATCCTCCCATGTAGCACTATCCTTAGTATATTGGTCCTACTAGACCTTCTACTGAGTATTATCCCTATTACGTAGCTTAATGCTACGCCTATCTAGGATTCAGATGGGCTCCACTAGCACCACCCCTGGATCCTGTACCTGTAATGAACACCAATCAAGAATATGAGATGCATCACGATGATATGGTTTCAACAAAGAAACATGGAATACATTATTGAGTCAAGCTAGAGCAGGTGGTAACACTAATCTCTAAGTAACTGGATTAATAACTTCCAGTACATCAAAGGGTCCCACAAATCTCGGTGCCAACTTTGATGATTTCCCAAATGAGATATAGCTCTTATGAGGCTTAACCCTCAAGAAGACTTTATCTCCTATAGAAAACTGTCTGAAAGTCCTGTTCCTATCAGCATAGCTCTTCTATCTATCGGCTGCTTCCTTCAACATACCCTTGATCAACTTCATTTGCTCATCCATTTCCTTGAGCATATCTAGACCAATAATGATCTTGTCTTCCATCCTGTCCCAATTGATGGGTGTGCGACATTTTCGTCCATAAAGTGCCTCAAAAGGTGTCATACCCACTGATGCATGAAATGAGTTGTACATAGGCAAACTCAACCAATGGAAAATATTCCTCCCACTTGTACTGCTGATCCATGCAGTACATCCTCAGCAAATCCTCAACAACCTGATTGACCCTTTTAGTTTGGCCATTAGTTTGTGGGTGATATGCAAAACTAAAATTTAATTTAGTTCCAAAAGTTGCATTCAGTGTAGTCCAGAACCTAGATGTCATCCTGGTATCCCTATCAGAAATAATGGTCTCTGGTACACCATTCTATCTGAATATCTCTTGCAGAAATTTCCTCGCAAGAGTCAAAGATCCATCTTTTAGATTTCCAGGTATGAAATTTGAAACCTTCGTCAGCTTATCAACAACCACTAAGATGGTATCATGCCTATTCCTGCTCAAAGGTAATCCTTGGATGAAATCCATACTGATTACTTGCCACTTATACTCAGGTATATCATGGGGATACAAAAGTCTTGTTGGATGCACATGCTTAGCCTTAACCTGCTCGCATTCCAAACATCTAGCCACATACTCCATAACATCTTTCTTGAGCTTAGGCCAAAAATAAAAATTCTTCAACTCTGCTACCATCTTCATAACTCTTGGATGTCCTGAATAAGGTGCATCATGTACTTTCTCAAGAATCAACTTCCTCAAGTCTCCTCCCTCAGGGATATACATCCTTCCCTGATATCTGACAATACCATCATAGTCCATCACATATCCCTCAAATCTATGATCTGAAGGATCTACCTCTAAGGCCTACCTAACCCTATCATAATGCTCATCTCCTAGAACATATTCCAACAGTTGTTGTCTCAAATTTGACCTTGTGGTCAACATAGTAGAGATATGTCTTCTCCTGCTAAGAGCATCAACCACTCTGTTTTCCTTACCCTTGATATACTCAATACCAAAATCATACTCACTTAGGAACTCAAGCCACCTCCTTTATCTCACATTGAGGTTCGGTTGTGTGAAGATGTACTTAAGCCCTAAATGATCTGTCTTAAGCTCAAATGGCTTCCCTAGGAGATACTGTCTCCACATCTGCAATGCATGAACAATAGTTGTAAGCTCAAGATCATGTGGCACATAATTCAGTTCATACTGTTTCAGTTTCTTGGACTCATATGCAACCACTTTCCCCTCCTTCATTAGCGCAACTCCTACATCTTCACCTGAAGCATCTGTAATCACAATGAAGTGCCCATTAGGATCTGGTATAGTCAACACTGGTGCTAATGTCAACTTTTGTTTAAGAATTTTAAATGCTTCCTCGCACTTCTCAGTCTACTCATATTTCTTTCCCTTTTTCTGAAGAGAAGTAATATGTGATGCAATCCTAGAAAACCCTTCCACATATTTCTTGTAGTATCTTGCAAGTCCCATAAAACTATGAACTTCAGTAACACTCTGCAGTGTTGGAAAATCTGCAATTACCTCTATCTTCGCAGGATCAACTAAGATTCTCTTAGCAGATATTACATGCCCCAAATAGTGAACCTTCTTCTGAAAGAAAGTACACTTCAAAAACTTACCAAAAATCTTTCGATCTCTTAGTCGTTGCAAAACAATTCTCAAGTGCTTCTCATGTTCCTCTTCTGTTTTAGAGTAAATCAAAATGTCATCAATGAATATAAGCATGCAAAATCATCTAAACAATCCATAAAAATAGTGTTCATAAGCTTCATGAATGTTGTTGGAGCATTCGTTAGACCAAAAGGTACCACAGTGAACTCATAGTGTCCATACCGAGTTCTGAAAGTTGTTTTAGGAATATCCTCATCCTTAATCCTTAACTGGTGGTAACCTGATCTAAGATCATTCTTAGAAAATATTGTAGCCCCTTTCATTTGATCAAACATCTCATCTATCCTAGGTAAAGTATACCTATTCTTAATGGTAACCTTGTTCAGCATCCTGTAATCAATACACAATCTCAAGGTTCCATCTTTCTTCTTAATGAAGATTACCGGTTCCCCCCATGGGGATACACTCAGTCTAATAAATCCCTATTTTAGAAACTCCTGCAATTGAACCTTTATTTCATACAAATCAGTAGTGGTCATTCTGTATGGAGCTTTGGATTGAGGCTTCATTCTAGGTAAAAGTTCAATCGATAAATCAAATTCTCTCTTTGGTGGTAACTTAGTAAGTTCTTCAGAAAAGATATCCAAGAACTCTTTGAGAACTGGATAGCTCTCTGGACTATGCTAGACATTATCCAAGTCACTATCCAATATAGCATATATGGAACATCCTTTTTGATGTGCTTTCTTTAGCTGCATAGCTGAGATATGTCTCAACTCTAGAGGCTCTCAAGATCCTAAAATCTCAACTAGATGTCCAAAATCATCCAAACAACTCACAACCTTATCCTCACAGTTCACTATGGATTTATGCTCAGTTAACCAATTGATCCCTAAGATCACATCACAAGAACCCAACGGTGCTACATAAAGATTAACTTGGGTTTGGAAATTAGGTAGCTCTAAATCGGTGCATGATAAATATGAATCTACCCTCTTCTCTGCTCGATTTCCATACTGAACCATCCATGAATGTGACATAAAACCAGGTCTAATAGGTAATTTAGCAACTACTTTAGGATCAATATAGCATTCAGTAGCTTCTATATCTATCAAAATAGAAACAAATTGACCAAAAACCTTACCTGACATCTGAATAGGTGAAGCCTGAAATTTTGCTTGATGGTTGTCAATCGCTACATGAATCTGGTATTGCAGTGCTCGCCGATCATTACCACCTTTCTGACCTCTTGTACGCTGAGTGCAATTGGAGGCATAGTGATCTCTCCACAATTATAGCATCCACGTCGTGGCCCTGGGTGACCACCTGTCCTATTCCTGATATGGGAGAAATTGGTGTTATTATTGTTCACTTTCTTGTTTCCACCAAAGCTTCCTTCTCCTTTATCCTAAGTGTTTGTTCCTCTCTTCAAGTTACTAATCTACTGATTGTTATTATTACCCTTTTGGTTATTGTTGTTATTATTTTGGAACTTCCTATTTCAAAAACCAGATTTAGCATTCACACTCTTCCTGTAGTTTGCCACCTGTTGCAGCTTATGTTTCTGTTTTATGGCCTTCTCAAAGACCTCATCCATAGTCAATGGATTATGAATATCCACATCAGCTCCAATCTGTGGCCTCAATCCTAGGATAAATTTCTAAATACGGAACTGTTCATCCATCTGATATTGTGGTACATACTTCAGGAGATTAGTAAACCTCTCCCAGTACTGAAAAACTGTCAGACCACCCTGAGTTAGATTTTGAAACTCTGTCATCTTCCTATCAAACAACAGTTGTGGAAGCCACCTCTTCCTAAAAATTTGCAAGAACACTTCCCATGTAGTCCCACCTGGTAGTAACTTCTTCTCAGTCTTCTCGTTATCCCACTAAGTATCAGCGTCTCTAGTAAGCTGGTATGCAGGCCAAACTGCCTTCATCTCATTGGACATATTCCGAAGCTCAAAGTATTTTTCCATCTCAATAACCCAAGCTTTAGCTCCATCACCTATAGTCTTACCATCAAACTTGGGTAGTGCTACCCTTTTCAAATTTTAGCCAGCTCCCCTTCAATCCTTTCTTGAGGATTTTGTGGTTCTTCATCCCTTGGATTATCATTATTGGGTTGCTCCTGATTTTGGGGAATTTCAACTCGAGGGTTTGGTCCTTCTCTCACACCTCAAACTTCATGTTTTAGATTATCCATTCTGGAACCCTGCTGATTCAAGAGACTGATAATCTGATCCAACCTGTCATTCTCATTACTTGTAGCAGCTCCATAACCTCTTGTACCCATTATGTATCACAATTCCTACATCAAGGTATGTTTCTTTAGCGTAATGGAAAAAGGACCCTAGTGTTCAAACCTAGGGCTTTGATACCAAATGTAAAGAGTGAAACTCTTTAAATCAAATATCAACAATACTTTAAATAATTTGATTTTTATTCAAAATAAAGTTGACACTTCATTCATTTAGACATCATAAAAACCAGTCGATTCCAAAACCACAACTTAAAGTCGATAAATAGATTCAATATACATTTCCAGTTAAGTACATACATGTGTCATATTACATGACATTGATAATAATACAAAGAAGTTGTAATATAAGTTACAATTCAAGACTTAGGCATTCAGTCACCTTAAGCTCTTCAATACATAAATAAAGAGTACAATAAGCATAAATGAAGATGATATCCTTTGATCTTCAATCCAATAGAAAATCTTCAAAATGAAGACGAAAACAAGGATCAGATGTTTTTTCTGTCCAACCTTGAAGCTTATGCTTCCCTAGAATTCTTAAATCATTCAAATAATACCCAACCATGCACGAATTTCTTAGCAAAAAGCAGTCGACAAGCAAGATGGAATCTAGTGTGTGCCTAGTATAACTAGTAAAACCACAAGCATTTTTATTTTTCTAATTCATTTAAGAAACAAGCAAGTTCGATACTAGGATATGGTAGAGAGTTCATTCATTCCATCTATTTCAATGGTCCCTAAGTTACTTGGCCAAGTAAAATGTCATGCATGATAAATAAAAGCAATTTTGGATAAGCAAAACTACACTCTCTAATAACCCATATTCGGCACCCATCCTGGAAGGTAACTTTCCAAACACATGACATGCACATTCATTTATCAAGCATGCATGGTTCCAATCAATTAAATACAATCTTTCAAAAATAATAAAACAAAAATATTGTTTGAAGTGAAAACAGTTTAAAAGTTGTTCTTTTCATCGTTTCAAAATATAAATATCATTAATTTAATATTTAAATCGAATTATTTAAATAACAAAAACTAATAAAGAAGGTGTATTTTTAGTATGTAATTAAGTACATATTTTAAAACAGTCATAAAAGAGCACACGTTCTTTCGTTCTATTTAATCAATTAATTTGTTTCCACTTGAAATAATATTAATTTGTTTCATTTTCAAGAAAATCATATTTTAATCTAAACGATTTATTTTCTATTTTTCATAATTTCAGAAAATAAATAATTGCTTTTCAAGAACTGAATTAAAAGAAATTGTTTCATTTTTTGTTTTGAATGTTTTGAGTTTTAATTGCAAAATTTATTGATTATTTCGAAATCACGTTAAAAATCTAAAAGGTATCTAAACAAAAATCTTTTCTGTTTTGAATACTTTCAGAAAATAAATCTGAATTTCTCTTAAATGGATAATCAGTTGTTTCTCATTTTTTTTAATTCGAATTCTTCCTAAAGTATTATGTTTCTAATTTTAATGTTTTCTGGAAAAATTACAATTTGATTGTTTGAAAGTTTCTACAGAATGTAATGGAATGGTGATATTTTTAATAGATTAGCAATTAAAATATGGAGATTATTCTTTCTAAATTAATAAAATAGAGATTCTCTTTTGAATTTTGAACTAAATACAAGAATTAGAGAAGAATTTTTAAAACTTCTACAAAATTGTAAATTGGTTTTCAATTTCTACCTCGTAATTCTGCAAATTGATTATTGCTTCCTCTATCTCTTTTCCTGTAACTGCTCTGACTAGTCTCCTTCTTCTCTTAATTTCCTTTTTGTGTTCTTCCTGCTACCTTGTCTTATTTGCTGCTTGTGCGAGATAGAGATATATTGATGTTTTCTATTTATCTTAGGCCTCTTCCTTCTATTTGCGCACCTCTTCTTCACTATACATGGGTGGATGGAGGGTCTTTTTTGGCTACAGACATCAACCTCCTCTCTTCTATGTGCCAAGCCTCTCCTCACAGGCTGCATGTGGTGCTTTACCTCTGTGCACCTTCCTCTTCCCTTAGGCTGCACATTCCCTGTCCTTGCGTGGGAGTTGGGGAGACCATGTGGTTGTGTGAGGTGTGAAAGAAGAGTGGGTGTGTATGAAAGTAGAGGATGGGGGGGGGTGAGAAGTTAACACTTCTCTCTTCTGCGAATTCCATATCTCCCTGGCAGCGCCTATACTCCATCATTCAACTTCAATCTGCAATGCATGGGGTGTGTAGGGAAGATAAGCAACAAAAACTTAAAGAATTGAAAACAAATCCTCTCCTCCAAGTTGTGTGCACATGGTTTAAATAGCAGCTCCAGAATAAAAACAAAAGATCAAATAACAATCTTTGCTTCTGTCAAATTCACATTAATTCCCTAGCAAAATTCCTCATACAGTGTTTTTTTTTGTCTCTGCTCTAGAAACGGATTTTCTCACTTCTCTTGCAATTTCCAAATTCTTTTCTGCCTCCTTATTTTCTCATGTATTGATAGATGTTAACAAGAATTCTGATCCACAAATTGAGGTTCATCTCTAGATCAAATTTTTAAACTCCAAGTTATTGAATTTGATTGAAGATATTTTCTTCAATCTGTTCAACTGCTTGTTTAAAATCAATTTCAATTTTGCACGTGATTTGTTTTCCAATTTGTTTTCAATAACTCAATTTTACATCTTTGTTTAATTTCTTCAATAAATCTTCTCTTCCATATTTTTAAATAAAAACAATTAAATTTATAACACAATACTTTTATTACATTTTAATAAATTTCGTAATAAAAGTCCATTCCATTAATTTCAAAATAAAAGCATCATTATTTTTAAACAAGGTTAAAATATTGACCTAAATAATTTAGTTATTTAAATAAGATCCATTTTCTCTCAAAATAATAAAATCGTTATTTAAAGCAATCTATTTTTTTTCACAAATTTTAAGAAATCAATTAAACTTAATTTAAAATTTGCAAGCACAATAATCACGAAAATGTGTTAAAATATCAACTAAGTGAGTGTGTGTGTGATTCCATCATCCTCATAAATGTCTAATAGCTAAAATGACTCTACCTGATCGATGTTCTTTCCTTTATTCACGTTCACCTATTCCTGCATTCACTTGCACTCATTTTTCATCAGTAATGACAAACCCAAATTTAAATAATAATCAATAAAATCAATACATGACACACCGTCTCAAATCTAGAATTAAGGTTTGAAATTCTATTATAAAAATGAAAACCATGATGGAATCAATTTTCTTCCAAATATCATTAGACCTTATTGAGTTAAGAACTTTCCTTTGGAAATTCGTAAGATGGGAATGTCTTACATAACGACATGAAGAAATATTGTGGAAGTGTTGGGAGAAAAAGGCTCTTACGCTATTTTATAAGTTGCTTTATGACTATTATTTTTTAAAATTCAATAAATTATTATATAAATTAATATGATAAACACATCATTGATCTAATTTTCTTTAGCTGCGTTGTTTCTTTCAATCATCAAACAAAACTAAATATATAATATCATACTTTAGTAATCATTTCTATATTTTTATAGTTGTTTATCTATTGTGAAGTTCATTCGATGCAATCTAAGAATTCTACTATACATTTCAATTGAAGCTTACAAATATATTTTATATATCCATTTTACTTGTATAGATTGGTTAAACAAATAATAAAATAATGATAAGTTTAGTTTATTTTTTTGAAGTGATTTTATGATTTTGAATTTATGAATGAATTGTAATATACTTTATGCAGATATAACAATGAAACACAAAATCACTGATAAATAAAAATAAAGATTGTCATCCGAATTAGATTAAAAAAGTGTACATAGTTGAATCCAAAAACTTACTTTAAAATAAAAAATAAAAATTTAATTTTATATAAAATTAACATTTAATTTAACATTATATAAAAACATCAAAACATTACCTTAAAGTAGAAATTTTACAAAAGACATGTCAATAAATGAACAATTGATATATCCTTTGTCAGCTACAGCTATAATAATATAAAACCCACAATTTTGAATTTACTTAAAATATATACACTATTCAGCTACCAAAACCTACATATTTTATCTTTTATCTTTTATTTATTTAAAAAAAAAAAAAAAACTAATAGCTATAATTCAACATTCTATATATTAATAATATCTGGCGTATTAGGTAACACAGTTCTTCGTGTATTTACGTTGTGCAATGGGATTGTAAGAATCAGCTTCTCACGAGTAGCGGATGGGTTGGAGAGTCACAACTTTGAATTAAAGATGAGGTGACGGAATGGACGAAATAAAGGCTCTTGGCACCATTCGCTTGGTTATAAGAATGCAAACATGGTTATGGTGCAATAGTCATATCCTGCCAGCATTCTACAGGAAGAGTAACTAATTAAAAATCAGAAACATCTTACTCGAATTCATTTTACTTATTGAAAAGGAAAACCACATTTTCTAATTGTTAATTTAGGTTAATCCAAATGATAGGTAAACAATTAATAAAATCAATAAAGATTCAATTTTATTTAAAATTATAATATTTGATTTAATATTATATAGAAAAATCAAAACATTTACCTTAAATAAATAGTTTAAATATATATGATTTGTTTCCTTGTTACATTTATTTATTATTAGGGGAAAAGACTCATATCCGCCAGGCTAACTTTGCGTAACTATAGAATTCAAACCATAGGTCGAATCGATAAAACGTTTTATGGGTTTTTTTTCGCTCACGAGTTAAGTGTTTATAACTAAGGTTTTGGCTTGTGGGCAATTCAGTTGAGTGCGGTAGAGTTCGATATGCATGCGGTGGTCAAAAAGTTACCTTTTAGAAGCGTCGTCCGCTCGTTGCCACCTAATGTCTCAGTATCCGCTTGCTATAACTACCATTTTTTAATATTAAAAACACCTAATTGTGTCATTATTATCCTGCAATTAAAACTATTTTATCATTCAAATTTGCTCAAAAGTCAATGGGTCTAATTCATGTTAGCACCTTATAAAATTAATTTAGGCACCCATTAAAAATCACTCCTACACATTAGCACCTGACGCCAAACACATTACACCCCAATTAAACTTCATTAGGGATCCGACTAATGCATATGACTAATGTTATTTTTTAGGGTATCCCATTCTTTTCTCTCATTTTACTATGCACTCTCTCTGGAAGGTTCTTGACGATGGACGCTTCTCCAACAGTCGACAACTCTCCACGGCTCCTGCTTACACACACACGTTGAGGTAACAACAAACATCATTCTCCTTTCAATATGCAAACAATGGTATTGGTTAATCATTTTCTTCTACATCTTTCATGACTCGTGAAGGGTTTATTCAATGATTGAAAAATTATTACTGCTTATTCATGAAATAAATCATTCATCTTCAATGCATTTTCGTCATGTGTTGTTTGATTTTATTGAGTCATGGTGCTGGTCTTTTTCCCATGAGTTATTTTGGTGTTGAATGATTATTTCCTCTCCCCATTTTTTGTGCGCACTCACGGCCTGGTAAAGTTGATTGTTTCATGATTTTGTCTCCAGAAATGATCATAAAATTCATTGGTTTGACCAAATATCTGCAAAATAATTTTTTTTGGTCTACTTTAGCCTTTTTATAAAAACCCCATATGACTATGGGTATAAATCAAAAAGCCCATTAAAAATACACCATTTATGTGAAAACCCTTGCTTGGTTTTTTCCAAATTCGTGTGCTTAAGGAATTAATCTCATGAAACCCTTGCCTGGAATATTCGACATCTATTTAAAAATGCACTTTTGTATTCTTATGAGTGAGGAATTATTATTATGAAACCCTTGGTTACTTTTTTGTGCACATTTCTGAAAACCCAAGTTTGTAATCGATCTACCTCTATTAAAATTAATATCCTATCATTGTTGAAAACATTACAACTTCTTTCATTTATTGTACATATGTGTCTTATATGTACATTATACTTGTAGACACATAAAATAATCAACATCATGCATCCCGCTCTAATTAGCATTCAATTCTACTATCAATCAATTAAAGCAAATTATTGATTAATATCCTTAGCTTCATCATGCTTAATTAAATAAATCAAATTATTTCATTGAGTCCTTAAGTTCTTCTCAATTGATTCAATAAATCAAAATTATTTAAATCAAATGTCAAAATCCTAAAATCCTCCAAGTTAATTAATATAGATTAATTAACCTCTAATCATAATCACCCATTCTCTAGCTTTTGACTCAACTTGAGTCAAATCCAAACTCTCAACTAACCCACCCACTCGCACGAATAATTCATTTCTTTAATTTATTAATTCTCCTAATTACTTTCAAAAGAGCATCAAGATGGAATATTCTACAAATTTGAATCTTCTCTCCACATGACTTGTCCCTTCCAACAAAGCATTAAATGCTCTTACACATCTCTTGCACAAGTCAAACTTGGCATTTAATGCACCTTTCATCCCCCTTAAACATGTCATTTCATCAAAAATTCAAATTTAAAATTGGCACATTGGCCAAGACTTGCACATTCCTCATCCTCTTAAATCTTGACAAGTGTCATCTTGTCATTGGCTTTTGAATGATCCCACATTCATTCAAAATCTCTCAATCTCCTACCCTTGAATCTATAAAATGCAAAGCATTTCTCCAAAACAACACAACAACACATTTTATGCAAAGTTACTCTCTTCATTGGAGAACTAATTTTGTCAATTTCATCATTTCCTTATCAAGGATTGGGAAAGGGCTGCATCCTACATGACAGAGTGGCACCAATCCACTATGAGATAAGGGTTAATCATGTTTTCATATGCTTTTGTTTAGCTTGCATTGTTTAACATGGTTAAATATTTCATAGGGATGTCTAAGTTTTTTGATTTAAACTAAATTTCATGCTAACAACATAAAATCGCTTAAGTATCTCTTGCAAGCAATCCATCAACAAGTGCATCAACAAGTAGCTCAAAAACAAGCCCAACAAAAATCATTGTTGGCACAACAACGACACGACCAACAACAAGCGTTGTTGGCTCATCAACAAACACAAGCATTACTCGCTCAACAAAGCTTGCAACAGATTCCAAACACAATTGTTGAAATCAAAAATCAAGATCAATCCATCAATAAGCACCTTGAAGATGTTTCCACCTCGACCAACGATCAAATCAACATACACCAAGAGCTACTTTTCAATCATGAGCAAAATCCACCAAAAATACCCAACAATGATCAAATTCAAGAAATGTCAACATCACTTGATCCTATGCTTGAAGACATTGGTAATCTCTCTTCCACAATTATTGAAAACAATGTTCAATATCTTGAAGATGCTTCTACCCCATCCAGTGATCAACACAACATATATCAAGAGCCTCTTTTTAATGATCTATTTCAAGGAGTGTTGGAATTGTTTGATCCCATTGACATAATCTACGATCCATCCACTAATGATCATATCGAAAAGGTCTCTACATTGCCGTATGAGTTAGAGGACATATCTCAAGAATGTATTCCAAAGCATGATCAAAATCTATCACCAAGGTCTAGCAATGTTCCTTCCCAAGACATATTGACATCCTTTGACCTCATGGTTACAGATATTGAAGGAATCCCTAGCTCAACATTTGATCCAAATCCACTCAAAGCTCAAAAGAATATTAAGCCACTTCCCAATGATGATGTCCAAGAATCCACTATAAGCAATCCATCCTTTGAAATCAACCCATGTCAAGCACTTGATCCAAAGCATGTCGAAAGTAATTCCAAAATCATTCAAGATCAAGAATTCATATCTCCAAGATACTACAACGATCTAATGGGCACACTTCTATCTATACAAGATGTCCAAAATGATGATCATATCCATATAGAACATATTCCTCCATCTACCCACGAGATGCTTTCTTTGGATGGACACATAGATGATATTCATTCAAAACAAGAGTCTCATACTCTTGATATCATTACCAAGGAACAAGAGTCTCCTACTCTTAACATTTGTACACATGATCAAGATATAGAGAAATCCAGAGACATGTCAAAAATGGGTCATGAAGAAGGCTTCTACAAAAGTGAATTAGAAACATCATGTGAAAGCATACCAAGAATGAATCATGAGGAAGACTTTTACAAGGATAGTGAAGCATCAACACTTCTTGAAGAAGCATTACAATCTAATATCTCACAAAATCAAGCCAAAGATATCAATAGGGCATTCATCCAACATATGGAGGATCCCATCATTATAAAATTGGATCACTTACCTTTCTTAGAGAAAGTTATCTCATCAATAAAGAAGCTGACACTTTTGAAGGTCCACGACAAAGCAAAGGAGGATTAGCACCTTGTTTCCAAGGTAAATCATATCCTATTGCAGGTAGATTTTTTGAATAGATAAAATATCAAGGCAGAGGATTAGGCATACATGAACAGGGTATCCTGGAACCAATGTAGATTATTGGCAATCCTAGGCATCAAGGTCTTGGTTATTCGGCAATCAAGGGATATAAATATATCAGTGATACCTCTATAAAACTGGGGGCAACTTCATCTCAAGCAAACATCAACATAGGGGGCATGAAGAATCCTTATGATGAAACCAATGCCAATACAACTCGCCACATCACAAATCTTCATCCACCCATCACCCCATCCAAAAATTGGGACAAACGTCAAAAGAAACACTTGAATCGAATCATGAAGAATGTTATCAAGGAAAAAGAAGCTAAGAAGCACGAAGGACAAATCAAATATAAGTGGATACCAAAAAATACAAAGAGATATTATCCCTATCAAACTCCATCAGTCAAAGAAACTATGGGGGAAAATAAAAAAGGGAAAAGTATCCATCCAAGTTGTCCACAAAGGAAAAATCAGGCTTCTCAAGCGAATACAAAGTGTATCAAGCAGTTGGTCCTAATTCCATGAACACTTCCGTATCCATCCATCATTGCTCATCTTCCCAAGTTTGGAGAGTCAAAGGTTCCAAACTGTCAACCAATCCATTTATTATTCCTAAACACACTCCATCCATGCCTCCACACATGATATCCAATTCTTTCATTCACCATGTGTTGGCAATGAACCTTCATCATAAGGATTCAGAGGGCACTCTATCGCGATGTGCGCACAAAGACAAAGTTAACTCCGATATCAGCAAAGCAGATTAGGAATCTCAAAAGTTGCTTTCGAGTGCATGTATCTTGGCAAAGCAGCTACTTCAAGTAGGATATCGATGCCACATTATGATAGAAGCATCTACATCAGCACCACTAGGTCATTCAGGATGAGCTTAAAATCTCTAAAAAAAAATTCAAAAAATCAAAAAATTAAAAAAAATCCAAAAAAATCAGAAAAAAGGATTGAAAATAGTAAAGGAAAAAATCATCCTCTAGCGAAAACCATTTCGATGGCACTTTGGATAGATACCATGATGAAAACCTGGCAAACAAGCGTCATGTGTAGAATCGAGCATCTATGTGCGCCATTTCAAGAGAAAGTATCTTATCGCATCCATAATAAAGCCAACATTCCAACCATATCATTCGTTCATCCATGAACCGTTTATCCAATCCATTACCATCTATCTACCTTATCTTGATGTGATGAAGGTTTGGGGCACACTTTATACTTGCTTATGCTAAACATCTTGACATGGGATATTTTCACTGATCCTATCCAATCCAAACATTGTCTGACCCTTGAAGCCTTATCTGAATGAGCATTCCTTTGTCCGAACACCTTATCTTGTCACAAGATGATCCATATCCATTCATCCATCCACCTATCCAAGAATTCACCCATGGCCATTCAAACATTGCTAGACACTAGGGGCAGATATTTGCATCTTGCTTTGAGAATAAATCTTGATATATATCCTCCAGCCTATGTGGTGATCTGAACATTTGCAAACGTAAAATAAAATTGGTCAAAGCATTTGTGAGCACTAAATCCAAATCACTAGCCCATGGCATATTTTGACAGGAAGATGTTCCTCATCAACCTTTATCTTTCATCGAATATCAATCCAAGCAATCCATATCAATTGCATCTAATGTGTACTTCAACGTCACATCAAAATCATCAAAAATATTTTATTCCAAATCAAGCTTCATCAATCTTGATCAATCAAATCCAATCAATTATCACCTTGTTTGACTTAACACACTTAGTCAAACTATCATCTTGTGCATGAGTTTACTCTAGGATAACACAACTTCTTGGAATTTACAAGTGCATTATCATCTTACTTGACTTAACACACTTAGTCAAGTTATTAAATCCATAATCACCTCGTTTGACTTAACACACTTAGTCAAACCATCCTCTTATGTACAAGTTTACTCTAGGATAACACAACTTCCTAAAGTTTACTAGTGCATTATCACTTTTGTTTGACTTAACACACTTAGTCAAACTATCAATCCATTGATCCGATCAATCAACCTTAGCTTGGTTTTCAACAAAATCCCAAAACAGAGCACTGATATCATCACATATCCATATCCAAATTGTCAAAATCATGCGAAAACTCAAAAACATTCAAAAACCCATCAAAAACATTCAAAAAATTCATCAAAAACTCAAAAACATCAGAAAATCAAAAATCAAAAACATCTAAAAAAATCTAAAAAAATCAAAAACAGAATCATCTTGTCGAACTACGTCATCTCTAAGCTTGAACATAGGCAAGGTTGATATCTGATCATCCCCCGAGACATTTAGGTCAGTCCTTTAGGCGTCTGTCGCATTGGCAATCTATTTGCCCATTTACTTCACATTTTAGGTCAGTTCTTTAAGCGTCCGTCGCATTGGCAATCTGTTTGCCTGTCCAGTTTATATTTTAGGTTAGGCGTCTATCACATTGGCAATCCGTTTTCCCATCTATTTTACATTTTAGGTTAGGCGTCCGTCGCATTGGCAATCCATTTGCCCATCTAGTTTACATTTTAGGATTTTAGGCATCTGTTGTAATGACATCCATCTACCCATCTAGTTAGGCATCCATCGTAGGAGAATTCGTTTGTCCATATTTTTCACATTTTAGGTCAGTCCTTTAGGCATCCATCGCATTGGCAATCAGTTTGCCCATTTACTTCACATTTTAGGTCAGTCCTTTAGGTGTCCATCGCAATGGCATTATATTTTCCCATCTATTTAGGTGCCCGTCACAATGGCAAACCATTTGCCCATCTATCTCATCAGCAGTCAAGTCAATTGTCATCTGAACTACATCATCTCTAAGCTTAAACATAGGCAAGGTTAATCCTTGATTGGTCTCCAAGACACAAATACCAAAAACATTGAAAAATGTGAAAATACCAAACACAGCCTCAAAATATCTGAAAATCCAAAATGCTGCATCCATTTCATCTCGCTTTCACCCACAAATTTTATCACTCATAATAAATCATCGTCGCCTTCATCCTTTGGTGAAGCAGTCATAAGCAAGTCTAGCAGATTCAAAAGCGAACACCTAATCGTCAGAGTCTTAAGCCTAAGTCAATAAGAAAGCAAGTTGGTCAACTCGGAATATCAATAGCTTATCACCCAAATCAGTCCCACCAAAACCCTAATCACTACATGTCCTAGGATGAAGCTTTCCTGGGATGGACATAAACATCAGGTACCTCACAGTAGTTTAGCCTTGGCTAGTAGTACGAAGAACATTAGATTGTTTGTTTACTTTATCTTGGTCTTTTTGAGTTATCTTATTTTGCACTCATTCCAAGGACCTCTCGATGATGCCTAAACAAAACAGGTTTAGAGAGAAAGTAATATGGCAATGATCATTATCTTTTTATCTGTTGTGCTTGTTCAATGTTCTTGTAAAATAACTTGGCGAATACTTGCTTTGTTGGGTCCGTCCTAGCAAGGTTTTCATATGTCAAGTGTGAACAAGAGCACTCCTATCTGATTGTCGAGTCAAATTCCATCACACTAGGCGCAATGCCATCCTGGTTTCTTAATACCTTGATGCATCGTACCTATGTGTGTTATCAAACATAGGGACAGTTATGCTCTTTATCTCTCCCATCCCTGGATAAGCAATATGTCATGATCGTTCATCATCATTTCTAATAAAGTTGTCTTGTTGGACTTCTGCATCTTCTTGGATTTAAGGGTTCATCCCTCTCATTCTTCTATCCTCTTTCACGGTAACAATGCATCCATCCTACATCCATCTTGCATATTTCATAATAATTTCATATCATCATAGCACAATGCATCTATCCTGCATCCATCTACATCTTTCATAATCATTTCATATCATCATAGCACAATGCATCCATCTTGCATCTTTCATAATCATTTCATGTCATCATAGCATAACATCATCCATCACATCCATCTCACATACATTTCATAATCATTTAAGTTATTTAGGATAGTATAAATTTGCTATTCTAAGCATCTTCCAAACATCTCATTTACATCATAATTATCATATAGATCATATAGTCTAACCATCCATACATCCATTTTGAACCTCTTTGTCATGAGATCGACCTCAAATCGAATTTTTTCACTCGATCTCTCGAGGGGGCAATGTACTAATGTACTTCTTTTCACTGGGGCATCTTAAAAAATCAGAATTGTTTTTAATTTCGATGTCGGCAGCATCATTCTTTGAACCAATGCAACAAGTACATTGCTTCAAAGAGGGGCAAAATGTAGACGCGTAAAATAATCAACATCATGCATCCCACTCTAATTAGCATTCAATTCTACTATTAATCAATTAAAGCAATTTATTGATTAATATCCTTAGCTTCATCATGCTTAATTAAATAAATCAAATTATTTCATTAAGTCCTTAAGTTCTTCTCATTTGATTCAATAAATCAAAATGATTTAAATCAAATGTCAAAATCCTAAAATCCTCCAAGTTAATTAATATAGATTAATTAACCTCTAATCATAATCACCCATTCTCTAGCTTTTGACTCAACTTGAGTCAAATCTAAACTCTCAACTAACCCACCCACTTGCACCAATAAATCATTTCTTTGATTTATTAATTCTCCTAATTACTTTCAAAAGGGCATCAAGATGGAATATTCTACAAATTTGAATCTTTCCTCCACATGACTTGTCCCTTCCAACAAAGCATTAAATGCTCTTACACATCTCTTGCACAAGTCAAACTTGGCATTTAATGCACCTTTCATCGCCCCTAAACATGTCATTTCATCCAAAATTCAAATTTGAAATTGGCACATTGGCCAAGACTTGCACATTCCTCATCCTCTCAAATCTTGACAAGTGTCATCTTGTCATTGGCTTTTGAATGATCCCACATTCATTCAAAATCTCTCAATCTCCTACCCTTGAATCTATAAAATGCAAACCATTTCTTCAAAACAACACAACACATTTTATGCAAAGTTACTTTCTTCATTGGAGAACTAATTTTGTCAATTTCATCATTTTCTTATCAAGGATTGGGAAAGGGCTGCATCCTGCATGACAGAGTGGCAAGAATCCACTATGAGATAAGGGTTAATCATGTTTGCATATGCTTTTGTTTAGCTTGGATTTTTTTCATTAGTTGCATTGTTTAACATGGTTAAATATTTCATAGGGATGTCTAAGTTTGTTGATTTAAACTAACTTTTGTGCTAACAACATGAAAACGTTTAAGTTTCTCTTGCAGATTTAGCATTCTACAATACTTATAGTTATTTTGATGAGTTGCACATTTAAAATTTCTATTTATGTAGAGTAGTTTTAGTTTACTTTATAAGTGTATCAACATGAATTTGCACCCCTAACACAAATCTCATTTTCACCCTTAACACTTTAGAAAATCAAAAGTGGAGGATTAATTCCACTTAAGCATGTTGCTTGCATTCCACTTATGTCCCTGGCAGATTCCTGTGGCTGGGACTATAGAGGCATTACATTTTCGTTTGGAAGTCGAAGTATAATGCCCCTCTTCAGCTGACCAACCCGAATATAGTCGTTTTTCATCCATCTCCTCATAATCTTCAGTCTTCCATCCTTAGCTTTTCAGAGGTAGAAGTTTGAGAGAATTTTGCAAGATCATTTGAGCATTTTCTCCACCATATATATCCATTTCCAAGCTTTATAGTAGCAATCTTCACTCCATTGCAGCAACTCCATCACTCCAATAAGGCGACCACATGACAACCACTGTGGCAACAGAGGCTTGAGTCCCTCTCATTTAGTCTTTCACAAGCCTTGAGTGCTTTGGATGGAGGCGATAAAGCTCCTACAACCTCTCCTTCTTTTGATTGGGTAAGCACGTACTGCTTGTAGTGTTTTGTGTTTATGTAGCTTGTAGTTCATTTCCTTTATAATCTATTTCTACTATTCCAAACCTGGTTGTCTGTGGAGGTGGAAACACCGAGACAAGGGTCTAACTAAGGTAGGCCCCTATACATCCCCAACAACTTCTCCCTTCCTTGTGTGCAGGTGGATAGAGCTTGGAGCAAGCTGGCGAGGAGAGCATTCTGCAAGGTCATCTTTGTCACCTTGGTGGTAATACATTTCCTTCATCGAATTCGTATTTTCTTTTTTCTCATCTTAATCTCATTTTGTCGCTTTAAACATCTCTAGACTAGGTTGTTAGTCCTCCTTTGTGAGTTAGAAAATTGACTTTCAATTCTCTAGTCATATGGACGCCAATGCACCCTTGAGATGTCAGCGTACTGCACTTCCGTCTTCTCTCAGAGAGTTGCCCAGGACATGAATCTGACTCCAAAGGCTGACTCGCTTAGCCTCCTTCCAACATTCGGCATTGTAGAGTGATTGAAGGATACATAGTCTTCATCATTCTCATCCTCTTCATCCTAACTATCCTCTACGCTGAGGTGGGTTAGGGCAGCCTCTCCGCTCTTGGCCTTTTGTGACCTGGGGTCTTGCAGTGGGTGGTCCCCCTCTCTCAATTTTTTTGTGAACCCGACATGAACTAACATCCATCCCTTTGTTGGTGTTTCAAACTTTTTCTCTTATATCCCTTGGTCGTCATACCCTTGTGAGTCGTGAAAATTTATGAGCTTCACGACCCAATCCACAACCTCTAGAAATATTGTTAGAAGAATTTTGTGACACCTTCCGATGGAAAAGATGAAGGTCTCCTCTAGTTTCACTATCGGTCTTTTCTCTAGTTCGACAGTTGGCCTATCCGTGTAGGAGCAAGTATTGCGAGGAGAACTTAGGTTTTATTGACGAAACCGATCACGTCCATACTCCTCCTATGTCACCAACCTCTTCATTTGTAGAAGAGCATGAGGCCATTCATGTCCCTTTCAAGTATGTTGTTAATCTCGATAAGGGGTTAGGTGCATTAGAAAATCACCTAGAAAGCAACCCGAAGTTGGCTAGGGCTGCTAAGGTGATTGGTGAAATAAGATAAATGGTGGAAAAAGGACCGGACAGGCATACAACTCTTGGCTAGTCTCATTGGTTTTGTTGAAGCATTTTCCCCCTCGATTCTTGGTCGCACAATATGAGGTGGCCTCTTCGAGGAATGCGAGAGGTAGCTAGAGATGTTGATGCCTCCTTCATCCATGTACATGGTTGACACGGTCCCCTTAATCAATATAACCTCTACTTATGAAAGCTTAGACATTCTCAAAGTAAACAAAAACCCTTTGGGTTTTCACTTCACCCCTTCTGTCACCTTCGATGGTGGAGGATTTGGTAGAATGATGGGCGAAGGCTTTGCATCGATAAAATTTGGAAGTGGAGGTGGCATTGGTAGAGGCAGTTCTAGTGGAAGTCATGGTGGTGGCTTCGAATCTAGCGGTGGATCCGAGAGAAGTCACACAGGTGGCAGTGGCATTGGTGGTTGTTCCGACGGTGGCTCTGGCAGTGGTTCTGGTGGTCCTCTGTCTTGTAATGACCCTATCCTGAATACTCTTCTTCAGAATATGGGGAAGATGCAAAATCAGCTAGCGAACCTATCCCAAGCCTTAGCTCAACCTATCTTTCAACGTTTCTCCCAACACAACCCATTGTTGGTTGCAATTTTAAACACTCCATTCCCGCTATGGATTGGGATTCCCAAATTTGAGAAATACGGTGGTAAAGGGGACCCACAAACACACATGACCACCTTTAACGCCTTGTGCACAAATTCCATCCATCATGATGCATTGATGTCTAAATTGTTTCCTCAATCCCTTAAAGATACAACACTAGATTGGTACTATTCTTTGCCCGATAATTCCATCTTCACATTCGATCAACTTGTGAACCAGTTCTTGCGACAGTTCCAAGCCAATATCAAATCGAAGATGACCTTCTCAGACCTTGTTCGATGCAAACAAGGGGACAATGAAAAGGTTATAGAATTTATAGCACAATATCAAGCGCTCTTCTCATAGATCTTGTATCTGTTACCCGACTCAAATGTGCAAAAGCTCTTCATAGGGAATTTACAGAGACATTGGCAAGAGAAGTTCGCCCTCATGAAGTATCCCTCTTTCACACATCTGTGTGTGGCTCTACAAGAATACCAACAGATGGTGGTTCAGTTCGAGGGTTCCTCCTCGCGCTCCTATTCTAAGGGAAGATCCATCGCGTCGATCTCGGGAAGAGGAAAATCCGTCGTGAATGTAGTAGCTGTTGTGGACAACAATGACCTCAGATGCGACCAAAATTTTACGAAGGTATCAAAATCTTATTCTTCCATCTTGCAGAAGTTTGTGAAGGATAAGATCCTTACGTTGCCTACTCCTAAAACGATTAGAGAACCATACCCTAGCATGTATGAAGAGAACATGTATTGTAAATACCATCAAGCTAATGGACATGATACTGAATGTTGCATGCGACTACATCATGAGATATAGGACCACATCGAGGACGGTACTATCCATCTTGATGGGAGTAAACACAATACGAACAAATCAATGGTGAAAGCTAACAATGATTTGCAGATATACATGGATCCATTTTCCTCACATTCTACCAACATTATTATTGATCCCATCGATTCTACTTCTCACCCAGAGGTGTATGTTAACATAGTTACTATTACTCCCTCTCCTCATCTTGCGACCAGATTGTTGGATGTTACATTTACCTCGCAATATGTTCCAACAAATAGTAAACCTTCTCCATTATACATTCCCACTTGCCTCAATGGAAAGATTGTGATGGAGGTCCTAGTTGACCGCATGAGTAGAGCGAATATCGTAACAGAAGAGTCATTACTCTTGAATTCCCTACAGAGGGAAAAATATGAAAAAACCAAATCCAAAATCCATACACATGATGGATTGTCTCTTAAACCTTATGGATCGATAATGTTTTCCATCCTAGTTGGACCTAGGACTATAGACATGGTCTTCGATGTCATTCTCGAGTCAGACCTGTTTAGAGTAAAGCTAGGCATACATTGGCTAGCTTCCATGAATGGGATTGCCTCTGTGGTTTATAAGTGTCTTAAGTTTTCCCATGAAATTTTGATGCATGTGGTGCATGACATTGGATATTAGCCTATGGTATCTCGTGGAGGATATTTGTTAGATCACTTTTTGCCCACTCCTGTCAGTCCACTCTCACAAAGAATGGATCTACTTTACAAGAACAAAGTGAAGTAAAATACAAGAGGTAAGGGACAACAAAATGTGACCCTTCCTATAGTTGAGTAGCCCGCTGCCGCCTCCTCCTAAAAGGGAAAGGAGAAGCTCTCTCCCTCTCAAGCTGACTCATTCGCTCCTCTCTCTTAGAAAGAGTACTAGATGAACAAGCTTGAACTCTATCCATTGAGTCTGATGATGCCTCCTTGGTGAAATCCCAAGATCAGGATATTAGATCTCCCTAATGGGTCTCCAGGATCCTAGTATTAATTATACGATAGAAAGAAAGGCTCGCAAAGAGACTTCATCCCTCGACCTATTCTTGTTCCCCTGAACAGAAAGGGGGCCACACCTAAGGTGGTAGGGGTAACTCCTCCCGCCATTCCCAAACCCATTCGTCTTGCTCCCATTTAGGAGACTGCCCTTCCATTGGAGACCTCCGTGGAAGACACTCCCATGGCTGAGGAAGATCCTTTTGTTCCTTCACAAGTACTGGCTTTCGGTGCGAAGATCCATAGAAACCGCCTTGCACGTGAGTGTAAGAACCGGTGAAAGGCTCTCCTCGCCGAGCAATCCTCCTGACAGAAGGAGAAAGAGAAGACCACATTTCATGCTGTGTCTTCCTCTCTTCCCCCTTCTATCCATGTTCGATCTTGTTCCGAATTTCTCTCGGCTCCCGCTATGAGCGCACCTGCACCTGGAAGGGTGCAAGTGTTCATCGCTCCTTCTGTGGAGCTGCCCTTGTTGACTTCTATTCTAGATGTCTTGCCTTTCCCAAAACCCATGGATATTGTGAACACTTTGGTCATATCCACTATAGTTCTTCCCTCTTCTCCCTTGTTCCTTGCTTCATCTGTAGGCAGTTCATCTCCTTTGTTGAAGAAGAAACTAGACAGTGGCCCCTCTAGTAATGGAGGACATAAGAAGAGCTCACCTCCTCCGAAAGGTGGCCCCGGGTGGACTTGTTATGTCCTAGTGATGGAACCAACTCTGACTTCCCCTGAGTTTGTCATTGCTCCTGAGTCACTCTGTGACTCTAGCGTTGAACCTCAGGTACAAACTCCACCATCTACTAAGATGAGACATGTAACTCTTGTTAAGTGCAAGTTTAACTCGGTAGATGAATTTCTGACCCTCTCAATGATCATCGCTAGGTCGTTGACCCTAGACCCACAAGAGTTGACTGACGAAGACCTTACAGGTCCCTCTACCTTGGCCCTTGTTGCAGGAGGATCATAAGCTTCTCCCCTTAATATTGCATTGTTGCAGGCTCGTCATCCTTCCCCCTTCAATGATCTAGAGTGGGAAGCTGACGACCTCCTAGTTGACCAATGTTAAAGGAGGACCCTCTTCTTGATCTTTAGAGTAGATGTGTGAATGTTGTGATGTGTTCCCCCGTAAACGTGCTATATGTGGCTGAATGAGCCTCGTCACCCCCATTGGTGCATGGATATAGGCATGATGTGTATGTTGTAAACCTTCCTCTATGTTTTTCTCTATTCTTCCATGTTTGTGATTGACTTTCAATAAATTGAGGACGATGCAAAGCATCGGGAGCATTTAGGCCTCCTTCCATGTTGACCTGATTTTTGTTTTTACTGTATTTAGTACATTCTTCCTGATCTAGTTGGGGATTGTTGATCTTTCGCCTCTTACCATGGTTACCTACATATATATGAATAAAGGCAGATCTGACCCCATGAAACTAGATCCCCCTATTCTCTTTATGCGTGATATGTTCTCTTTCCTTATCTTTCTCTCTTCTTTGCTTGAGTTGTCCCTTTTACGTGTGACAACGCATCTTCTACATTGCATGGTCTTTAGAAAATGCATTCGTTGCCAAATGAATCTTTTCTCGAAGACCCTTCACACACTTCCTTATTAAAATGGCATTCTCAACTTGGAACACTAATAGAACATGTTTCCTTCATCATGGGTTTGTAAAGAAAGGACTTGGAAATCCTCCTTCGAAGCGGGAATGTTCTTAGTCTTCCCCTCTCATGAGCACATCTCCTTCCTTTTGAATTCCTTGATGAAGTGAACATCTTTCAAAAGGATTCCTTGATGAAGAATCGATTCGAGAAGGAAGGCGTTAAGCTTCTTTGAATGTGTCCCTTGAGTGGACACCACCTCTTCATGTTGGGTTCTCGAGGGACCCCTTCAAAAATTTCAACAAAGTCCTATGGCGTCTAGCTTGGGGGTAGCCCGACTAGACCTATTTCACATCTTGACATCTAGTTTGGGGGTAGCCTAACTAGACCGTCTTTGCATCCTTACGTCTAGCTTGGGGGCAACCCAACTAGACCATACCTTTCAAACAATGAGTCCCTTGAGTGGACCCTCCTTCCTTTTGAAGGGTTCCCAAGGGACCCCTTTGAAAGGCTTACAAATTAGCGATGGTCTACATAACTGTCCGACCACTGGCCTATGTGGCTACCCCCTTATGTGTTCTATCTATGGGTAAACATGTCACCACCTTTGACTCTGCGAAGTCCCCTTCTACTCGATCTCACTAATGTGAGAGTTCTTGGGGGATACCTTCCTTGTAGGTCTACGGGTTTGTAAGGCGCTTTCTTGGTCTCCTTCATGTGAGAGTTCTTGAAGGATACCGCCCTTGCAGGACCATGAGCTTGTAAGGTATTTTCATGCTTCAGCTTTGTAGTTTTGCAAAAATATGAAGTCCTTTCCTGCACTTCTAGGTTTGCCAGACCGTGCTCTGCTTCCTCATCAGTTCAGGTATACACTTCTTACTCGGCTAGTTTCTTACTACTCTACTTTCTCAAAGCACTCATCAGTACTCGTGCTTGCTAAAGTGGGGGAAAAATGTATTAAGATGAATTTTCACCCCTAACACAAATCTCATTTTGACCCTTAACACTTTAGAAAATCAAAGGCAAAGGCTTAATTCAACTTAAGCCCACTGCTTGCATCCACTTGGTGCCTATTTTGTGTGTCGATGGGGGTGTTTCTATCAGGGACGCCCACACGATGCATAGACGTCTGCATGGCATGCTTACGTCCTTGGAAGATTCCTGTGGCTGAGACTACAAAGGTGCTACATTTTCTATTGGAAGTCTAATTGTAATGCCCCTCTTTGACTAGCTGACCTGAATATGGTTGTTTTTCATCCATTTCTTCATAATCTTCACTCTTCCATCCTTAGCTTTTCAGAGGCAGAAGTTGGAGAGGGGTTTGCAAGATCATTTGAGCATTTTCTCCACCATTTACATCCATTTCCAAGCTTTGTAGCAACATTCTTCACTCTATTGTAGAAACTCCATACTCCATCACTCCAACAGGGTGAGCACAAGACAAACATCTTGGCAATAGAGGCTTGAGTCCCTCGTTGACTCCTCCACGAGCCTTGAGTGCTTTCGACGAAGACGGTAAAGCTCCTACAACCTCTCCTTTTTCTTTTGATTGGGTAAGCACGTACTTCTTGTAGTGTTCTGTGTTTACATAGCTTGTAGTTCATTTCCTTTATCAACTTGGCTATCCGTGGAGGTGGAAACACCAAGACAGGGGTCTGACTAAGGCAAGCCCGTATACAACCCCAACAACTTCTCCCTTCCTTGTGTGCAGGTGGATAGAGCTTGGAGCAAGATGGTGAGGAGAGCATTCTGCGAGATCATCTTCATCACCTTCCAACGGTAATACATTTCCTTTATCGCATTTGTATTTTCTTTTCTCTCATCTTAATCTCATTTTGTCACTTTAAACATCTCTATACTAGGTTGTTAGTCCTCCTTTTTGAGTTAGAATCTTGCCTTTTTGGTTCTCTGGTCATACGGATGCCAGCATGTTGTGCTACCATCCTAGAACTGCTCTTTTATCCTCAGATAGAGAGCTGGCTGGGACATGAGTCTATCTCCAGAGGCCGCCTTGCTTAGCCTCCTTCCAACATTCAAGATTGTAGAGTGATCAAACGATACATAGTCCTCATCATTCTCATCTTCTTCATCCTAACTATCCTCTAAGCTGATGTGGGTTAGGGCAGCCTCTCCGCTCTTGGCCTTTCATGACCTGGGGTCTTGTAGTGGGTGGTCCCCATCTCTCACAATAAGTAAATGAAGGTCTTTTTGGGTGATGGGTTTTTCCATACAAACCCTATTTACAAATTCAAAAATCGGTGAGTTCAATTTGTAAATGAATGTGTACAATGTTAGTTATATATATTTTGTATGACTATGAAAGAAATTCTCACACTTCTTAAATGTTACACCTAAAAATGGTGGATAATATGCTAGGAAAAAATATTTATCTTGAGCTTGTACATAGTAAACACTTTCTAATTTTTTACAAAAAAGGGTAATTTATAAATATCTAAACTTTCTATAAGATCTGCAAATCGAATTCTCCTAAGTTTTGCAGCAATTCTGTAAATTGAAAATTGCATCATTGTATGCAGTTTGTAGTTCTTTAATTATTAAACACCCGGCTTATTGAATTTGTAAATGAATGTGTACAATGTTTTATATTTATACATGTGTATCCTTTGCCTATCCTTTCAAAATGAAAACAATGGTACTGGTTAATCATTTTCTTCTACATCCTAATGAACTTGTAAATGAATGTGTATAATGTATATATAACACAACTTATTGAATTTGTAAATGAATGTGTACAATGTTAGTTAATTTTCAAATTATGTGTACAATGTTAGTTATATATATAATATTGTACACAATCATTTACGAATTTTGTGTCTCTTTTCTCTTGTTCATTCAACAAATTGATATATATGTGTGTATCTTTTTCCTATCCTTTCAAAATGCAAACAATGGTATTGGTTAATCATTTTCTTTTGCATCTTTCACCACTCATGAAGGGTTCATTTTTTGAAGAAATTTTTTTACTGCTTGTTTATGAAATAAATCATTCCTCTTCAATTCCTTCTTGCCATGTGTTGATTGATTTTGTCAAGTCATGGTGCTGATTTTTTTCCCACATTGTACACATTCATTTACAAATTTAGTAAGTTGTGTGTCAATGCTATGAGGTAACGACAAACATCATTCTCCTTTCAAAATGCAAATAATGGTACTCCTGATTCTTATTATGTCATCAAAATGTACGTGTTATTTATAATGCAATTAAATTATATATGTATGTATACACACATGTGTTTATATATATATATATATGTATGTATGTATGTATGTATGTATGTCTACATACATACATACATACATACATACATACATACATATATATACATACATACATACATACATACATACATACATACATAAATATGTATGTATTTATGTGAACCACCAAAAATGAATAGGGGAAAGATATGTGTACTCTTACACTTCTAGGGTTTTGCACCTAAGAGGAAAGAGGTATTTTCACTTTAGAGTTCATTTAAAGGGGGTTAGGGGATTAATGTGATGTGTGTGTAGTGCCCTAAATGTAATAAACTAAAAATACAACGATTAATGAATGCTAAACTATTGAAATGTAATGTTCTAGAAAACACAATGTTGCATACAAACATATACAAAATGGCCTAATAATGTACACTAAACTATGTAGAAATGAAAGAGATGGAATGTATGCACCTAGAATTGGAAGAAGGATATTTTGGAAGTCTGGAATGCTAATGAAAACATTGCAGAATCCAAGAGGGACACTTGTGCCAATATGGGCAACTTAGTCCCAGATTCCCAAAAATTAGTCTGAAGTCTATTTTTGCCAAATTGGTGTTCGAAAATGTGAAAATAATAGAAAGGTCTATCTAGTGGGACTAGGTTTCCATTCTTGGCGACTTATTCCTCTTCAAGATTTTTGGAATTTCTTAAGGAGAAATGGAAGCCCCTAGTTTGGACCTTGGTTCTTCATAGTTGTCTGCTTTTGAAACTCTGATATTTGGGCTTGAAAGTGACTTTTGGTGGATGTATGGACTTTTCAAGAAAGGAGTGGTCTTCAAAAAGTCTTCAAGGTCTTCAATGAATATAAATAATGTACATGAAACAATGGAAGAGTGGAGTAAGTTGCCTTTCCATGATGAGATATCTTGTGTTGTTGCAACAATCAACCCTTGAGTACTTCAGAAAAGATGTCTTCTTGATTTGGAATGATCAAACCCTAGCTTGCTTGAGAAGAAGTGGATGAGGAGTGAAGAGTTATGAATAATGAGTGTGTCTTATGAGATATCAGGTTTTTTAGGCTTATTTATACAAATTATGCCCTAATTTTCCTAAAATAACACCATATAGGCCGACCTTAGGGTTTTAGAGACAAAATCCTGAAAGAATATTAAGTTAAATTTAAATTTTAAGCCACATGGGACTAGGTCGCTCAAGGTGGCGACCTAGTCCACCTAGGAAAATTTCATTGGTTTTTAGGGATTAATGTATGATTATTGTTTCTTGTTGGGATAGTCTTCTAAAAACACAATAAGATAGGACTTATATGTGTATTAAGAGATCATTATAGCATAATAAAGGGTTGATTAAGTGATGACAAGCCGAGGAAAGCATGAAAATGTTTTACAACACCATACAACACCTTGGCACAAGGCTTAGGAAGATGTAAAAGGAGGTTAAAAATGGTCCACGATCCATAGGAAAGGATCCAAATGAGCAAAAAGTGTCAAAGGCTACACTTTTTGGTGACACATTTAGCCCCCACTTTAGTGAGAGGATGAAATTGCTTCAACCTCACACTAAAATATCCCAATGGAGATGGTGAAGAATGGAAAAGAAGAAGGAATTACTCAAGCCCCCAAGGATTTGAGATTCTAAGTCAACTTGACATCAATGCAAAAGACATTCAAGGGTGAATGCATTACAACAAAGCAAGATGCATGATCGTGCAATGAGAAGAACTAAAGTGAAGAGAAAGGGTGAAAAATATGTGCTCACTCTAGGGCCACAAAAGATCAGGTCATCTACGGGGTGAGAAACATACACATAGTTAGTATGTAATCTCACACATAAAGGTGGCCATGGGGAAATTCATGCTGCTGGTTGGGCTTCCCGCTTAACCATACCAAAGTTATGCTTCATGATAACTTTGATAAGGCACCACAAAAGAAAGTGATGTTTGAAAGTTATTATTTTCAAAAGGGATTTTCCTTTGTTCGTGCGATGTCTCAACCTAGGGAGCATTATGTGTAATGTTATCAAGAGAGGAAAAGTGAAAATGTATTCCTCTTGTATGCAAGAGAGGCAAGGGATCATCTTGTAATTTTATTGTGTGTAATTTTATGGCTTGTAAACTCTATGGTTTTGGGTCCCTGTAAAACCCGTTTTTTCTTCTATCAAAAATATTGTGTGTAATATTTCTAAGAGAAGGAATCGCAAGAAAAAGGAAACTTGCACAATGAACTTTGAGTGGTGATGTATGCCCCCACTTTAAAGGAATTGCTACACACTAATCTATGAGTAATTTCTTTAAAGTAGAAGAATAGGAGGACATGAGATCTTGTTCAGAAAACCCTACATCGAGTCATATGTTTTCGATAAGTTGTGTAATGAGAAGGAGTGTATGTCACATGTGAGTCAATGTAAGACAAGTCATCCACATCCCAAGCTTGCTCTTATATGTTCATGAAAGGTTTATGACTAGCCGAAAGAGACAATGACAAGTGACATACAAGGGAAAAGGTTGACTAACATCTTGCCCCCACTTAGTGTAGGACAAGAGTGAGCCGAAAGGGTTGAGGAGATGTAAGGTAGAGTGAAAATTAGTATCGATTAGAGGAATGCGGTTCCCTCACATAAGGGAGAGAACCAAAATCCTTAAGATGTTGGATTTTATAATGCAAGGCCTTACACTCATTAGTGTGATGACCATGAACTCGGTGGTAAGCACAAAAGGAATGTTTATTGGAACATTTCTTTCGAGTTCTAGGAGGAAGGGATATGAAGTGATCATGGAGGAGTCTCAACAAGATACCCTCTTGATGAAGGGTAGAAGGTGATCCTTTGGTTGGCGACAAGGAAGGGTCTTGGTTAGGATAGGATTTCATACGTATGCAAGGTGCTATGGATTGTGAGATTTTGTATACTCTTTTGTAGGAGTGTGTAAAATTAGAATCAAGAGTGGGTTGTGAGATGACATTTTCATTAAGCAAAGAGTCCTTTGTTGGTTTCAAAGGAGCACTTGTGAAGGTTGGGTGAGAAAGGTGATTAAGGAAAGTGTTGATGGGAGGGGAAGGCTTGGTGATATCAATGAGAGGATAATAACTAAGACCATGATGTGATGGTTGCTTGATAGGTTCTAGAGGGGTGTAGATACCTTATTCATTAGCACCACAATCTTTTCCACTATAGCCAAGTTGTTTCATGAGTGCATAACCTTTTCCATAAATATTTTTCATCTTTTTTGGATCGAGTGAGGGGTTGTTGTTTGCATTGATGGCTAAAGGAGTGGAGATGGAGGCTTGCAAAGGATCAGCCAGGTCTTGTGTTGACAAGATTACGTTTCCCTTTTCAGAGTCTATGTTCGTGATCTTTGGATTCTCCTAGTAAAGGAGGGGTGAAGTCTAAGGAACCCCAATCATCATCTAAGAGCTTGGCGATTTTCTCAAGATGTGGTTCGTTATTTGTGTGGTGTGAGGGTTCCACTTGGGTGGTTGGGGTTAAGATGTGGAAAGGATTCTCTGTGGATTTGTCAATGTTTAGGCAACTGTTAGGTTATGGATCAACATCAAGTGTGTACACTTTATTGTTAAAAGATATACTTGATGAGAATTCCTTAGTTTATAAAAAAGGTCATACTCCCTAAGAAAGGAATTTAAGCGAGGGGAAACGAGTAAGATGGGATGGCATGAAGGTAACAAAGTGGAGGGTTGTGGTTTAGAATGCGGGTTGTTACGAGTGTAATGTGTATGAGCAATAGTATCTAGACTTGGTTGTTGCAACACATTATTCTGAGGTGGGTAGAGGGTGAATTCAGGTTTAGGTTTGGTTGAAGGAGGGTAAGGGATAAGTTGAGGTTGAATAATATTAACATCCCCTAGGGAAGGAGATTCTAATATAGGCTCTACATCTTCTTGTAAGGGCATAACATTATTAAGGAAATGATCAATGATGGTTTATGAGGAGAGGAAGGATTAGGATAGGGTTCTATTAGATTTCCAAAGGTCTCATTTTCTTGTTCCATACTATCAATCCTAGTAGGAGAGCTTGGAAGAGGTTCATAACATGCTTCACTAGAAGGGGAGGATGCATCAAGAGAAGGGCATGCTATGATTTTCAAATAGGTATGGAGGGGTGAGAGTCTTAAGACTCGAAAGAGGCATATCTTCTAGCACCAATCTATCCTCTTTGAATCGAGGAGAGATGTTAGGAGAAGGATAATTATCATGGGAATTTGTATGGAATCTAGGTAAGGCAATGTTTAGGAAAGTGTCTATAATGTCATTTTATTGTGTTAAAATATATTCTCAAAGTGGGTGAGGATAAGAACAAGCAAGAGCTTCATGATGCTCAACGATTGTACCTATTGTTAACAAGATACCTTTGTCACTCGAAGGAGAGGTATCAAGAGAGGAACAATTATGATCATTATGATTGTCTATGTTTGTATTTTCTTCTAACACATCATCCTCACAAATAGGAGAGATAGAAGGTAGTGTATGTTCAAGAAAATTATAAACGGTTTCATTTGCTAGACTATCATAACTAGGGAATGCATTGAATGAATTATTAAGATATTTATTTACTAACTTTTTCTTTGCAATTTTGGAGAAAATTGAAATGAACATGTTTGAATAATGTACAATGAAATGTAAAGACTTAAAAATGAAATATAACTTTTTAGATTACAAAGAAGGCAATTTTTTTATTACACTATCAATGATCTGAAAATGAAATGTTGTAAATGCAAAATTGAAAATGTACAATGCATAAAATGAGCTAAATAAAAGCTTATTCTAATAAAATACATGTAACAGAAACACAACCTATTTATATAGGGATGTAACAGCACAAAGCAGAAGCTTAAAAACTGGATTGTATAAATGCGAGTTTTGACAATCAATTGGTATTGTAAGGCCTTGATAGTTTGGTTGAATTGGGTCACTCATGATGTATGAATCAAGTTTATACTCCATGTTCCTCTTGTGTTTTGACCTTGTTATAAAATTGAACCTCTAAGGTGTTTAGGACCAATTATAAGATGAAAGATGAACTAGGGAAGTGATATGGGTGTTTGAAATTTTAGGAAATTTAGATCAGTATTAGACTTTGGGATCTGGTTTTGATGTTTTGATTGGATAATGAACTTGTAAACCCTAAGCTGTTGAATTTTATCTTAGGATGAAATCATCCAAGAGGTGCTAATTTAACTAGAGGTATGAGAAAGGATTCATTCTCACACTCCTAACTAAACAAAGTGATTTTGATTTGGTTTAACGATGTACCCAAGTTTAGATAATGATGTTTCAAAAGCTCCAAAAGTTGTTTGTAGGATGGGATGATAAAAGTTTGAGATGGATGACATGTTTGATTTGATCCTAGATGAGCCTAAGAGGACTTTGTTTACAGGACCAAGGTAGTGAAGAACATGCTTTTCTCTAAGAGTAGTTTAAACCAAAAGACCAATGTTTGCATGGAAAACCATATGAACAAAAGATATCAAGCACTGTGTCAGGTTCAATTGAAGTTTATCTTGATTACTGAATTGTGTTTACCACATCCACTTCTTTCTTAGTTTTTCAAAAAAAATGTCTGTCTCAATTCCTTTTTATCCCACAAAGTCTATTATGTGGAAATCAAGGATTTAGGGGCATAGTTTCCTAGGTTGACTTTAGAGAGAGAAAATTGTGATTAAGTCCAAATACTTAGAAGCCTCTAAGGATGAAATCCCTAGGGCAAGCATGAGAACTTGAATTCATCAAAGGTATTTGCTTCCCCTAAAGGGTTTGAAATTTGATGATCATGTTGAATATTTGTTTTTCCAATGTTTAGGATTGAAGCAAAGTGTTTTCAATTCCAAGAATATGCACAACCCTACAGATAAAGAAGGAAATATTTGTTGAGTTCCCACTTGGATGAATCCAAATACGCTTACTCTTAGTGGATGATTAGATGATTGACCACATAGGCTCCCTCTTACAGTGCACTCACTTCTTGGGTCAGCCAAGCATCAGTACCCATGAATCTTCCATGACATACTTCTTATCTCTACTAAAAGTCATAAGAATGTGAGGCAGCTTCAAAAGGACCATTCTTGCATCAACAAATAGATTACAATTTTGGCATTTCTAAACAAGGGGTTTTAATGTGGGCATTCCATTCGTGGGAGGCCATCCATGTAGCAAGAGACCATTGTTTCCCTTCTTATCAGAATGATCCTCATGATACTCAAACTTTCCTTGAGTATCCACAATTATATATCGATTGGAATTCGTTTGGCTTTTGCATGTTACCGATTGGGTCATTCCCTAGGGTGATTAGTTTTTCCCACCAGGCAAGCCCTCTATGGATAAACAAAAGTGAGCAAGTACATCCGTAGTTTGATTGATCTTTGTTGAGAAACAAAGAAGAAGACTTGCGATGTACTCCACTGACACTCATAAGAATTGTTCAATTTTAAACCCAAACTTGAAGTGTGTAGGTAATTTTTTAAGCAATCAATGTCACTAGGATGCTTTTGGTTCTCAAAATCACCATGAAGTGTGAGAGAACTACATACGTATTCGAATAACATGAATTGGAAAAAAAGATTACAAGACAATGAAATCACAAGTTCATTTTAAGCTTCAAAACAATGATAAGTTTGTTTTTAGCACCAAAATCAAATGTGAAGTTTGTTCAGATTTAGACCAAATTGAAATCTAGTAAGTGTTTCTAAGGTTTAAATGTTAACCAATATGAAAATGTCAAAGCAATGGTTAATTTTAAACCCCCAAAAAAAGTGAGTTGGATTAAAACAAAAAAGAAAGAAGGAATTGAAGGCCCTAGATTATTACAATAAGCATTAAGAAATGTTTTTTTAAGGTTTTTACGCCCACTTCCAATTCGAATCTTCTTGTGATATTTTGGATTTTCTCCTCCTTGTTGTTTCGTTATCTTCAATAAATCTACAAATCAGATATTGAAATATTCAAATCTAAAAATAAAATACTGATATATTAGACACATCTAAAAAAACAGGTTTAAAAAAAAAGATTCTAATTCGATACTTTGCAAAATAGATGCTAACTCAAGTGCTATTGCAATTATTTTTCTTTTAACGGTCTGCTAGAATAAAGTCTACCTGAACACTTAAATACACACGTATAGAATTTACTACTAATGAAATATATCCTAATAACTATCCTATAGAAATACCAATTTTCAAACTTTTTTGTTAGCTCAAAATAGAAAATAAAGAGATTTTTCGTTTCCCTTGCTTTTAACCGGACTGGAGAATGGTTTGGTGATTGTGTTTAATGAGTTTCATCATGGTTGGGCATGAAGAAAGCAATGTGGCATATTGAAGGAACCTGCAACATATATTAATTCATATCCAAGCATTTTATAAGAAATCCCACCTCAAACATGATGTCGCGCCTTTAGATTATTATATCTTGTTCTATTATATTGACTACAGTACTTTCGACAGCATTCCAACAGTCATGTGCAATAATGCTTATGGGTCTAATAGATTCAACTATTATACCTGTCAGGAAAGAGCTAAAGATGTCACTGAAAATGTGACTATCACCAAAATTACAGGCTGGAGGTAACTTTACTTTTTCTTCCTCACAGGTATTATAGAAAGTCGATCTATCTTAAGCATATCTTCTCCTAGTGAATCCTATGGCTTATGAGAATGTAGTCTAGATAAAATACTAAACACAGATGCACAAAACCATTGTGTGGCTCAAAACCAATCAGCCTCGTCCATAGAGCTTCCTCTGTCTTAACTCTAATGAAAAATGGCTAAAAAAATATATCTATTCAATAGAATTTTTATCTGGCCCCGAGTCTGAAATGAGCCTTTCAACTTCTCTTCTCCTTCGCTTATTGACTTGGCTCCGAAGAATTTTCTTCCAATGGATTTTCTTAGATACTACTCTCTTCGTAGCTCTTAAGAGATACCGCGCCAACAAAGCGGAGCGGCCATTATGTGCACAACAGTCCTACCTAGAAGGAGGAGGATCCTTCGACTGGTATCATCACTACACCCATCTTAGACCCTTTGCTCGTTCCTACATTCCTTTTCTGGTGTTTGGAGACTGATCATCTACCCCTCCTGCGTGCTCCTCTAAACAACTTATCTCTGCGGAATCATAGAGAAGGAACGTGAACTGATTGACAAAATGCCTTTAAAAAATGGTCTTCAACGACTGTCGTGATTGCAAGAAAAATGAAATGGGATAGTGGTGGCGGAATTTTTTTTGTCTAGCTGAATACATGAAAAGGTGTAAATAATCATTCAAATTTTGAGCGAGGGGGCCACAGTACAAATTTGAAGCATTTGGCTCTATTCGCAATGACTTTGTGTTTCTGTCTATCGATTGGAATTTATTTTGAGAACTGGCATATCTGCTGGTGGAGTAGGCGGGAAGTTTGTGGAGGAGGGTCCCATGTGACCTTTGCTTAGGTTGTAAAATACGCTGAGCGATAGCTCAACTGGCAATATTTGAGACAACCATATCGGTATGGAGAAAGCAGAAGAAACACAAAATTTAAGAAAGAAACACAACCATAAGAGGACTCAAAATCGTGATACAAGCATATATTTTTCAAAAGAAAATAAATGGCATGGTGTTGATATCATGAATTGATTCACTTCTGCAGACAAAATCAAGTTATCATTCCTTTCAGACTTGACTGATATTTTTTATCAGACAGAGTTAAATACGCAAAATGCATTTATATCATACTGGTAAATAAGATACAACCAATTGTTGAAGGGCAGAATTTAAGGAATATCTCAAGTTTTCAGGCCATAAACTTTAAAAACTTAGCATTAGAGTTCGGCCCCTAAGAAACAATGATGATTGTTTGTCAGTCACTTAAGGTTGTTGAGCTCTTACACTTCTCACGCGTGAAATAAGTGAGGTTGATGCTAAAATAAGATGTGGACTTCTAGGTATTTTATTGTCATTGAAGGAGTGATGCCAAACAATATGCAACAAGCTTTTAAATATCCCAAAAGACACCAACTTGCAATAGGCCTTTTAAATGAAAAACGTCAATATTGGTATATGCATGCAACAAAAAAAAAGTGATCTGAAATACACTAAGACAGCCATTTTTTATTTATTTTAAGCAAGGAAATATCCCAAACTGAAAAGAGATAGATGAAAAGAGGCTGCTATGATTATATCTAGAACATTAACTTTTACAACTAAGATTGTGGGATGTAAATCAGTGGTATGGAGTAAGAAATTCATGAATCGATAGTAATCACTAGCCCTCCTAGCGCTAGATGTAAACACCAAAATCTACAAATGCTTCAAACAATGACCGCCATTATATTGTTAGCTAGTTTAAAACAAGTAGAACTAGCATTCCTACGAAATATTCAATTATGCTACCTATGCAAACAATAGAAATAGAACAAAAAAACTAAATGAAAGCATAAGAAAGCAAGATCAAACTCTATTCCATAGTGGAAGTGGTGCTCCTTATCATGTGGAAAAGATGCCCTTTCCCACCCTCTGATAAGCTCAAAATGATATTGATGCCAAGATGCAAGTGATGATAATGAAAATGCTTGAGATTGTAGTTCAAGTTGTGTCCTTAAATCAATAGAAGAATCCCCTATTTATAGAATAGAAGGATAGAAGAATGAAAGATAGGTGGATTGTGGGATAAAGCATGAGCCAATGACAAGATGCCACTTGTCAACATGTCAATGGAGGAAGGTTGTCCACATTTTGGTCATTGTGAATGATAAATGTTATTAGGTGGATTTTGAAATTTTGAAAGTTGGCTTGTTGGAGGGAGAAGAAAGAGACTTAAGTGCCAAGTAGGAGACATGTAAGAGACAATGCAAGAGGAGTTAAATGCTTTTTTGGAAGGACAAATCCCATTTGGATGGATTTTCAAATTTGGAAGAATATTCCCCTAAAGATGCCATGTTGAAAGAAAATAGAGATTTAATAAATCAATTAAATGTATTTTCATGTGCAAGTGGCAAAATCTAGAGGATTGGGGGATTATATTAGCATTAATTATAATTTGATTAATTTTAATGAAGGTTAGTTGATTGTGACATTCAACTTAAATATTTGGATTTATTTAATTAAATTGAAGAACTTTAGAATATTTAATTAAATAAAATTAATTTATTTTATTAAATGAGGAACATTAGAGGTATGATGTCGATTTTGCATGTCTACACTATCATACAATCCACATGGCACTAAATAGATTTAACCCCAACATGTCTAGGCACATTGGTCAACACTACTAGATGCATCATTTTGTGGACTGGGCATTTTTATCATTCTAGGATAGATTGGTTCACTAATGTCTCTAAAGAGCACAAAGAGTAAAAAAATTCAAACTTTGATGAGATTATTTTTGTGATTTGTGGAACCTATGAATATTTTCTTTAAGATTATTATAGAGCATTGATTCAACCTACAAAAATATCTCTTGGTTTACCCCAACTCTTGATTATTTTATCATAGTCACAATAAAAGCAATGCTGTAAAAAATTATAATTTTCTTTAGTGCTATGGTCATAAGAGTGATTACTTACAATTCACACCTCATGGAGCATATTTTATCATGTGTCTAAATCTCAATGCATGACAATGAGAAACACTTAATAGTTTCAAAGACTATATTGCATCATGACTCATAAAAAATATAGTCTTCTACAATTGGCATCCATCCTTCACTATAGAAAATAAGTATTCTAAAGAAGATAGTGCTTCTAGGCTTCTAGCTAGTTGGATTCTAATAGTGGAAGTGTTAGTGATATAGTACAAAATGTAATGATTCTATATAAACTAAATTCATTCTTGACATCCTTCCACTTTACAATGTGAATAAAGAGAAACCTCTTATTTTTAGCGAATTCATTTCCCTCTTAGGCTCTTTTTTGAAAATATGATCACTAGAACAAAGAATTGGACTAGACACAATGAAATTTTGACTTGAAGGTAATAATATTTCAAAATATAGGGAAACAATAAACTTAATAAAACTAACAAGTAAAGGGACACAAGAATCCTTTTTACCTCAATTAAGACATGTAAAAAAAACATTAAATATAAAGTTCTACTAATATTTTGTATTTTTGTCTTTTTGTCTTTTATCAAATATAAGCTTTAAATGTATAAATGCTAACAAACAAATATATTTTGATCATTATTAACAATGAAATCAATCGTAAATTTGAAATGAGTATTGAAACTACTTAACATATTTATGATCACTCTCAACAATGAATAACCTTATATTTTGTTTTTGAAAAGATAAGCAGCATTTTGAGGGTGCCATACCCTTCACAAAGAGCCCAAGGGGCCAAAGAGAAACATAGTTCAAAATAAAGATTGAACTATAGGAACAACCAGAAACAGCTGACAGACAACTGTGGAAATAAAGAGATTAAGCAACCCCAGAAATAGAGGGTTTAGAGTTGGCTCCATGAACCCAAGATCAAGAAGCAAACACAAATTTCTTCTTCTGAAGAACAACTAACCAAGGAGGCTTGGTAACAGGAAGCAATAAGAATGAAGAGAGGAACGACTCCTCTTCAGCAACCACAAGACCACCAAGCATCGGCAGTAAGGCAACCGAGAACGGATCAACAATCGGCATAGAAGAGGCAACCAACAAAGAGCAGACATGGTCAGATAGAGCATCGACAACAGGTGTAGGGACAGGCCCAACAGAGTCAGCAAAAGGGTATGGCGTAACAATGTCAGCAGAAGGGTCTGGTGCAACAAAGTCAGCAAAACGGTCCAAAGGAGAAACCAAAGAGGAGAGTTTCGAAAGAGCATCAACTTGAGGGTCAACCAACATAGAAGAAACCTCCGAAGAAGAACCCACCATGAGGTGATCAAGGAGAGCATCAATCCACCAAGTTGCAGCGCCCTTGCGATGGGCATGGGGGCAAGCAGAGGCCAAGTGACCCACCGAAAAGCATCTCCTACACTGAAAGGGGAGACCCTCATAGTCTAAGAGTTGCTTCCATGGTCTGTCCTCCACCAGCAAAACAACATCCCCATGGAAAGGTTTAGAGATATCTAGATCAACGAGCAACTGAGTAATTGTGGTGTGCTCAAACTCCCTAGTAGTAGAATCCACCATCAAGAAACGACCAATGGTATTGCCAATGGCTTCAAAGCAAGATTCCTCCCAGAACTTGAGAGGAAGGTTTGGCAAACAGACCCAAACAAGTCTAGTATTCAATGACTTCGTAAGACGGTTAAAAGAATGAGCCTAGGGCCTGATGGACAAAAAATGAAAACCCCACATCTATCCTCTATCCAAAACACAACTTCGCTCACGAGGGGAGCCAAAGGTAGCAATAAAGAAACCCTTAGCGCTGAGGTAGAGTTCGATTTCCTCAGCAACCAAAGGCTTCCAGGAAGCCTTCACACAATCATGGAGGTGTGGGAGGGAAGGCCACAAACCATTAAATCTATAGACCACACCTGTTTTCAGGTAATACTCCTCATTCTCTACTATCTCAGGCCCACAAACCACCACCAGGGAGTCCCGGGCACAAGGAATAGACCTTTGAGGAGGTCGAGCACCAACTCTGGCAACTTCAGAAAAGGATATTGTCTTTCCCGAAGAACACCCAGTAGCAAGGGGAGCACACCCACCAGCAAGACCAATCGTAGGCACTGAGGCAGGGGAGAGACGGGGGCCCCCAGTGGGAAGACCAGGGACACAACGCCCCTCCCCACAACGCATCGAGGAAACTGGAAGACTCCCCACCACATAGGAAGCCAGAACCTGAGCAACACTATCCACCGAAATAGTAGACTTGCCATCCCCACACTGACCAACCGGGACAAAGCCCGCAATGCCAAGAGCCGAAGAAGACAGGACGCCAGTCGAGGCCACCTCCCCGTTCACAGCCGCAGACAAACCATTTAGCCGTTGCGGAGCAGAGCCGTTCCCAAATTTCCTCCCGCCCACACACATTTCGAATATTTATATTTTGTTATTCAAACAATTAAAACTATTTAAACCATTTAAACCTTATATATAACATTTATATATATTGATTTCAATAAACCATAAAATTGTACATAATATTATTATAATATCATAGTTTCATAGGGTCTACAATACTATATAGACATACCATGAATGTCTAAACAAAGCCATATAGATCTGTACAATAATATGTTAGTAAAATACAAATCTACACCTATATGCCATTAAGGTTGTAGAGTGAGAACTAAACAGAATGGGGAATATTGCGAAGGCACGGGGATGAAGAGCAGGAGCAGTTGTAGCCATGATCTTGTTCATCTCCTTCTACTGCATCATGGGATGTTTTATCAAGATGTTCTTGTTTATCTACTTCTACTACATCATGGGATGTGTCATCAAGACAACGGATAATGCTGAGAAACCCAGAATGTTCTGCTCGTTTCCATACAGCTTCAACACTATTGTCCAGTCGACGAGGTACACCACACAAGCGGTGGAATCTAGCTCGCGCCACTAAAAATATTGCGAAGGCACGGGGATGAAGAGCAGGAGCAGTTGTAGCCATGATCTTGTTCATCTCCTTCTACTGCATCATGGGATGTTTTATCAAGATGTTCTTGTTTATCTACTTCTACTACATCATGGGATGTGTCATCAAGACAACGGATAATGCTGAGAAACCCAGAATGTTCTGCTCGTTTCCATACAGCTTCAACACTATTGTCCAGTCGACGAGGTACACCACACAAGCGGTGGAATCTAGCTCGCGCCACTAAAAATATTGCTGATTGATGGATAAATGCTATAACACCACAAAAACCAATTAGTAGGAGATTTCCCAAAATCACCCAAGCCAGGATCTCGTCTTTATGTGCTATTATTGTGTACACTGCAGCCATGAAACCACAAGCGGTGTATCCAAAGCTGAGGCAGGTCAACAAACCACTGACGCTCATGAACAACATCTTGTCCTCTGTGGTAAGCTCTGTAGCCAACTGCCACATGATACAAACGAAAAGTGATAGAAAGAAGGCTATGCAGTCGAAAATAATAAAGAGCTTAAACATGTAGTAGGCTAGAAAAACAGGGGTCCCTTTGTTCTCAGCATTAGAATCCCCGTAGGAACCACCTGGAACCGTGAACACAGCCGTAAATGTCATGGTGGCCAACAATGCTGCCACCACTAGTTCTGCATTGCGCCTTTCACCAAAGGATTTGTCAACCGCATCCATGGCTCTCTTGTTCTTTTCTCGGCTCACCTCTGGTGCACAGTACATGAATGGTTTGCGATTGTGTGAATAATCTGTGAACTTTTTTATAAGCCTGAAAGTTTCGTGGTAATCTGTGACTTCTCTTGCAACATCCAGCGGTGTTTTTCCTTCGCTGTTGAGGGCATGCTTCTTGACCCCAGGCACCTTCCGCAAGAAATCCACAATCTACGCCCACCAACAACCGAAACCAAAAGAAATTATTTAAGGGAGAGCCACGCTCAATTATATTTTTTAATGATAATTATAAATAATTTACTGGCTTAATTGTTATCTGAAATTCAGGAATATATGTGTTACATTACAACCCTTCACTATCTACAATAATATAGTTTTTCTCTACTCGTACAAGCTTCCTGTTTGCAAATGCTATGCTATTCGATGATCTTTGTTCCCTTTGGGTTTTTGCTAATATTACTCATATTCTGGTGTTTGTTGAATCCACATGGACATGGAGCGGAAGATTTCACTTCATGAATATCAAGATTGGGATTTCAAAGTTTGTTCTATTAAAAATTAATTAATTAACATTAAATTGTAAACAAATATTGTAAGTTTACATGTTTTTAGATCATATTTTTCTATCTATGATAAGGATGAGGAAAGAAAATATAATGAACTCTTAAATTAAAGTATTAAGAATTTAATTGTAATACAAAATAAAATAAAAATAATATATTAAGATGAAAATATTATAAATGATATATAATTGATTTAAAAATGTTATCAAAATCATTTTTTATAAATATTTTAAAAATATTTGATAATTTAATTAAAATTTAATATATCAAATTTATTAAAAATTGTAAAATAAAATTATAAATATTTAAATAAAAATATCAAGAAATAATTAAAAAATAAATATATAAATACAATTACAATAAATTATATACTATATAATATATTAAAATATTATAATAGTGCAAGTAATGAACTTAAATTAAAATGTTAGAATAAAATGATTATTAAGAATATGAGATAATTGAAATACATAGTAATATTTATTGAAATTATAGTACACTAATAATTCAAGTAAGAGATATTATAATAATTATAGTAAATAAAGAAAGATAAATTAGAATAATGGTTTAGTTAATATGATAATTATAAATATTTTAAAAAAATGTTCTTAATAAATATAATATAATGGAGTCAAATTGTAAATATTATGGTTAAAAACTATATAATGGTAAAAAATATAGTTTTATTAATGTGAATAAAACTATTATACACATCTTAAATATATCTATTTAAAGGATATCAACATATATTAGCCTAGAGGTGCTTATTTTAATTAAAAGATATCTACAGTTATCAATCTCCAAAATTAAATATATCTATACCTGTTTATCTAAAATTTTAACATTATTTACTCCATAATTTAAGTACATAAGTAAATCAATATTGTCAAATTATTTCAAATAGTTTTATATGTTACCATTTCTCATCACACTATTTTGAATTTAGAAATATTCTTTCTATTATCTTTTAGAAATTAAAAATTAGATATAATAACAATAACTACAAAGATTACAAAAATTTATATAAAAATGAAAACACAAGAATATAAGATATGAATACTATTTGATTTACTAGATAAATAAATATGTAAAAGAATATTTTTATTTTATTTTACTTTATTTTTAATTAAAGAGTTATGTTTTTTATAATACATTTATTTTATTTTAAAACGTATAGTAAATATTATATATTTATATGTTAGTTTTAATAATTTTATTTGTAATATATATATATATATATATAGTTTTTATATAGTTAATTAAAATAGATAATTAATATGATAAATGATGTGAATATAAGAATAAAATTATTCTAATCTATACAAAACAGATTTTTATATTTAAAAAATTAAAATATCTAATAATGTAATAATAATAATGTTTTTAAAAAATAGATATAAAAACAGGAAAAAATTATAATAACATTATGATTATAAAGACTAAATGAAGATGCTATAGAACAATATTAAAAAGTGGAGTAGAGGATATTACAAAAAGGATTATACTAAAAACCAACAATGATATTAAAGGAGCAAAGTTTAGAAGGAAGAGTTAAAAGAATAAAGTAAAAAAATAATAATATCAATAAGAAAATTATTTATACAATATAAATAAGATAAAAATATAATGAAGAGGGAAGGAATTTAGAAAAAAGATCTTGGAAGGAACCAAAAGGGGATAGATGACTAAGTCAAAGTGAGAGAAGAAAGAAAATAATAATGCTAAGAGTAATGAAGAAGATGTTAAACTTGACAACTAAGTCAAATGAGAAAACAAGAAAGAAAAAAACAACACTAATAGCAATGATAAAATATTAAGCTTTTTCATAGATCAATTAGAAGTCAAACTTAGGACCACTCATTCTCGCTACACTACTAGAATGCTCTACCACTATGCTTGCTTGACTTTGCTGATTCGACTCTAATACTATGATAAAAAAATTCATGGACCAGTTAAGAATCAAATCTGAGATCACCCATTTGCTATTGAGGTGCTCTACAACTGATCTACCAAGCTACCTAGTGATTGGTCCATTTATGCTAATTGAGATGTGACTTATTCCCAACAAGCAAAGGAAAGGAATAGGAGGAGGGAGAGAGACAACCTAGAGGAAACCAACAAAAGAAGGAAAAAGAAAAGAAAAATGAGATTAAAAAATTAAATAGAAGACCCATATAAAACTTAAATTCTACCTTTCATCTCTATTAAGATTGAAAAATTGATTTCCATATAAATAACTTCTCTAAATTTCTTTAAGAGAAAAAAACATATATCAGTCAATACTGACTCACCCTCAACCTAGTTAATACCTCTCTACTTACTAAAATTTAATATATTTCAAAAGTAAATATGCTATCATCAACTCGCCTGCTATTATATTAGCTTTCTAATTTAAAACCAAAAATGACAAACTTACAGGCTCGTTTTTGTTCTTCGCTGCGATATGTAAGGCCGTGTCTCCTTCAACTATTGGCTGGCGGCTAACAGTTTCCTTATCAGGCTTACCATCATTATCAGATAGCTTTGGGCGAGAGATTTCAACACGCTGGTTGATAAGCTCTTTGATAATCTCATTTTTTTCAATAAAAAATTCAACAATTCGGACTCGGTTCAGTTCCACAGCAAGGTGCAGAACTTTTTTCTCTTTACATAGTTTTTGCGCGGCCTTTGGTTCGTGATTTATTATCTTCTTTGTAACATCCAGGAATCCAAACTTTACTGCTATGCATAGCGGGGTTTCTCCCTTTTTATTTTCCATGGTCAAATCGGCCTTATCGTCTAACAACAGTTTCACCAGATCCGCACGATACTGTCTGACAGCTAAGTGCAAAGCCGTGTCTCCATGCTTGTCCCCTTCGTTGATGAATTCTCGTTGATTCAATTTCTCTACCAATCCTTTCAACAATCCTGAATTTAATAAATCAAATAGCTTGTCAAGAAAACCAAGTAAAGAACAGCTTTTAATTTAAAAAAACCGTGAGAAGAGAATGACCTCGGTTTCCTGCAAGTACTGCAAGATGCAAACATGTTCTTCCTTCCTCCTTTGTCTTCATTCCAACTAATTTTGTCAGATCAAAATCTTTGCGTCCGAACAGCATTTTGGCTTGGGTTATATGACCACTTTCACGAGCTTCAAAGAAGACCGTCTCAATAGATGCATTCGCCATATTCAAAAGCCTTCTGTCACGCTGAAGCTTAAGGCCGTTTCTTACTTTAGCAGGCAATTGCACAAGAGAGTAGAGCTCCCCTAGCCACTGGGCGTACTTTTCTAATTAGCCTCTCCACCATTTTAAAGGTGCTTTCATCAACAACTCTACCGGTGGTAATTCATTGCAATATTAAAGTATATGTTGATAGATTTGATTGGGTAGGTATATAGTGTAAATCAATCCTCACTAGTTCCTGTAACCGTGCAGTATCAAGGAAGCGATAAAGATGGAGATAACTATTCCATACCGATTGAAAATCGTCGGATTGCTCGTATCAGTTGCTTGGCACAGCTAAATCCCCGGACAATAATATATTTGATGGGCGAAACCGTAGTAAAACTTTGACGTTAGGTGGACGATCAATGACTAGTACTGTTTTCGAATCTTTACGAGTAAAGTGACGGGAGCGAGCTTGAAAGGCAGAGGGCAACCACTTGAAAAGGAGTATAACACATGTTCTCTAGCTGGCGGAAGCTGGTTTCATATGTAGCGATGAGATGTTCCTCTTTTTAAGTTATTTTATTTTTAGTTGAAAAATTATTTATTTATTCACGAGTTATATATTTATATAATTATGATGTTATGTTCCATGTTTTGTTATTATTACGTCGAGAGGTGTAATTCTACAATGGCAGCACGAGTTCTTATAGGAGGTCAGCACATCCGTCACAAAAAAAAACAAAAAATTTAAAAATTAAGGAATCTTAAAAAATAAAATATTTATTCAAATAATTCAAATAACCCTACAATGACAACGTGGCTCCTATAGGATGTCAGCACATTCGTCACAAAAAAACCAAAAAAAAAAATGAAAATTTAAGAATCTTAAAAAATAGAATATTTATTCAAAATTCTTTTCTAAAAATAAAAATCTTAAAAAATATTTTTTTTCTAAAAATCAGAAAAAAATATAATATAATATAATATAATACATATTATATATTATAATAATTAAGAAATCTAAAAAATATATATCTTCAAAATTCTTTTTCTAAAAATAAAAAAATATATAATATATAATATTAGATAATAATATAATTCATATTATATATTAAAAAATAGATAATATAAAAATATAATATATATTATTATATTATACATATTATATATTAATATAGATAACATAATATATTGTATAAAAAAATTAATAATAAAGATAATATAATATACTATATATTAAATTATATAGTAATATTATTAATATTATATATTATATATTGTAGATATTAATAAAAAAATCTTAAAATTAAGAAAACTTAAAAATTAGAATAAATAAAAATGTAGGTAATATAATATACTATATATCAAAATATATAGTAATATAATTAATATTATATATGATATAATAAAATTAAACTTGGGTTTAGGGTTAGGTTTAGAGGTACAATTATAATTGGGATTAGAGTTGGGTTGGATTACAATTTAGGGTTATGATTGGGTATTTAATTAGGGTTAGGATTTAGTGTTCGGATTAGGGTTAGAGTTAGGAAAAATAATGTTAGGATTAGGGTTAGATTATGGTTTATGGTTTATGGTTAGAGTTAGATTTAGAGTTTTGGTTATGGTTGGGATTAGATATGAAATTAGGGTTAGGGTTTAGGGTTACAATTAAGGATTTGGTTAGAGTTAGAGTTAGGATTATGGTTTATGGTTAGGGTTAGGACAAGGTTAAGGTTACGATTATGGTTAATGGTTAGGTTAGGGTTAGCATTACGGTTAGTTTTTTAGAAATTTAGGGTTCTACAATAGAGCTTGGGATTAGGGTTATATTTATGGTACAATGAGGGTTAGAGTTAATATTAGGGTTCAATTAGGGTTATGGTTAGTATTGGGGTTAGCTAACAATTATGATTAAGGCTAGGGTTATGGTTATGGTTATAGTTATGGTTAGGATCAAGGTTAGAGTTAAGGCTAGGGTCAGGGTCAGGGTTAGGGCTAGGGTTAGGCTTGTAGTTAGGATTGGGGTTAGGGTTAATGTTAAATTTCAATTATGGTTGTACAATAAAATTAGGGTTGAACAATTACAAAGGGTTATGGTATAATTATTAGTATTAGGGTTCAATTAGGGTTATGGTCAATATTAGGGTTAGGTAATAGTTAGGGTTAGCATTATGGTTAGAGTTATGGTTATGATCAAGGTTAAAGTTAAGGTTTGGGTTAGGGTTAGGGCTAGGGTTAGGGTTAGGGTTAGGGTTATAGTTAGGATTAGGGTTAGGGTTAAGGCTATGTTTTAATTATGGTTACAATAAAATTGATGTTTAAAATTCACAAAGGGTTATGGTACAATTAGTGTTAGGTTCAGGTGAGGGTTATTATTAGGGTTCAATTACAAAGGGTTATGGTAAAAATAGATAGTTAGGGTTAGGATTAGGTTGGTACTTTTATCTTAATTTAAATGGTTGAGATTAGAGTTGGGTTAGGTTACAGTTTAGAGTTATGATTAGGTATTTAGTTAGGGTTAGGGTTTAGTGTTCGGGTTAAGGTTAGGGTTAGAGTTAGTGTTAGTGTTAGGATTAGGGTTTATGGTTTAGGATTTAGGGTTGGATTTAGAGTTTTAATTATGGTTGGGATTAGATATGAGATTAGGATTATGATATAGGGTTACAGTTAAGGATTTGGTTAGAATTAAGGTAAGGATTATGGTTTATGGTTAGAGTTAGGGTAAGTTTAAGGTTACAATTATGGTTAATGGTTAGGGTTATGATTATGGCTAATAGTCAAGTTAGGGTTATCTATAGTGTAAATTTTTTAGGGTTCTACAATATATAACCTAACCCTATATAACCTAGCAATATATAACCTAACCCTATATAACCTAACTTTATATAGCCTAACACAACCTAGCACTAGAAAAAATTTCTTCTCCCAAACAATCTCCTTTATTTCTACTCGCGCCTATTAGAGTTGCAACATTCAACATTGGTGCTTCAACCATTCAGTCAAATATAAGAATTCCAATAAGAGATTTCATTGAACTAGAAGGGACAAGACTTACAACTTTCCAAGAAGAAATATAACATGTCAGATACATATTGATAGATGAAATAAGTTTCCTTGGAGAGAGGTTGCTTGAAAACATAGACTCTAGGCTTTGACAAACATTCCTAGAAAACGATAACGAAAGTTTTGGAGGTGAGTTTTGGATTGAAATTGCTAACTTTGATAACTTTACATTACAATATTTTTATTCAATTCTATTATAGTTCTTTCTATACAAATTCATACTTATCAATTTAAATAAATATTTTATATTCAGACATATCTATGATTTTAGTTGGAGACTTGGCACAATTAACTCCAATAAATAACAAGGCTCCATATGAAAGAAAAAGGCAAGCAAAGATACTATGCGAAGAATTCAAAATGGTCATTACATTAATTCATGTTTTTTGACAAGATGGGCATAATGAAGAAAAACAAAGATTTCATCAAATTCTAACAAACATTAAGGATGTAGATCCCACAATCAATGATTGGATGCTTATGTCAAAAAAAAATGCAAGAATCAATTCTTTAGAGAATGAAGAATTTGAAAGCAATGTTTTGATTATAAGGGAAAAACACCTAAAACCCTTTACAACATTAGGTACAAAATGCTACTCAAAAGATACAACACTAGACAATCAACAACATCCAAACACCTAAAAATCATAAAAGATACCAAAAACTAATCCAAAGATAAACAAAGAAGAACAACAACAAAACACCATCAGGCAACAATGGGAAAAACAAAGCTAAACAACATGTGTAGCCTTCCAACCACCACAAACAAACTTAAGAAGGGACTAAGAGGAGTGATTATGCTTAGGGAGACCTATCTTCCTTCTTTGCACAACCATCCAAGAGAGATCATGCTCTAAAAGAATGGTGCAAGGGGAAGTCAAAGCAACAAGAGTTGCAGGTAAATTAGCAATCACAAAAACAACAACAACAACAAATCCACCAAGCATGAACCATCAGGAGGGACATTTAAAGACAATTATGGTGGCGCAACAACAAGCAGTTAACCATCTATAGACACCCGCAAGCCAACAACACATGACCTAGCAGCGGCAAAAACTGACTTAGCAGAAGCTGATAGCATACCAGAAGCCAATGACGCACCAAAAGCCAACAACACACCAGAAACCAATGACCCACCATCCGTAGAAAACAAGAAGGTTTCAACAAAGAGTGGGATAGCCGTTCTAACAGAGAGCGGGAGGGCCATTTTAAAATTATTCCTTTTGAAAGCTCACAAATTGTTCAAGCAGTGTTCATTTATAGTATAATTAATGATTTAATATTATTATTATTAATCTAATATAATATTAATATTATTAGTAAAATACCAATAATATTAATAATCTAATATAGTTACTATTAATCTATAGATTATATATAATCTTAATATATCAAATATATCATTATAATTCATATAATGTAATATAATATTATCATATAATATATTAATAATATAACATTACTATTAATCTAATAATAATATAATCTTAATATATTAAATATTATATTATAATATAATATAATATTAATAAATAATAATAGAACATAAATAGATAATATAATCATAATACATAATATATCTCAATTAATATTGACATGTGTTTGTTGCTTGTAGCACTTAGTTGAAACTAGCTTATATACCTTATATATAATCTATATAATATACACCAAGAGATATCATTTTCGAGGCGTATTTTTTTTGCTTTTTTTCTTTTTTGAATCTTAAAAAATACGCCTTGAAAATGATATCTCTCGGCATATATTATATAGATTATATATAAGGTATATAAGCTAGTTATAAAATTACAATCAAATAAAATATTAACAGTTTTTTTTGAAAGGTTAGTACATTCAAATCTTAATGTATATCAACTAAAAGCAAGTCATATTAAAACACAAGCATAGCCTCAATAAATTATCAAATATTGTATAAGTGCTAAGGTAAAATAGTTTTCAAACTATTTTATAATAATTTCAAACTTAGACAAATTTATTACTATTGATCTATGTTAGTCATGGTATTCAACCATAAGAAAATACTAAATAGATCTAGGGAAGTTATTGTCTTGAGTTAAGAACCATTGAGTAGGAGATGTGAGAATAGGAGGTTTGTGTTTATAATGGTATAAATTAACAATACCTTTGAAAGTTCAATATTCATGGTTCAAAAGAGGTCATTTATGTTCTTGAAAACTTGAAAACACTATTTATTTGAGCTAAGAACTATTTTGAGAGTAAATCCAAAATTAGTGAAGGTACATAAATATTGAGACAATCTTGAATGTACATCACTCTCTCAAAACTTGAATTTAAGGTTTGAAATTCTCTTAGAAAAAAAAAAAATCATGATGGAATCAATTTTCTTGGGAAGTTGTGATTAAACCCTATTGGCTCAAGAATTTGTCTTTGGACATTCCTAAGAGGTGAATATCTTACATAGTAACATAATTAACAAGTGTTGGGCTAAAATGATTCTAGCTTCAAAAATACTATTTTTTTGAAACTCAATAACTCATTATATATATTGACATTATAAATATATCCATGATATAATTTTCTATTATTTTATTAGTAGTCTATTGCCTTGAAAACAAAACTATTAGTTGTGTAGTTTTCTTCCAATCATCATTCATATATATATATATATATATGATTGAAAGAAAACTACACAACTTTCAATCATTATATAGTTTTTTATCTATTGTGAAGCTCATTTTATGCAATCTAAGAATATCACTATTCATTTCAATTGAATCTTACAAATATATTTTATTTATCAATTTTACTCATATAATCTATATTTTAGATTAACTGCAAAGTCCTCAAATTTTACCATGAAACGTCCTAAGAGGAATAGAGATCAAAGAGTGAGACATACATTCTATTATGTTCTTCACTTTGTTCACACACATTAAAACTTATGATACGTTTTTCACATATTGATCATTTTGTAGAACCTTATTATAATTATTGAGACTATAATTCTTGGTATGGCCACCATGAGAACTCACCTAGTGAATATCAGACTTCACTAGCTTGTGTTGTTTCTTATTAAGATTACCTAGTGAATAGCAGACTTCACTAGCTTGTGATGTTTTTTTATGGGTCACCTAAAAATTATCAGACTTTGTTAGCTTGTGATTCATGAACACCTTGGGTATGGATTCTAGCATATTTATGTGGAGCTTTCTAGTCTGCGTTTGTCATACCACCTTGGCATGCTTGCATGGTGTTTGTATTGCATTTTTATTGTGTTTGCAGTGTGTTAGTTTTTTCTCTTCATTGTGTATTCTTCATTTTTGTCATTTTGCATTGTGTATTCTTCATTTTTTTCATTTTGCATTGCACCTTATGTCTATGTGTTTACATTATTTTTCCATAGGATCTTGAGCCTAGGAGCTAGTGCATCCCCTAGATTTGATATCGTCCTATCTCTTTAATATTTGGATAAATGAACTCTTTTGGGCTTATCCTCAATTCAATATGAGCATGAGTGTAGGTCCATACTCTCACTAAAGTGTGGGCTAAATGTAGCATCATAAATTTTCACCCTTGAAAATTTCACACTAGGTTTAGCTCCCTCTTGGTGCTTGGATCCAATTGTGCTCTTAAGTTGCTTGTAAATTATGATAATCTTTGGGAAATCAGAAGTTGAATTGGAAAAATGAATTAATGTTTATGACACTTATGGCCCCAAATTAGGTTTGTTCTAGGGTACTAGCACTCATGACCAACCTATTTTGGCCCCAATTCACATATGCCATTGTTGAAATTTTAACATTTAGAAATTTGAAATCATTTGCCAGCTATCAGTATCTAATTTGTGGGAAATTAAATAATTACATATAAAAACAATTCTTTTCCACCATTTCAATTCTTAGGATATTCTAAGGAAATTGACATCATAATTGAGCATCTTAAAATGCATTCAAGAGTATAATCAATAGAATTATTACAACATTATTTTAGTCAAGCATCATGTTAGCATCATATCATGTTTTAATGTGAAGTTTTTTATTTTTCATGTTTATTCATTTTATGAGTATTAATAGTTGCAAGAATTCAAATTTAGCATCCAATTCCCCTTAAAGTTGATGATAATAATGACTTTATTCCATCAAGGAATGTAGAACTAAGTGGTGAGTTGTAGAAATTACCAATTTATCACTTTTTTTATCTATTAGCCTCTGCCCAATTGAGGGTAAGCTCTCTTTTACATCATCATAACCATTGTGGAAGTAGAAATACCTAAATGAGGTTTGACTTAGGCAAGCCCCTATACAATACAACCCTTTATCCTCTTTCTTGTGTGCATCTTATAGATCTGTAGTGAATTTGGGAGAGTATTAAAGACATAATTGTTCTTTCAATTATTCAAGTCCTACAAGTCAATAAATTAGGATAAGTGGATTTTATCAGTGATAGACAACATTCTGACATTGAGTCCACAAGAAGGGACCAAAAAAGATCTAAATTATGATTCTAAGAATCTATATTCCTAGGTCTACGGTGTCAAATCCCAAGTATCCAACCATTTCAAGCTCAAATTTATATGATAGGTTCCTTTATGTCTACATTCTTCTATTTTGAACTTTTTTTTTCTTTCCGTTTCGTGCTTTCCTAAAATCGTAATAGTTTGCTACATTTTATTAGTCAACCTAGTTGCATCTTCACATTATTAAATTAGATCAATCAATAGTCAATTAATCAAATATCAAATCATCCCACAAACAAATAGCTAAAACCCCGATCCACCATTTTGGCTCTTCCATTGAGGCTAGTATCCAAGTGGCTATTTGAGATCAATTTTAGTTCATCCATTGTGATATAGGAGAAAGTGTGATTTATACCCTAGATCCCTTTTTTCCACATCATATTTTTTATGTAAAAAATTTAAACTAGACCTACCATCTACAAGGACTCATTTTACCTTATATTTGTTGATAATTTATTCTATATAAAGTAGTCTATTATGGGATGGTTCTATAAACAACATGCTATTTGGAGTAAAATCAAGGTGATCTAAAGAAGATAAATGTCCTATGAATCCTTGGAACTAATCAAGATTTATATCACTGGGAACTCATGACTCTCTCAAAGCTTGATCAAATATGTTCCTAGAAAGAGGTGATGATATAAGAAGATCCAAAATATAATATTTTTTTTGGATTCTTCCCAAGGCGCTCAAGGAAATCATATTGGGTAGCTTGTGGAGACGATAAGGGTGTCCCTTGAATAGTAACTTGACCATGCCTAGTAGTGACATCATAATTAGGACCTTTAGTAGTTATAGTGTTGAATTGTGGATTGACTTCTTCAATATGACCAACTACTAGAAGTCATATGAGGAGGGAATTGGTATGTTTATTGTTTGTTTGATTATTTTGGTTTGGACCTTTACTAAACATTGAGGGACAATCCTAGTCATACTTAGCAAATGAATCCTAGTAAATACCTAATTTCTCATTAGGTGAAGAGGGTGGAGGACCCTCCACTATTTTGTAAGATCCATCTTGAAACAAATTTTATTGTTTATAAAATAGATTGATCGGGATGAAGACAATGAAGTGCACACACCTGAAGATAAAGCTATGAGTAATTTTTAAGATAGTGATATTGATTAAAATCCATAACACTCAGTTATCATTGCTTGCATTGTTATTATTGCTATGTTCTCTTATCTATATATCCCTAGGTATCAATAATAGTTTAGGACATTAACATACTATTTTTGGTAGCTATATGACCACTTGAATACTTGAACAAGATTTTTACTAAGGTTTCAAAAGCCATAGTTTACTTCGATAAGAATATCACAAGTTTAATTAAAATATTATTAAATTTATGTTGATCTATTGTTAAGTATATATCTATATGAGCTAAGAATTAAAAATTAATAAATACAACTATAGACATGCAAATGAACATCATGTATCTAATGTTCTTCATTTAATTAAATAAATAAATCAAGTTTATTTAATTAAACATCTAATATTCTTCATTTAATTAAATAAATAAATCAAGTTTATTTAATTAAACATCTAATATTATTCATTGAATTAAATAAATCAAGTTTATTTAATTAAACATCTAATATTCTTCATTTAATTGAATAAATCAAACTTATTTAATTAAATTACTAATCTTCACATTCCTCTCATTTTTATTTAAATAAACCCAAAAAATCTCAATAAAGTGTCATATCATCTAATCTCCTATTAAATTAATCAAATCCTGATTAATTTAATCCTAATCACCTAATGTCTCTAGATTTTGCCACTTGCACATGAAAATACATTTAATTGATTTATTAAATCTATATTTTCTCTCAACATGGCATCTTTAGGGGAATATTCCTCCAAGTTTGAAAATCCCTCCAAGTGGATTTGTCCTTCCAACAAAGAATTTATCTCCTATTACATGTCCTTGCACCCATTGAGCCAAGTGGCATTTAAATCATTTCATGATTTTCAAAATCCACCTAATATCATTTATTGGCTCATTCATCAAAATGTGCTCAAGCTTCCTCCATTCACATCTTGACAAGTGACACTTGGCCATTGGATGTTGAATGATCCCACATTGCTTCATTTTGCTCATTCCTCCATCTTGTCTTTCTATAAATAGAAATCTCTTCTACTTCATTTTCATCCATAATTTGAGTATTCTTATTATAGGCATTTGGAGTTCATCATCTTTCATCTTTTGTTTATCATCATCGTGAAGCTTATCAAGGATTGGGAAAGGTCTCCTTTTCATATTCAAGGTGCACCAATCCATTATGGGATAGGTATGCACCATACTTTTTTATGCTTTCAATTAGTTTATTTGATCTTTTGATTGCTTTGATTGCTTTGATTGCATTGTGAATTATGTTGGATTATTTCATAGGAGTAGTTTATTTGCTTAGTTTTGAACTCATCATACTAATGTGTGTATAATTTTAAGCTTTTGCAGATTAGCATGCTCACAAAATGGCACTAGAAGGAGGGTTATCTATGTTGTTTATGATCATAACTTTATAGATTTGTATTCACATTTTAAAGTTTGAGAGGTAGATTTATAATTGCTGATTTTCAAGCTTGAGGTCATTATATTCCTATTTAAGATATTAAATAAAGGAAAGAAAAATGCATCACACTATTCACTAAAGTAATATCTTGTTGTCTTTGACAAATGGTTTTCAAATAGACTTCAGGTATTCAACTATGTTAGAAAATAGGAATGATTTTCTATTTTTCTTTTGAGAATGGTTATGACTGACACCTGTGTGGGCAAGTGTGCAAGCTCTGGATATTTTATTTTTCTTTAAAAATTAGTTTAACAGTCGCTCTTGTTTCGGCTCTAGGCTTGATTGAAATCTTAGTCTTTTTCCTGAGTTGTACCACTCACTGATCTGGTAAACACTAGGCATCGACTTGGCTATGTGATTTGTTGAAAGTTGACATTTCAATGCTATGGATCCAAACTAATGTTGGTCTTGGAGTGGAGCATTGGAATTTGAACAAAAGCAAGTGGAGTGAAGTTGAAGAAAAATAATCCTTGAACATTGAAATTAAGACTTGAAAAATCATTTTTTAATGCTTATTGTTATAATCTGAGGCTCCAATTCTTGCTTTTGTTTTCTATTTTAGGCCACCTCACTTCATCTTTTGGGCTTAAAATTAACCCTCAATTCACGATTTTTCAAAATTGGATTAAAATTAAACTTAGAAACTCGGTAGAATTTTCATTTGGTCTAAAAATGAACAATCAACTTAACACTTTGTCTTGGTGCTCTAAAACGAACTCAACATTTCTTTGAGGCTTAAAACGAACTTGTGATTTTATTGTTTTGTAATATTTTTTGCAATTAGCATCACTCGAATGCATATGCACTTCTCTCGCGCTTAATGATGATCTTGAGAACCAAAAGCATCCTAGTGACATTGATTGGCTAAAAATCACCTACATTTCAATTTGGGTTTAAAATTGAACAAATTTTGCGAGTGTGAGTGGAGCATATCACGAGTGTTCTCTCTTTGTTTCTCAATAAAGATCTATCAAACTACAGATATGTTTGCTTTCTTTTGTTTATCTTAGAGGACCTGACTTGGTCGGAAAAAATACTCAGCCCAAGGGAATGACCCAACCAGTAACACGCTAAAGCCAAGCGACTTCCAGCTTGTATATAAGAGTGGGTACTCGAGGAAATTTCGAGTATCATGAGGATCATTCTAACAAGAAGGACAACAATGGTCTCTTGCTACATGAATGGTCCCCCATGAATGGAATGCCTAAATTAAAACCCCTTGTTTAGAAAGGCCAAAATCCTTATCTATTTGTTGGTGCAAGAACGTTCGTTATGAAGATACCCCACATTCTTATGAATTTTAGTAGAGATAAAAAGTATGCCATGGGAGTTTCATGGCTACTGATGCTTGGCTGACCTAAGAAGTGAGTGCACTATAAGGGGGAGCCTGTGTGGTCAAGCATCTAATCATCCGCTAAGAGTAAGTGTAGCTCGATTTATCCAAGTGGGAACCCAACAAATATTGTCTTTTCATCCTAGGATTGTGCATGTTCTTAGAATCAAAAATACTTTTCTTGGATCTCAAAAAAATTGAAAACAAACATTCACAAAATCTTCAAAATTTCAAACCCTTTAGAGGGAACAAATACCTTTGAAAAATCCAAGTGCTCTTGCTTGCCCTAGGGATTTCATCTTTAGAGGTTTCTAAGTTTTTGGATATAATCATTATTTGTTTTCACTAAAGTCAACATTAGGAAAAGTTTTCCTTAATTTCTTCGATTCTCCACATAATGGACTTTGTGGGATGAGAAGAAGTTAGGACATTAGACATCTAGTTTGAAACTTTAAATCAAGAATTGTTTCTAGTAAAAGGAAATCATTAGGAAAAGCTAAGGAACAATTGAACCCCACACATGTGCTCTTCAAAATGAGTTCCCGAAAGATCAAAATCCAAAAACCAAAGTTCAAAAGTCTTAGTCCTAAAGCTCGTCAGGAGAGTCTTGAAAGAATTCTTGAAGTTAGAGAAAATTTGGTTTACAATTTTTACAAGAAAGCTTCAAGGAACAATCCTAACTTGCATGAGTTTTATTTTCAACAAAATCCAAGTCTCTTCCAAAGCTTTGCATTTCCCACATAGGAAGTATTGCATGTTCTTCAAAACTGAGGTCTTGTAAAAAGGATTTTTATCTAGGTTTAAATCTAGGATCAAAATCAACATTTTCATCCATCCCTCAAACATCAAAATCAAAAATCATCTCATCAACAACTCTTGGAAATCTTGAAAACATCATTTATGCTAGACTTTTGGAAAATCTAAATCATCTTGTTTGGCTAGATATGTTCAGATGAATCCTTCTCCACATATTTGATCAAATTATCAATCCTTGTGAACAAATTTACCTTTTGATAAAGTCCAACATCTTAAATTCAATAAGTTCATTATCCAAAATCATGTTGTTTGACTAGGGGTGTCTTGATGAATCCTTCTTTACACACTTAGTCAAATTATCATATTGTGTACAAAATTAATCTAAGACAACATCCAACCTCTTAGAGTTTTTGAGTGCACTATCCAAATCAAAATAAAATCAAAGCCCTAAAGTCTAGTATCTCCTTTAGGATTTCTCAAAGAGTTCAATCATCTACATCATCCATCTTTCATTTATCTCATCACCATCATTTTGATCCTTAAAGAAAACTTGGATTCTCTTCTTTGAGCCTAAATTTTAGACCAATCTAAGGTGTTAGAGGTTCATCTCTTACATTCCTAAAAATTGATCCCTATTTTATGGTTCAAACTCGATCTCAATACAAGAAAACCATGGAGCAAAACAAAGAAACATCCACTTTAAGCGATTTGAGTCAAACTGAAACAAAATTCAACCCTACAATATCCATTGAACTCCCAATCAATCCTCCTCCAATACCTAAAAATCCTCAAGAGGAAGCTCAAGTGGAAGACATCACCAACAGTGTCTTAGGGATGACACAAGATGAAATCCTTGAGATGGTGCAAAATCCCTAAAATTATTGAATTGTTAATGCCATGATGAGGTTATACCTCTCCCAATACATGCTTGAATTGGAAAAAGAAGGGACTAAACTCCCTTCTGACTATGGAATAAGCACACTTGTGGAGAAACCTCTCAAGATCATGCCTCCAATCCCACCCATACCTCCATATCAAAGCATCACCCAAAGAATCCTGCAAATCACATTATCCATTGGTCTAACTTTGCCAATTGTTAGCAAAAGAAGCTCATTACTTCATGCACTTCAAGCACATCCCCTCATTAATAACCAAGAGTTGGACGCAAAAACCATATTGGGCCAATCTGTCTAGGTAAATCCATTACACCCATACGTTCCACTTGCATTATTTCATCACCCTACTAATTCATCTTTTTTTCATCCAACACCATTTTATCCTCTTGACACAAAAACCTCTATCCCTATGACCTCACAAGGAGAAGGTGATTTTTTTGGAGTGGGGGGAGTCTTCGATCCCTCATCATCATCTCTTCAAGAGAATTCACCACCCATATTTTCGCCATTTCCACCTCTACCATTTACATCCACATCACCCCTTGGGATAAGTCTTCTCACTTTACCCGCCATCAATAAAAAAAATCCAAGCAACCCCCCCATCATAAATCAAAGCATCATACCGAATCCACCCATCTTGCCATCGATATCACAACAATAGGTAGCAACCATCCAAGCAAACCCTATAATCAACACATCACCTACCATCCTCCAAATATCTCAAAACATGGTCTCCCAAGGACCAAGCATCTCAATCACACCATCCACCAACCAAACACCAATCATCAATACGATCATTCCTCTTATGACAACAGGAAACACTATTCCTAATCCACTACCGCGACCGCCAAAAACGAACATGTAAAATTTATTCAGCATCATGTTGCAAGCAGCTCGACAAGCCACCTATCAAAAGGCACTTCAACAAATCCAAAATCAACTAGTTGCACAACTAGTTGTCCAACAAGCGCACACATAATTAGCATCACAACAAGTGTTATAGGTGCAACAGGCTGCCCAAGCCTAATCTTTACTACAAGAACAACAAGCCACCCAAGCTATGCAAGCAGCTCAAGCCGCACAAGCCGCACAGGCTTCACATGCTACACAAGCAGCCCAACAAGCACATGCTCAAGCTCAAGCCCAATATCAAGCTCAACAAGCGCAAGAACAAGCTCAATATCAAGCACAATTGCAAGTTGTCTAGCAATAAGCATATCAACAAGCCCTACAAGAGTATCAAGCACAACAACTAGCAACTCAACAACAAGCCCAATAACAAGCTTTGTTGGCAAAACAACAACACGACCAACAACAAGCATTGTTGGCTCAAAAAAAAATGCAGGCATTAATCGCATAGCAAAGCTTACAGAAAACTCCTACCAACGCCCCACCCATCAATCAAACACCTCAACCACCTCAAAACATGTTCACTCCACCTCATGATCCACAAGATGTTGTGATGGCACAAATCAAACTACTCTCGCAGCAAGTGCTTGATCTTCAATCTGGAAAAACAAAAAGGACACCCGAAAATCTATGTCCTTATCCTTTTGATAGGAGCCTTGCAGTGATACCATTCCCAAAGGGATTTTAAATCTCCAAATTTGAAAAATATCGTGGTTGGAAAACCCTGAGGATCACATCAGGGAATTCCAAGTACATTGCATGGAAGTCACATACAATGATACATATCTGATGCAACTATTTCCTTGGAGCTTGGATGATCTCACCATGGAGTGGTTCTCCCATCTGCCTATGGGCATCAAAATATTCCAACAATTCGTAGATGCATTCCTCAAGAATTATGCATTCAACATCGGCACAAATGTTATTCTAGAGGAATTATCGGTGCTCAAATAGGGAAAGGGTGAATCATTCACCTCCTTCCTACAATGATTGCGATCCAAGGCCAATCAGAGCAAGTGGGCCATGCCAGAGGAGCAAAAAAATTTTACTATCATTGCCAATCTAGAAAAAAAATTGGAATTTTATCTAAAGATCCAGTGCATCACCACATATGGCCAATTGATCCCCAAAATGCTCAACATCGAAAGGGCCCTTATTGAACAAGGGAGCACACCTACATATCCTAAACATCAAGATAGTTGTCCATCCACCAACTATAATGAGAAACCTCGCACATGGGCGAAAAATAGGAATGTCACCAATGATGGAGTGGTCGATTCTAAGGTCGTCATAAGTGCTCCAAAGCAGAATGCCCAAACATATCATCAACCACAAAACAACAATCAAAATAACATGCAAGCCAATGTGGTAACTCAACAACCACCCTGCAATCAAGTCAACAACCTCAATAATCAAGGAGGACCACCTCCATGAAATAGGTATCCCCCAAGAGGAAATTCACAACCCTCGGGGAATCAATCGAATCCATCATAAAGAAGTTGGTCAATGAGAACCTCATTAAAATCCCCACTTATGATAATTATCAAAAGCCCTAGGTGAAACCACCTTAATACAATGAAAATTTCATTTGCGATTATCATAAGCTCAAGGGGCATACAACTACCAACTGCATGAAACTAAAAAATGTCATCCAAGACTTCATCAATGACAAGATCATAAATGCTGAGAAACTAGCTGACAATCAAGATCTGAAAATTTACATGAATTTGATGCCTGGCCACAACCAAGGAAATAACAAAGGGAAGCAAAAATATGACAATGTGAGCCATGTGTACGAAGGATTTGTCACATGCCTTGAAAAAATGGTCACTATTATTAGCATCAAGGGAGCCAAAGCTGATTGTGGAGTCACCACACGCGGCGGCAAGGTTACCATTGTCAAGGCATCATGACCACCTAGGACATCCACCTCAAATTAGAAATCTATTCCTAATGGATACAATGTCCTAGACCAATTAAAAAGAACCCCTGCTCAGATCTCCATCATGGAGATACTGAAGATTTCAGCTACCCATAGAGAAATCCTTGAGGAAGCATTGGCTTTATCTACCGTCTCCACCAACCTTTATATAGAGAAATTCCAAGTTGTGATCAGTAACATCACCACTCTGAATGTCCTCACTTATTTTTATCTGGACTTCCCTGCCCAACCATCTCACAACCGTGCACTCCACCTTGAAGTCCTTGTTCAAAAAAATAAGGTCAAAAGGGTCTTGGTGGATGGGGGTGCAAGGCTCAACATTTGTTCACTCAAACTTATAAAGAATCTGGGAATCTTTGAAGATCCCATTGAAAAGGTAAGGGTATCACAATCAAGTCTTACGACGATCAAGAAAGAGTGTCTTAGGGCACTATTCAACTCCCTATTCAAATAGGGCCAACTATTATGGAAACTACCTATCAGGTACTTGACCTTGATCTACCTTATAACATCCTTCTAGGGCACCCATGGATTCATGGGATGCAAGCATTTGTATCAACCTTCCACCAATGCGTCAAGTTTTGTGAACCCTAATCCAACACCTACACAAGCATGGCAAACAAGCACAATATTAGATTGAAATGCAAGTTAAGACAAGGATTCCCCATGAAATTAGATTGAAACATTAACATAGGAAGAAAATGAAGAACAATACAAATGAAAGTAAATGAATCCTATTTTAATGAACAAACTATCAATCCCATGGGGGAATTGGTGCCAATTATGTGTAGAAATTGGCCCTTTCCCAACTCCTTTGTAAGCTTTGATGATTTGATTCTCTTGATGATGAAGAACAATGATGAAATCCTTGAGAAAACCTACAATAACCTAGCTATGGTGATGGAAAATGCTCAAGAAATGATATAAAATTGCTCTAATATGAAGATAGTAACTTTGCATTCAAACTGTTGATGATGAATGAGAGGAAGAGTCTCTCATTTATAGATTTATAAATTGGAAGAATGAGAAAGATTGAGCAATGTGGGATCATTCAACGTCCAATGGCCAAGTGCCACTTGTCAAGATGTGAATGGGTGAAGGTTGTGCACATTTTGATGAAAGTGTCAATAAATGATATTAGGTGGAATTTGAAATTAGTGAAATGACTTATTGGAGAGGGAAGAAAATGGAGTTATGACCACTTGGCTCAAGGCAAAAGGACTTGTAAGGTAAAATAAATGTCTTGTTGGAAGGACTAAGTCCACTTGGATTTGAATTCAAATTTGAGGGAATATTCTCCTTTTATGCCATGTTGAGAGAAAATAGAGATTTAATAAATCAATTAAATCTATTTTCATATGCAAGTGGTAAAAGCTAGAGGATGGGACATGATTTGAGATTAATTTAATCAAAGATTAATTAATGTAATGAGGAATTAGGAGATGTGACAATTTAGACATAAATTTATGCATTGATTTAAATCAAATTGAGAAGAAGGGTTTAATTAAATAAATATTTTAATTTATTTAACTAAAAGGGGATAATGTTAGATTAAATCAAATAAGGTTTAATTTAATCAATTTAATAAGAAGAATTTAGAGACTTAATTTAAATAAAATGAATTATTTAAATGAATAGAGATAGAGGATTAATTAAATTAAATTGACTAATTTAATCAACAGAGGAGAAATACTTAATTAGATAAATAATAATTTATTTAATTAATGGATGAAGAGTGACGATAAGTTGAGACTATGATTTAGGACGAAACGATGTTGGTAATCAGGATCAAGTGTGTCGGTCAAATTTCCATGTCTACAAGTTTTCATAGCAAAATCAAGAGATCACAATAAATGGTGATCCTGAGCCCTTTGCCTACTGCAAAAAACTAGAAGCCAAATACTATAAAGTCCCCCAAGTGCCAAAGAATGATGAAGGCCCCTCATATCCATATATAGACACATCCAACATAGCCTCCACTTCTAGGATAAAGACACCCACCACTCCTGACATATCTGGCATCAAGCTTATAATCAAAGATAATGGATGTGGGGAATACAAAATGAAGAAAGGAGCCTTTGTGGTCAAGGAGTTACCTCAATCCCCTAGATCCCACAAACAACCACAACCCACCAATACAATAGCTCAAACCTTCAAGGCAGATCCCTCTCAATTCAGGAGTTGGGGAGATCTAGGTCGAGAAGTGGTGGATAAAGGAGATGTATCTAGTCTCCTCTATCAAGATGAAAGACTTGTACCATCCCTTCCTATGGATGATGCAAACAAAGGACTTCAATTAATGTTGGGTATGGGCTATAATAGAAATGAAAGTCTAGGAAAGAACAACAATGGCCGATTGGAACCTATCATTGTCGAGAAATGAATGAAAAATATTGGCCTTGGGTGTACCCCTTTGAGTGTAACCATACGTGGAAGAAGTCCCCCAGTTAAAGAAATTAGGACTCCCCCTTAGCTATTGGCAGCTACCCTTTAGTTACTCCTGTCCATAGGTCGAGTCATAGACAACTTTACCTTTGATGTAGTTGATGTATGCAGTAGTAGTGATGACGAGGATACCATAACTGGCTTACCCATGATTTTTAAAGACTCATCCTTACTCATGATTAGCACCCTATCTTTTGAGTCAGACCACTAAACCCATGAAACAGACTTGGGCTACCCCTAACTCATCAATTACAACCAACGAGGACTATCAATTCTAGACACATTCAAAAATGATGCGGTGCTCTCAAAATTCATGGGATTATGGGATACAATACCAAATGGAGATCATAAGGATGGATTTGACATCATATTAGATTCTCAAGCCTATTATGGGGAGATGATTGAATCCTTCAGTTGCAAAAGTGAGAAATTGAGAATAATCTCAAGGTCCTTGAGTGAAAACCACACTATGGAACTCTCTAACCCTAAAATAATAAATATAAAGGATGCATTCAATGGTGAAAACCTCTCTGAGGCATTGAAGGATGAAGGATTCAATCTTCCCCTTAGTGCACTTCATCAAGAAAAATCAGTGGTCCTGGCAGAACAATGCAATCCTGTCAACCTAGGAACAAAGGAGCTACCACACAATCTTCTATGTTGAGTCATTTCTCATGGAAGAACAAGAACTCTTAGTTGCATTCTTGAAAGAAATAAAGGTAAAATTTGCATGGAATTATGATGACATGCCTCATCTTGATCCTAAGGTGGTCGTTCATCATTTAGTTGTATATCCTGAAGCAAAATCTATGAGACAAAAAATGAGAAAGATGCATCCCCAAATAACCTTGTTAGTCAAAATGGAATTGCAAAAGCTCTTGGATGCAAGGTTCATATGCCCGATCGACTATCCACAGTGGGTATCAAACCTAGTACCTGTTTCAAAGCCCACTGGGGGCATTCGCATCTGAACCGATTTCAGAGACTTGAACAAAGTGTGTCCCAAGGATGACTTTCCACTACCAAACATTAACATGATAATGGATATGAAGGTCGAAAATGAGATTCTATCACTAATGGATGGGTTCTCAAGATATAACTAGATCATGATAGCAAAGGAGGACCAACACAAGACAACGTTCACATGTTCGTGGGGGACCTACTACTGGAATATGATGTCATTTGGGCTAAAGAATGCAGGAGCAGCTTATTAGAGAGCCATGACATTAATCTTTCATGATATGATCCATAAGATGGTGGAAGATTATGTGGATGACATATTGGCTAAATCAAGGAAAAGACGAGACCACTTATTAGCTTTGAGCTCCATTTTTGATATGTTGGAAAAGTACAAGATCTGACTCAACCCAAAGAAGTGTGTCTTTGGAGTGCAATCAGGAAAGCTCTTGGGGTATATTGTGTCAATGAGAGGAATCAAGGTAGATCCCACCAAATTCAAGGCGATCCTTGAAATGGAAGCACCCAAGATACTAAAGTAGCTAAGAAGTCTACAAGGAAGGCTCCAGTCTATCCACATATTCATAACACAATTGGCAAACAAATAGATCCCATATTCTCATCTACTCCAGAAGGGGGTAGCATACAAATGGGATGAGAAATGGGACCAGACATTCAAAAAAATCAAGGAATATCTACTCACATCGCCAGTTCTAATGCTGCCAATTCCAGGAAAACCATTAATCCTATACATATTAGCAACAATGGCAGCTCTCGGTGCTCTCTTAGCTCAACATGATGAAAATAGAAGGGAAAGAGAAATATACTACATCAACAAAACCATGGTAGGACATGAGCTAAACTATAAAGCTATTGAAAAATCTTGTCTGCCAGTCATGTGTGCAACTCAGAAATTCAGACACTACATGTTGCTGCATCAGATCAAGCTAATCGCAAAAATAGATCCACTCAAATACCTACTTTCCAAGGTGACTCTCACAGGACGGAAAGCTAAGTGGGTTATGATTTTAATCAAGCATCACAATGAATATGTAGAGCACAAGGCCATCAAAGGACAAGCAATTGTAGATCAACTAGCAAAGGCTCCTATATATGTTGAAAACCCACTTGTCTCAAAGTTCCCCGACGAATCAATTTTCAATCTAAGTGTAGTGGACTAGTGGAAGATGAATTTTGATGGATCCTTCACACAACACGGGTCAGGAGTAGGAATTTTCTTCATCACTCCCCAAGGAGACTACATACCCAAATCTTAAAAGCTATCATTCCCATGCATGAATAGCATAGCAAAGTATGAGGCTCTTTTCATAGGGCTAAGGATTGTAGTGCAATGGCAGATTATGGCCCTTAAGGTATATGGAGACTCTCAACTCATAATCAATCAAGTAAACAATGAATATCAAACAAGGGATGATAAGCTAACTCCATACAAGATATTGGTGGAGAGCCTCAAGGAATCATTCATTGATATTAAATTTGAACAGCTACCCAAAGAAAACAATAGAGTAGAAAATATAATGGCTACAATTGGATCAATCTTGGAAATCCCACACAATGTCCCAAAACAAGAATTCCTCATAGAGCAGTTTCTCATACCAGCATTTGAGGTACCAGAGTCCAAATTCGTGTGCAAAATCATTGGTCCCGGTGATCCCTGGTACCATGAGATTTACACCTACCTAAGGATAGGAGTACTGCCCACTGACATAACCTCGAACCTCAAAAGAGATTTTGTCAAGAAGTCATCTTGTTTCATCATCCTAGCAGAAACCCTCTACCGTAGGAGCATCGAAGGAACCCTATTACATTGCCTAAATACTATGGAAGCCTTGGCAACTTTAACAAAGGTACACAATGACATTTGTGGTTTGCACTCAAGCGGTATGACTTTGGCTAAGAAACTACTAAGGACAAGAGACTATTGGCCCACAATGGAAAGAGAGGCACATGACTTTGTCAAAAGATGTTTGTAGTTTCAATAGCATGGGGACCTTATCCATGCACCATCTCAAGAGCTCCACCCTATTGTTACACCTTGGCCCTTTTCACAGTGGGGGCTCGATCTCATCAATAAAATCACCCCCACCTCATCCAATGGCCATAAATTCATCATCACCACCATGGATTACTTCACAAAATGGGTTGAAGCCATTCCCATGACCTACATAAATGGAAAGCAGATATCTAAGTTCATCTTGAACTACCTTATTTGTCGATACAGTGTTCCTCAAGCCATTATATTAGATAGTGCGACATCTTTTAAAAATCAATATTTTCATGACCTTTGCCAAAAATTCAACATCCAACATCGCTTTTCCACTCCATATTATCCCCAAGGCAATGGCCAACCAAAAGCCACCAATAAAACCATTTTTAAAATCCCTAAGAAAATATTCAATAACACTAGTCGTGAATAGCATCTGTAGCTAAATCTTGCCTTATGGGCTTACCGCACAAGCATCCACACACCAATAGGTGCCACCCCCTTCTCCCTAGTTTATGGATCAGAAGCCATCCTCCCCATTACTATCGAGTTCCCATCCCTAAGGCTATCACTGCAAAATATCATTACAAATGAGGAATACTAGGTCTCATGACTAAATGAGCTAGAGCTACTGGATTAGCGACACATGGATGCCCTAAGTCACTTGCAAGTCTATTAGAATCGCCTCAAGCATAGCTAAAACAAGAAAATAAGGAGGTGAACCTTCCAAGTCGGCGAGCTAGTATTGAAGGAGAATCAGAAAAACAAGCCAAATCCAAATAGCAAGGGAAAATTTGAGTTCAACTAGTTGGGACCCTTCATCATCATTGCAAGCTACAAGTCAGCGGCATATCAACTATCAACACCCGAAGGTGAACCTCTGCAGGAGCTCATGAACAACTCCCATCTCAAAAAGTTTTATGCCTGATCTTTTAAGGCTAAAACCAAAAATACAAAAGAAATAAAAAAATAACAAAATCAAAAAAATCAAAAAAAGGATTAAAAGTAGTAAAGAGAAAAAAATGTCCTGTAGTGAAAACCATTTTGGTGGCGCTTTGGACAAGTACCTTAGTGAAAACCTAGCAAACAAGCGCCTTGTGTAAATAAAACACTCCCCATCCACCAAGATCTTCATGACTTATTCTACACACTCACTTATCCATTACATTCTATTTATCCTTTTGTAGACACATAAAATAATCAACATCATGCACTACATCCCACTCTAATTAACATCCAATTCTTCTATTAATCAATTAAAACAATTTATTGATTAATTCCTTGGGTTCATCATACTTAATTAAATAAATCAAATTATTTCATTAAGTACTTAAATTCTTTTCATTTGATTCAATAAATCAAAATAAAAAATCAAAACCCCTAAAATCCTCCAAGTTAATTAATCTGAATTAATTAACCTCTAATCATAATCACCCATTCTCTAGCTTTTGACTCAGCTTGAGTCAAATCTAAACTCTTAACTAACCCACCCAATTGCACTAATAAATCATTTCTTTGATTTATTATTTCTTCTAATTACTTTCAAAAGGGCATCAAGATGGAATATTCCTTCAATTTTGAATTTCCCTCCCACATGACTTGTCCATCCAACAAAGCATTAAATGCTCTTACACATGCTCTTACATGTCTCTTGCACAAGTCAAACTTGGCATTTAATTCATCTTTCATCCCCCCTAAACATGTCATTGCATCCAAATTCAAATTTCAAATTGGCACATTGGCCAAAACTTGCACAACCCTCATCCTCTCACATCTTGACAAGTGGCATCTTGTCATTGGCCTATGAATGATCCCACATTCATCCAAAATCACTCAATCTCTTAACTTTGAATCTATAAAAGCAAGGCATTACTACAACAACTTGCTACACAGCTTAATGCATAATCTGTTGCATTTTTAGCATCATCATCATGGCATCTTTTCCTCATTAGGGATTGGGAAAGGGCTCTCTTTTCACATCACGGAGCTCCAATCCCCCTATGGGATTAAGGTTTGATTCATTTTAGATAAGTTTTCATGCTTGTAAGCCTTCTATACATGTTTTTGTTATTATGTTTTATTATCTTAAATGTGATCAAGGATTTCATAGGGAGCTCAATTATTGCTTTTGCTAACTGGACTAATTCTTCTTTGTGTTGATCACGTCAAGGTAAGGCAAAAATTAGGCTCACGCCTTTCACCATCTGATTCGCATCCTAACCATAGCTTGATCTTGTGTTTGTATCATGTTCCACCCTAGTACTACTTGGCACATTCCTAAGGTTATTTTTTCCTACCTCTATTGAAGTAGTCTATCACATCACGTTGGGGGCATGTTCCTTTACATGCATCGGATCGGATTCATGTATATTCTTGTGATCTTCCTTAAATCAAAAAATCCGAAAACATCTGAAAATCAAAAAAAAAAAAAACATTCATAAAATCAAAAAGTCCAAAAACATGTCAAAAATCCAAAAAAGTCAAAAAATAGATTCATCTTGTCGAACTACATCATCTATGAGCTTGAAATTAGACAAGGTTGATCTTGGATCAACCCCCAAGACACCCTAGGTCAGTCCTTTAGCTGTTTGTCCATCTATCTCATCAGTAATCAAGTTTGTGTCATTTGAACTACGTGGTCTCTATGTGTATAACGTAGGCAAATCTAATCTATTGATTAGCTCTTGAGACCCCTAGGATAGGTCTTTAGGTTAGGTTCTTTGTCAAAATCCCAGAAAATCCCAAAAAAAGCTGAAAATTCTCAAAATCCCAAAAAATAGCCTCAAAACAATTTTAAACATCAAAAACATCCAAATATTTGAAAAAACCAAAGTGGTGCATCTGTCTCATCTCGCTTTCACCCGCAATAATCATCCGCTCATAATAAATCATCGTCACTTTCATCCTTTGGTAAGTCACTCCGAAGCAAGTCAAGCAGGTTCAAAAGTGAACACCCAATCGTCGAAGTCTCAAGTCTATGTCAGTAAGTCAGCAAGTTAATATACTCAGAGTATCAATAACTTATCATCCAGTCAATCCCAAATCATTTGATCACAACATTTCCTAGGATGCATGCTTCCTACAATGGACATCAACATCATGCACCACCATAGTTTAGCTTTGGCTAGTGGTACGAAGAACATTAGCTTGTTTGCTTACTTTATCTTTGTATTTTTGACTTATCTTATTTTGCACTCATTCCAATGACCTCTCAATGATGCCTAATCAAAATGGTTTAGAGAGAAATGAATGGGGCAAGGATCATTATATTTTTATCTACTATGCTTGTTAGATATTCTTGTAATATAACTTGGTCATGTGTGATTTGTTTGGTTTGTAGGGAGGGTATTTTAGATATCTTGTTGACCACATAGGAAGGCTTTCTTTTCTATGTTTTGGTCTGAGATGTTTAGAATATATGATTTGTATTTTGAATAAGGTTTTGTATGTCAGGTGTGAACAAGAGTACTCCTATTTGACTGTCAAGTCAAAGTCCATTACACTAGGTGCAACGCCATCCTAGTTCTTTATACCTTGATGCAATGTACCTATGTGTGTTATCAAACATAAGGAAAGTTATGCTCTTTATCTCTCTCGTCCTTGGATAAGCAATACATCATCATCATTCATCATCATATCTAATAAAGTCTCAACAACTCATAGACTTGTTGGGCTTCTGCATCTTCTTAGATTCAAGGGTTGATCCCTCTCATTATTCTATCCTCTTTCACGCTAACATAGTATCATTTCATCAATGCATCCATCTTGCATCCACACTCTCATCTTGCATATTCATACATAGCATTGTAATAAGTAACATCATCCATCTGACATGCATTGCATCATCATTTAAGTTGTTTAGGATAATATAGATTTGTTATTCTAAGCATCTTACAAATATCTCATTTGCATCATCATCATCATATATATCTGTTAGTCTAACCATCTGTACATCCATCTTGAACCTCTTTGTCGTGAGATCGACCCTCAAATTAAAATTTTCACTCAATCTCTCGAAGGGGAAATGTACCAATGCACTTCTTTCCATTGGGGCATCCGAAAAAATTAAAAATAAAATAATTTTGATCTTGGTGACATCATTCTTTAAATCAATGCAATAGGTACATTGCTTCAAAGAGGGGCAAAATGTAGACATACAAATTAACATAATGTATCTAATGTTCTTCATTTAATTAAATAAATAAATCAAGTTTATTTAATTAAGCATTTAATGTTCTTCATTTAATTAAATAAATCAAGTTTATTTAATTAAAAATCTAAAGTTCTTCATTTAATTGAATAAATCAAACTTATTTAATTAAATTACTAATCTTCACATTCCTCTCATTTTTATTTAAATAAACCCAAAAAATCTAAATAAAGTGCCATATCATCTAATCTCCTATTAAATTAATCAAATCCTTATTAATTTAATCCTAATCACCTAATTTCTCTAGATTTTGCCACTTGCACATGAAAATACATTTAATTGATTTATTAAATCTATATTTTCTCTCAACATGGCATCTTTAGGGGAATATTCCTCCATGTTTGAAAATCCCTCCAAGTGGATTTTTCCTTCCAACAAAGCATTTATCTCCTCTTACATGTCCTTGTGCATTGAGCCAAGTGGCATTTAACTCATTTTCTTGAACCCTCTCCAACAAATTATTTCATGATTTTCAAAATCCACCTAATATCATTTATTGGCTCATTCATCAAAATGTGCTCAAGCTTCCTCCATTCACATCTTAACAAGTGGAACTTGGCCATTAGTGTTGAATGATCCCACATTGCTTCATTTTTCTCATTCCTCCATCTTGCTTTTCTATAAATAGATTCTTCTACTTCATTTTCAAAATTTGAGTAAGGATTCCATCTTTCATCTTTTGATGATCATCTTGAAGCTTATCAATCAAAAGATTAAATTAAGGATTCCATATGAAAAATTAAATCCAATGAAAAATATATTTAATTAATAATTGAATACTTCTATATTATTTTTCAATTATTCAAAGGCCACATGTAAGGAAAATATTTTTATCTTATTTAATAGGTACATAAATATTTTGTGGTTAATCCTCGTTGTTTTCAGGATAATTAATGCAATCTTACCTCCCTTAAGCCATCCTATTTCATTAATTTCAAACTATGAATATTATTAGAGATATTTTTTAGGTTTCTTTGCCTTAAAGCAACTAGGATTCCATGCCTATATAAGTCACAAATTATTGAAGTGCCTATTAAATAAGAAAAAAATAATCTATATGCAGCCTTTGAATAATTAAAAAATATTATTGAAACTACTCAATTATTAACTAGTAAAAAAAATAAAAAATTCACTCCTTTTTAAAGATGAAAATATAAAAAAAATAAAGTGAAGGGCTTGTCTAAGGACTCAAAAGTTAATTGAAAATTATTGTGGAAGCCAACCAATTATTGAATAAGAGATACATTACATCTATTTTCTATAGTTAAATAGTTTGTGTAGTTAGTAGAGATAAATATTGTCAAATAATTTAATTTTTTTAGGATAATAGAGTTGTTAGAATATGTTCATTTGTGAACTTAAATAGCTTCACATTAAATTTAAGGCAATTTAATTTTTTTATTAGCAATGTGTTTGACTATATTGTTAGTGTTCCATAGTGATGATTTGATAGTTGAAACTATAGTGAGAGTGAAGGTTAGTGGCTATTAGAATGTATAAATGGTGCATTATTGTAGTAATTATCAATAATTAATTATAGATGACTTAAATTTGAGCTAGTCTATTTTTTTGTGCATTGAAGTAGTAATGTGAGATTAGATAATAATGTGTACTAATTCAATAATTGAATCAATTTTTGAAAACATATTATTAAGTATACTTAGTGCATAATTATAATCAATGTAAGTATTTAACAAAATATTATAAATTAAGAATTAAAAAATATAATTTCATAAAAAGAGAATTTTATTGAAGGCATAATTAATTTTCATATAATTTACCATTTAATTTACCATTCCACCTCACAATACACAAATATTATTATGATGGTTATAATATTGTGCAATGTTGTTCAAGCAACTGCCAAACATTAAAAGAGGTGAAAATTGAGCTTCCAATTAGAATAAGACTTACATTACTGATATGTTGAAATATAATCATAAGAATTTAATCATTAGAAATGTAAAACATAAATAAATAATGATTTCATTTATGTTATGACTATTGGAAACATGAACCAATAGAAAATAGTTAAAAGACATTTTAAACATTGTTAAATTATAAGAAAATTAATTATAGGCTATAAGATTATTGCTCATTTTTTTTTAATTTTATATGATTGACTAAATAATTTGAAAAAATTACATCAAATCCTTTTTAAATATGAAAATATAGTAAATAAAAGGAGATGAAGGACCTATTTAAAGATGCTCATTATTTTTTTATGATTTTTCAATAATAAAGTTTAGAAGTGGTTTAGAATATATATTGATGGAATGTGAGAGAATAGATGATATTTCTTCAATTGTACAATTTAATAGTGAGCTATCAAAGGTCAGTATGAAAATAAAACCAAATCAAAAGAAGATTTGATCTTTAATAATATTCAAATTTGAAAGTGATGAAATGGGAAATCAAAACAAGATTTGATCTTTAGTACAAAATCGAAAGTGATGAAATGGGAAGGTTTATGTTTTTGAAAGTATGCAAGCTTACATACCTACCTAAACCAAAAATTCAATTATTCATGTATTCATATTAAATTCAAAATATATTTTTTTCCTATGAATGCTAAAAAAAAACAAAACATCACTTCTTTAAATTGAAAACATAATAAATGAAAGCAAGTGAAAAATCTATCTAAACCTACTCTTGCTTTGTCATGATATGTGAAAACATAATAAATCAAAACAAATGAAAAACCTATCTAAACCTACTCATTTTGTTATTATCATAATTCCTAAATACAGTAAATGAAAGGAAATTAAAGACCTACTAGACCTACTCATTTCTCTATCATGATTTATGAAAACAAAATAAATGAAAAAGATAGAAAGACCTGTCTTATGGTCCCATGGGGGGCTTGGGCTTCCATTTTCATGGATCAAGCGGTCTCATGAAGAAAAAAAATTTGTGCTATGGAATTAATTAGAATCTTTTCCAGAAAAATAGAACTCATGAAGAAAAAAAAATTGTGGTACAAAATTAATTAGAATCTTTTCCAAAAAATAGGAGCCCCTACCTTTTAGAAATGAATCTTTTAGCCGTGAAATTGAGGTGGGGCTAGAAGTTGTAAAAAAAATTAAAACTGAGAGAATTTTTATTTATTTATTATTTTTTACCAAAAATACTCCACTTCGATCTTTAAATTTTGGAGCTCATACTTTTAAGCTGAATTGCAAAATTGAATTCATGGGACCATTAGCCTTAAAATATTCCTAAAAATTCTAAGCAGCACCCACTAAAATTTTTTAGGAAGCCCCCCTCCATGGGACCATACCCTAAGCCTACTCATTTCCTCTTCATGATTTGTCAATATTAAAATTTAGATATACGTCAAAATAAAGATTGATAATCTGATCTTTTTGTAATTTTTTTAGCTATTGCTGCTGTGTCTATTGCAGCTTTGTACTACTGATGTATGATGATGTTGTTTTCTCTGTAAGGACCTTCTGTACATTTATTCTTTTTTTCTATTAATATATGCTTCTTTTCAATAAAAATAAATAAATATCATAACAAACCCCCAATTTTACAGTTTAAAGTTAATTATAAGAATTCCATAGAAATTTTGGTTCCTATCGTAATGAAATGGGATGCCCTATCAGAAATAAACTCGCATTTGACGCCTTGAAAACAATGAAGTTTGTTGAAGAAATTACCGAGCTTCGAAACCCTAGTATCATTTAGGATTTTGATATGCACAGGTCGTAAACCCTTGCCCACCAATAATTTGATGTTTTTGTTCAACGTTACCTTCTAGTTCTGGACGGTATGGCGTGGTGAGCAGCTTCTTTACTGTTTCCTCTCCTGTTTTGTTTTATCACCAATCGTGAATATGAGCTTGGAAAGACGATTTTTTGTAGTTCTGACTTCTGAGGGTTTGTGTGCAGATGCAATACTGATCAATAATAGGATTAGTTTTATCCACTCTCGAGTACAATATTAATGTGCAGTGCAAACGAAGCATGGAGAGAATGGAAAGAAAATATGTAAGCTTGAGATGCTTCAGGTAGTAGACCTTAGCCGCGAAAAAACTTTCTGGCGCTTTGCAGTTAGGGTGTTTAGATCATGAGTTTCTGAAACAGCTAAACTGTCTCATAATGAGTTTACTTCCATCTAGGGACCTGGAAGCTGCAGGACTAACATTCAGGTTATTGCTATTGCCCCGAGCTTTAATCAAATACAGGGCCCTCTGCCCAATTTCCTGCGCGCTTCTTACATTTGTCGCTTTAGAATTCAGAGCTGAGCTTTGTGGACAACTGTCTGCTAGATTGTCCCGCTTTTTTCTTCTTCTGTTAGGATGGTAACCAGAAAAAACAGTCCACCTGTAGATTTTTCACTCCGCTGCCTCTTTGAAATTTCTCTCCAAGCAGTGTTAAATTAGATGGTTGTGTTGCTTCCTGTTTCTATGCGGCTGCTTAACTTTATTTAGAACATGCAGTGGTTTAACTTCATTTTCTGTTTAAATTAAAGCAGTAGGAGTGTTCCCATCATATACTGTTGGGAAAAGAGAATTTGAAATCTTTTTCTATTTTAATGGAACAGCTATTGTTTAGGAATTGAAAATAAGCGTGGAAAAAAAAAAGAGGCTGGAAACTGCATAATGTTAAAATTTCAGATGGCTCCACATATTTTTTCTCCTTTTTTTAAAGATTTGTTTTCTTTTCTCTTTTTCTATTTTTTTAAACTACAAATTATTATTAATAGTGTGAATACAAATTTAAGCTGGCTGGTAAAAAATAAACAGAAAAATTAAGATTCATAGGGACATGAGATTAGAGTCTTAGAGTGGTGAGCAGATTGCAAAATTATACCATAGTTGAACAACAATAAAAGCAATAATAAAAAAATATGTTTTTTTTTATACACTTGCATTACATTACATTGGTTTAAAAAATCATTCATTTTCGAGTATAAATTATTTATGATTTGTTTTTTCAAAAATTAAATATTAATTTATTTATTACTAAAAACTAATCTAATAACTAATTTATTAAATGTTAATCTTAATTTCTTAACAACTCCCCTTAAAATATACATAATAGATGAACAAAAACAAAATGTAAAAGTGTAAACCTTAAATTCCTAATATCATCTTCTTAAGGTTTATATGACAAAAAATAAATAGAAAACCAAAATATTGTGTCAGCATCAACCTAAACTTTTTGGTCTAGGCAAATGGTCTAATTAGCCACAACCCTGCATCAACATCAATCCAAACTCCTTTGTCTAGGCAAATGTCTTGATTATCCAACAGTTCATCAACATCAACCCAAACTCCTTTGTCTAGGAAAATGTCCTGATTATCCAACTCTACTTCAGGATCAATCCAAACTTCTCATATCTGAATAAATGTTTTGATTCTCCAACATTTACATGTGAAACAAGACACACACCAATTCACAAGAAAATCACCAACAAACTATGAATTGAGATTAACTCTATTATCTACAATAACACTCCTCCATGTGGATCGAAGTATGATTACAAGTGATGCAATATGAAGAGGTTGCAAAGGCTAAGTTGTAGAGAAAACATGTCGTGAGGAAGGTATGGAGGAAAGAAGAGGAAGTATTTTGGCAAGGAGATCAAGCTATTGGTGATGGAGTTCACTGAAGATTGTTCACAATATCGAAAGGTGATTATATTTCTCAACTCCACCTTTGTGAGTCTATGTCAACCAAAAACAAAATTGTTTTGAGAGTTTTGTAAGATTTCATGAAAATCCCTTTTTAGAGAAAGAATTTAGACTCCAGTGGTTCGAAGTCAATTTGTTAATGGTTACGAAGAATATAACATTTTCCAATTAAGTTACTTGGAAAAGTTTTAAAATATCACAAAGCATGAAATTTGAGACCGAATGACTTGACGAGAAGCTTCAAAATGCTAAGTTACACACCTCTATAAGTTTTCATAAGTTTGCTAAGTTACACACCTCAATAAGTTTTCAAACTTAACCTCTATAAGTTTTCATAAGTTTGCTAAGTTACACACCTCAATAAGTTTTCAAACTTTTAGAAAAAAATTATCGCAAAACACCTTTGTAAGTTTTTATAAGTTTTCAAACTTTTAGAAAAAATTTATTGCAAATTTCGATTTTCAGTTGATGTATGCATCATGTTGATTATTGTAGCCACATATTTGCTCCTTTTGTATTTTGTTGATATGCTATCTAATGTGGAAGATGTAATTTTGACACCAACCCCAATTGGTTTCAAGATGGCATGATGTAAAATAAATATAAGTATATTCTTTTGCAAAATATGATTTTTAATCAAATGTTATGGGAATACCAAAAGACCGAAAAGCATTTGGAATGAATTTATTTATGAAGGTGGGTCGATTCAAATGCTAACTGAGAAGACGCTTCGCCTTCTAACTTCAACAGAGGAACACTATTTTAGACACATAGTATGGCAAATGAGTGTTTGGTGGTTGAAGAATAGAGGCGAGGCATCAGTGAATGATGGACGAACCCATTGATGATGCCAAGCCAAGGAGTTAACCAGCAAATTATAGTTGATAAAAAGTGGCGCCATGAAGGGAGAAGACCGGGCACAATTTAGATGACAATTATCATGGCTGTCAATACCAATGTTAATAACAGTCAGAGCTAAAGAGAGAAGATCTAATACATTCAACTATTGGTTTGAGCAAAGCCCATGCACAAGAGAATAGGGGGGCCACAAGTAATGAAGGCAGTGAATAGAGTTTATGAAATCAACGTTTAAGAATCTTGGGTGATCGTGCAAGAAGAATTCCACATCCTTGAATGACTTGATCAAATGCACATAGTGGAAGGTGGAACATCAGGTGTTGCAAGTTAGGATTATGGACCTGCAAGTAGAGGCATAAGGCTGTGCTAGATTAAAGAGATATTCAAATTCAAAAAGTAAATAAAAAATGCACAAATCTGCGTTGAGAGAGAGGTATGTAGAAATTAAGGGAGTCAAATAGAGAATAGAGAGGACTGTGAAGGAGTGGAGAGACTTGAGAGGCTGCACAATATAGTGCAGAAATAATGAAGGGCTTGCACATATATGAAGAAACATATATGTATGCAAGAAGAGAGAGGTGAATATGCTGAATTGATGGAAGAAGATGTAGCCTGGCAGATTGGAAGAAAACCAAACTAGCGTAAGGATGGGGAGAGGAGTTGGAAAAAACAGAGGGGCAATGGGATTGCCTAGAAAATGTAATGTAAATTTTCATGAAATTGAAATAAAGCTATTTGATTTGATTTTTCAAATTTGAGTAAATTATGGTGTTATGTTGAATTGATTTAAATCGACGTAATAATTGTCAATTTGAGAGTTAATCATTTACTGAGTCTTTTGTAATTTGAGTTTTATGGAATTGGGTTGAGAGTGTTTTTTTTGTCATTCATCATTATTTCTTTAGTGTTAGGGTCTTGAAAGTGTTATATGGAAATCCGCACCTCCTAGTTCAACTAAAATGATAGTGTCAACACATATAATTGAGTTGGTTAATATTACTAGGACATCATTTCACTATTCATGCATTATAATCCTTCTAGATTCCATTAATCCAATGATGTCTCTTAAAAGCTCTAGAAAAGAAAATAGATTCCATTAATCCAATGATCTCTCTTAATAGAAGAGAAAATAACTATTGAACTATGATAGGAATGTTCTTGCAATTTGTCTCACATATGACTGTTCCATCTAAACCTACAACTAGGAACTGGGTAAATCTATCAAAATACATTTTAAATTCCAACAAATTTTAACAATTTTTTCATAGTGGTATCAAGCACAAATTTGTAAAAAAGTGTTAGTTTGATTTAATGTTATAGTCTAGAGAGTGTTATCTGACAATCCAACTAGCACTAAATAGATAGCACCAAAATGTCTAGGTAGACTGGTCAACACTACTAGATGCATCACTTTGTGGACTAAGCATTTGATGTCTCTTAAGAGCACAAAGCGTAAAAAAAATTAAATTTTGATAAGATTATTTTGTGATTTGTGGCACCTATGAATATTTTCTCTAAGCTTACTACAGAGCATTGATTCAACCTACAAAAATATTTTTTGGTTTCACCCAATTTTTGATGATTTTATCATAGTCATAATAAAAGCAATGTTGCAAAAAATTATAATTTGCTTTAGTGCTATGGTCATAAGAGTGATAACTTACAATTAACACCTCATGGAACATATTTTATCATGCATTTAAATCTCAATGCACGATATTGTGATGGCATGGATCCTTTACTATATAAAAATAAGTATTCTAAAGAAGATAATGCTTCTAGCTAGTTGGATTATAATAGTGGAAGCGTTGTCAGTTATATAATAGCAAATTATAATGTTGTTGCAAAAACTAAATTCATTCTTGACATGCTTCCACTTTACAATGTGAATGAAGATAAACTTCTAAATTTAAGCTAGTTCCTTTCCCCTTAGACTCTTGTTTGAAAATATGATTACTAGAACAAAGAATTGGACTAGACAGTGAAATTTTGACTTGAGAGTAATAATACTTCAAAATATAAGGAACAAATAAACTTAATAAAAAAAACTAGTAAAGAGACACAAGAATCCATTTTACCTCAATTAAGACATGTATAAATAAAAGACATAAAGTATACAAGTTCTAGTAATATTTTGTATTTTTCTCTTATATCAAATATAAGTTTTAAATGTATAAATGCTAGCAAAAAAATATTCTGATCACTATTAACAATGAATCTTAAATTTGAAATGAGTATTTAAACTATTTAACATATTTATGAACACTCTCAATAATGAATAATCTTATATTTTGTTATTCAAACCATTAAAATCATTTAAACCATAGATACATATAAAATATTTTTATATATTGATTTCAATAGAATCATAAAATTGTACATAATATTATTATAATATCATAGCTTCATAAGGTCTACAATACTATATAGACATACCATGAATGTATAAACAAAACTATATAGATCTGCACAATAATATGTAAGTAAAATACAAATCTACACCTATATGCCATTAAGGTTGTAGAGTGGGAACTAAACAGACTGGGGAATATTGCGGAGGCACGGGGATGAAGAGCAGGAGCAGTTGTAGCCATGAGCTTGTTCATCTCCTTCTACTAGATCATGGGATGTGTCATCAAGACAACGGATAATGTTGACAAACCCATAATGTTCTTCAACACTATTGTCCAGTCAACAAGGTACACCGCACAAGTGGTGGAATCTAGCTCGCGCCACTAAAAATATTGTTGATTGATGGATAAATGCTATAATGCCACATAAACCAATTAGTAGGAGATTTCCCAAAATCACCCAAGCGAGGATCTTGTCTTTATGTGCTATTATCGTGTGCACTATAGCCATGAAGTCACAAGCGGTATATCTAAAGCTGAGGTAGGTCGGGATGGCTTAACCAGCACACTCTAAGCGTTGACCACGCTTAGGCGACTAGTGTGGGGCCCAATTACTTTTCTCACTTGTTGATCGTCATTTTCGTTTACCCTGTTCACCGTTAGCATTCAAATTGTTCCCACCCAGTCTCACCATTTTAGGACATTCAAAACCAGGTTTCCCACGCGATTGGTTTTCATTTGTCACTCGCAGCCTATGCAAATATGGCAGCTTTGGAACAAAGTATTGATGTCCATTAAAGTATAACTGATTAAGGATTATTCAATATGCTCTAGTAGACATGTATGCAAATTGTGGAAACATAGAAGGCACATCAACTGTTTGATAGGATACCACAAACAAATCTAGTCTCGTGGAATGCTATGCTTGCAGGATTTGGACAAAATGCATTTGCTCAAAATGATTTACAGACTTCCAATCAAATTTAATTGGCATTTGTAAATCAGAACTCTGCAATCTTTGCCAACATCCTCCCTGCCTCTGCCAAAATGGGAGCTTTGGAACAGGATATGGACATCCATCATAGCATAAAGGAAAGCATTTGTTTTTCAGATGGTGTAGCTGCAACCGCTCTGGTAGACATGTACACAAAATGTGGAAGCATAGACAAGGCACACAAACTGCTTAACCAAATGCCTAAAAAAAAAGGTGATCTCATGGAATGCCATGATTGCAGGGTGTGCACAAAAGGGATTTGTTGAAAAGGCTTCGGAAACTTTCAAGCAAATGAAATTGGCAGGTGTACAACCAGACTCTGCAACCTTTTCCAGCATCCTCCTTGCCTATGCAAAAATGAGAGCTTTGGAACTGGGTATGGACATCCATCAAAGCATAAAGGATAGAGAAATTTTGTAAGTTAAACCCGTGGTGGATGTGTGGATGTATTTTCTTGATGCTTGCAGATCACATATGAATATAGGCTTAGGATTATTTACAGCAATGCTATTTTCTTATTTGGATCTTAAAAAAGTTGACTTGTGTTCTTTCAAGCATTTACGTAGTAGCAGACAGGTGGTGTGAGTGAATGGTAAGGAGATTGATGAAGGATAAGGAGTTAACAAGCTCTCTGGATGTATTGAACACCATATGTTTATTTTGTAGGAGATAAATGACATCCACAGATAGTAAATCTATGCAAAGTTGGAGAAATTGGCTTGGGAGATAGAAGGCAATTGGGTATTTTCCAGATGCAAGACACTTAGTGGTGTGGAAAATGAGTGAAATTTTTTATTTCTGCACCACCATAGTGAAAAGATGTCAATTTCTTTTGGTTTTCTAGACATGTCTGTTGTAACAATTATTAGTCTTGTTAAGAACCTTTGACTATTTGTTAATTGTCACAATGAACTGAAACTTATCTCCAAGACTGTTGCAATTCCTACTTTTAACGGTTAGTTTAGTTGATTTCATGAAGAGGAAATGAACTCACTTGCATAGACATTTTTCCATAGATCAATCAAAGGCCTTGTAATTCATGACGATTAATTTCATTAATGAAGTTATTTTGAAAATATTTACTTATGATAAACCTTAATATATGGGTTCCTAAGTTGGTTTGATTATCCTAGAATGCTTATGAACATTCTCTAATGAAGTTTCCACTTAGTCATGCCTTGCAACACCATTTCTAGTTTAAGATAAAATTAGAGGACTCCTTTATTGATGTTTGTCCTTTTGAGCCTTTATCTTAACATATTATTTTTAATGAAAGGACCCTATTGTGCTTCTAATTCTTTTTTAGTTTGATTTTGTTATCTATAGAGTCCTTCATTGATATTTGATCAAAGACTTATATTTTTTTCCCTATAGTTCTTATGTGATATCTTTGTCTTGCCCCTTTCTAGGTGATGTTGGGGTCTATATTAGTAAGTGCAAATTTATCTAAGTTGAGTGCTTCCTTTCTTAATAGACAATGTTTTTTCCACCATAGATATAACAAATCTAAGAATTCATTCAATAGACCCCCTTATTAAAAATGTTCTTGTTGTAGTGTTTTGTCTTTCAGTATACTCTCATCACATGCCTAAATATCTCAAATTAGAGAAATTTCTAAATGTTAGGGGTGACTATGTCTATTTGTAGCTTTTATTGAGCTTGTTGGTTTCCTCTTGCTAATATTTTTTCTCTCCATCCCTTGAAACCTGGCATTTCCATTTTGTTTTTAGACCTTTGGCTACTTCTCATTACCTAGGTACTTTATCATGGCTTTACCCACCCTTCCACTCCCTACTTTGCCTTTTCCTTTGGCCTTAATATTTTAGGTCTCCATATAATAATGTACTTCTTAAGCTATAAGACTAATCAATGAACCTCAATTATTTTCCACTTACAATTTTCCATGTTTCCTCTTCTTTTGCATTGAGTATTCACCATCCTTAATTTCTAATATGAAAATTTACTTTTCCTTTAAGTCTTAAAATCTTGGGCTTTTAGTATTTCCCCTACTCATTTCCCTCAACCTACTTCACATCTCCCTTCCTCCTTGTGGAACCCATACTTGTAGGATTACTCAAACCATCATATCCACAAGGTAAAGTGTATGTAGAAAAGCTAATCTCTAAACCTTGAAAGGCTTCCACCCTATTTCTCTCACTCTTTTTCCTTCTAGTATTTGGCGAACCACTTTAATGACCCTTAACCCATTTCTCTTGAGTCATAGAGTTTTGGACTTCAATATTTTCCTTGACCAAAAAGTACATCTAGAACTCTATATGTCAAATCCTTGATCCCTTTTTTTTATCCTTGATCCCTTTTCTTTATCCTTTTGTCCATATTATTTAGTGGTATCATATATTTTCCCTTATCTTGATCCAACTTCTTCTTCCATCTATATTGAATATCCCTTTCCTTCATCCTCACTCTTCTTTGCATATTTTACTTTCAAAATCCTAACATTCTTTATAGAAACTCCCTAAAAGTAAGCTAGCTTGTGGTAAATCTAAACCCTAGTTCACAAAATTTCTCAATGCAACCTCGACTTCTTTAGATTTTACCAACTAATTAAAACCCACCACAAGATAATCCCTTAATGACCAAGCCAATGCCATATGTGCATATGAATATTTTCCTATGTCACTTGGTCACTTTCTTAGACTAATCACAACAAGACACACATCTTACATGCACTTAAACACCCAAAGCAAGTGGGAAGGTGCATTTGATGTGATTAAATTTTACAACATCCTTATCCAAGAAATTATTTACTTGTGAATTCCTTTCTAAAAATTAAAAGAGTGACTCATCAAAAGGCATATGTATCTAAGTAATCTATATGCCTAGCCAAGCAACCTCTATTCCTTTTCACACCCCCCACATTATAAATAGCTTTAGGGTTAGCCTTAGATAGATAGGAAATATACCCTCAATTCTTAGAGATTATCTTGCAAGGACCACCTTCACTAATGATCTATATATCTACCAATAAAAATTTCCAAATTTCCTTAGTCCTATGCAATGATCTAGCCCTTGAAAAAGGATTTTAGACTAAGGCATGATGTCCTAATAAATGACTTTCTAAAAATTCTAAAGGGTAGTTGGATCTATTCCTATTAAATTGAAAAATAAAAAGGGCAGCCTAATGGAGACTAGTGATGAAAAGCCATAAGTGCACTAGAAGGTAAGTCCTCTAAAATTAACCTAGTAGGATAAAAAATAAGATAGAGATCATTGTAGGTATTGAAAAGAAAGTTGTGGAAATATTGTGTGTCTTGTAGTACCTCTTGATAAATTAAGGTATTAAAAATAAAAGAGTTAAGGATGAATAAATTAAATCAATTAAATGTTTATTAAATTTTTTGATAATAAGAGAGTAAAAGAATGTATTGGTGAGATCAAGATACATTTTGAAGATAATTTAATTATCATGATAGAAAAGAAGAAGGAAAAAGGAAGAACATTGAAAAAATCCTAGGATTGAGATGAAATATAATGGACAAGAGAAGCATCAAGAGAGTATCAAAAGGGACACGCTTGAAATAGAGTGGTTTATAACCTAAATTAGATCTATATAGAAAATCTAACTAAAACGATAAGGAAATTGAAAGAATATAATTCAACAACGAGCTTAGAGAAGTTTAACCTTATTTGTAGGGATACTATAGATGTGGTTGCTATTGGGTAGAAGAGAAAACAAATACTCAATGAAATAAAGAAGTTGTTAATTGGTGAAGAAAAGGAGAGAATATTTAGCAATAGAGTAAAAGAAGTCACCAAAAAAAAAGAGTTTTACAAGGAAACTTTGTAGATGATACAAAGAGAAATTCCTAGGTTGAGGAAGAAAACAACTCAAATAAAATTAAAGATAAATCAATTACTAAATGATGTGTTATCAACCAACACATTCCCCAAGCTAAAGAGACACTATAAGGATATGAACCTCATGGAATAAGAGTCATATCTCATGTTGTCAAAATAAAGAAGAATTTATAAAGATTCAATTAAGTAGTGAATCCTTAATTGGGTTAGAAAAAACAATATCAAGAAGCAATTGTGTATGATATTTATGATAGATATTAGGAAGTGAGTTCTTAGATGTTCAATTGCCAAGAGATAATGGTAGAGAAAGAACTTTGGTCAAGTAGAAAAGGAGTGAAACTAGGTAAAGAATCCATGATAGCAAGAGATAAAGAGATACAAGATTAAATAATAGATTAGGAGAAAGGATAATTCAAATATGGATGCACTTAAAATTAACCTCCCTATTTTTGGTAAATACACCAAGGACGCTAGTGAACATTTATTTTCCTTGAAATTTCATTGGAGTGGGGTTGGCATTGATGATGACTAAACCCAATTATACAATTTTGTGGATAACCTCAATGATGAGGCACTAATATGGTGCATTAAAGAATGCTCTAAGTATGATAAAACATGGAAAGAATTGAGTGACTTATTTATGGAAACTTTCCACTCACCTAATGTATGAACAAAAAATAAAATAAAATATGGAAGATGATAAAAACCGAGGAATCGATAAAATATCAAGAATGATGATTTAAAAGTGTGGTTAGAAAGCTAGAAGAAAACTCATGAAAGATGAGTGGAAATTGGGATGAAATTGGACGAGGTTATTGGAAAGAAACTCATGAAAGATAGAATTGGGATTTTTTATAGCTTTATCCAATTAGAGTTAGCTTGAGAATGAAGGGAGATTGTAAGTTTAAATGATGAAGAGGAAGAGAAAGGCATATTCAATTAGTTTAGTTAATTATCAGGGTTGGATTAAGGAGAAAATCATAAGTTATTGGAATATTATTCTTTGTATAATTACTGGTTTCTTGAGAAGATGATAGGGTTAAAGAAATAGAGGCATACAGGTCAAAGAGGAGATGGCCCTAAATTGATCTATTACCTATGTATAATCATAGAAGGTGGTGTAAAGTGTTATAAAAGATGGATATTTATGCAAGAGATTTTGATGGCAAAGCTTTGGGGAAATATTCTCAATAACTTCCCTCTTGATATTAAATTTAAGAAGTTATAGGAGATCTATGAATTTTACGTATTAATAATAGAGGATAAAATCCATCACCTTCTCATTTGTGCCTTGATTAAAAATAAAAGTGGAAGAAAAAGCACCTAAAACAATGAAAATAGATTTAAAAAAATTGAAGAATAAGAAGACACAATAGATGTACAATTGTTGTATATGTCACTTTTTTACAATAGTAATGCCTACACAAGAAAAATATGTATACACAACAATCCAACAAAAATAGATGAATTATTTTAAAAGTAATGTTAGAGTAAACACGAAGTCCTCATATGATGCTACAAATCATCAAGAAGTTTCTTGAAGAATTTGTAAACATATTTAAGAAAAAAAAAAGATATAGTACAAATGAAATAAATAATAAGGATATATGTCTTAGAAAAGATAGCTAATGATCTCTTATAAATAGTAGAGACAAACTATAGAAAATATACAATTATCTAAATAGAGAGTAAATGCTCTCTTGTCAAAAGCTATAGAAGTCATAAGAGTGTGAGTAATGAAAAATAGAGGCTACAAAGAAGGCCTAGAACACCCTATTAACAAAAATAGATACAATAAATAAGAATAATTTAGGTCAAGTAAAATATCTATTTTATGATATGGGATATATAGTTTGGATGAATTGGTGAAAGATTTACATGATGAAATTGCACAATGAGAATGAGAAATAAATTTATGTCAAATAGAGTTAGAAAAATACTATTCATATAGAAGAAATGAGAATAGAATAAAGATGGATAGAGAAAGAAACACAAATATTTCTAAAGATGGAACTATTTAACAAAATGAATAACAAAGACTACCAACACATTAATGATACACCACATAGTAGGGGGTTGGGTAAAAAGTAGGAAGCAAATGTTTAAAAAAATAAAATAAAAAGAGTGGACAAATTTATTACTCTTATATAATATAAAATTTTGGAACTTATGAGAAAAATTAAGGAGTTTATTGTCCAACAAAAGTAATTAGAACCTCCTTAAGACAACACTTTTTACATCTACCCCATAATATCAATAGGTGAGTTTAATATAAATCTCCCTATCCAGCAATTTTAAATATGACCCTATTGTGCCTGCTCAAGACCTTGTTTCTGCTCCTCATCCGGATCTCCCTACCGAGGAGCCTCTTTTGGATCAATCTGCTAACGCTATTATGACTGTCCCTGTTCGAACTTCGTCAAATGCTTCTGATGTTCCTGCCTCCTCCCCTATGCAACTGTCATCCTTGTTGGCTACTGAGGTTCCGCTCCTCTCACCTTGTTCGGTGTACTTGGATACTAAGTCTTCCTAGTCTTTGGTGTTGAGGAAGAAGAAGGGACTCCCTCGATCTATCGCTTCTTCATGACCTTGGGTCAAGGGTGTCACTTTAGTCCACTCAGATTCTATAATTTTGTCCTAATATGTGGTTTCACGACTGTCTGTCAACTGTTTTGTGTTTGGTCTATCTTCTCCTAATTCATTCTTGTTTTGAACTAGCTCTTTTTTTGGCCCTTTGGACTCTCTGTTTAAAGGGTACAACACCCTGTAAATGCTGCTTACCTTTTCAAAAACAATGTTAGGGAACAACTATTAAATTTTAATGAATCCTAAATATTGAAGAGTATTTACTACAAATATCTATAGAATGTTCCCTATCTAAAAAAAAATAGTCGAAATAGGTTATTACATACGTTATTGTATAATTTTACGTTTGAGAGTTACAGAAAGATAGATTGAATTCAGAATTCTAAAAAGAACAAGACAAAAGGTAGTTAGAGGAAGTTAAACTAAAATATGCCACCACTATTGAATAATAATGTAAAAGATATGATATATATATATATACCAGGGCGGTTGCAGCTACAGCATCTGACCAAAAAATGCTTTCCTTTATGCTGTGATGGATGTCCATATCCCGTTCCAAAGCTCCCATTTGGGCAGAGGCGGGGAGGATGTTGGCAAAGATTGCGGAGTTTTGATTTACACCTGCCGATTAAATTTGATTGAAAGTCTGTAAATCCTTTTCAACAAACGCATTTTGTCCATATCCTGCAAGCATATCATTCCACGAAACCAGATTTGTTTGTGGTATCCTGTCAAAAAGTTGACGTGCCTTGTCTCTATTTCCACAGTTTGCATACATGTCTACCAGAGCATATTGAATAATCCCTAGTCTGTTATGCTTTAATAGACGTCCATACTTTGTTCCAAAGCTGCCATTTTTGCACAGATCGCGAGTGATAAATGAAAAGCAATCGCATGGGAAACCTGGTTTTGAATGTGCTGAAACGGTGAGACTGCGCGGGAACAATTTGAAGGCTAACGGTGAACGGGGGAAACGGAAACGGCGATCATCAAGTGGGACAGGTAATTGGGCCCCTCACCAGCATCTAAGCGTGGTCAACGCTTAGAGTGTGCTGGTTAAGCCCAGCCAGGCAGGTCAACAAACCACTGACGCTCATGAACAACATCTTGTCCTCTGTGGTAAGCTCCGTAGCCAACTGCCACATGATACAAACGAAGAGTGATAGAAAGAAGGCTATGCAGTCGAAAATAATAAAGAGCTTAAACATATAGTAGCCTAGAAAAACAGGGGTCCCTTTGTTCTTATCATCAGAATCTCCGTAGGAACCACCTGGAACCGTGAACACAGCCGTAAATGTCATTGTGGCCAACAATGCTGCCACCACTAGTTCTGCATTGCGTCTGTCATTAAAGGATTTGTCAACCGCATCCATGGCTCTCTTGTGCTTTTCTTGGCTCACCTCTGGCGCGCAGTACATGAATGGTTTGAAATTGCGTGGATAATCTGTGAGCTTTTTTATAAGCCTGAAAGTTTCGTGGTATTCGGTGACTTCTCTTGCAACATCCAGCGGCGTTTTGTCCTCACCATTGAGGGCGTGCCTGTTCACCCCTTGCACCTTCAGCAGCATATACATAATCTACGCCCACCAACAACCACAATAATAAGAAATTATTTAAGGGAGAACCGCGTTTAACTATTTTATTAAAAATAGCTAACTGTTTTAATTGTTATCTGAAATTCAACTTTTTACATAAACTGAGAGATTACCCTCTTTTCCACTCCCTAGTGTGAGTTTTCTGTTCGCAAATGCAATGGGATGATCTTTATTAATGTTTGTAAGTTCATAAATTAATGTTTTGGATTCCACTTCATTACTTATATAAAGACGAGGAAAAAAAAAATTAATGTTTTGACTTCTTATTTATTATGAAGATGGGGAGAAAAGAAAACATTGTATATGGAAATAAAATAAGAAAAGATGATAATATTAAAATATTAATTTTGTTTTTTTCATATATATTATTAAAATTTAATTTTTGAAATATGTTCAAAATATTTCATAATCTAATTATAATTATCATTTTAATAGAAATTAAAACTAGTATACATATATTAATTAATAATATATATAAAAAACACTAAAAGTTATCATTATCTAGGTGCCTATTGATTTGAGGAAAAATGCTTACATCTTCATTAACATTAATTTCAAAAGACATATATAATTTCATTGTTTCTTTTCAAAATAAAATAATTTTGTTAAAAACAATATTCAATGTTAAAAATTATGAATTTCATTTTTTATAATTAATATTTTTTCTTTACTTAACATTGTTCTTAAATTTTCAATATAAAATATTTTTTTAAACTTTTTTGAACCCTTATTAGAACCCTAACCCTCCCTAAACCCTAACCTTACATTATTTCTTTTTAGTCTTAAGCATTTTAGGGATTTTCCATGAGATATAGCAACAAATGTCAATTTTTTGGCACAATACATTTTTAAAATTATATTCTTTTGATTTGCAGCAAAATTATTTCACTTTTTACAAATTGGTTCCAAAATTTATCATGTCTCTAGAAAAAGAAAATTCATTTTTACATGACTTCCACCTCCCTATCATTTTCAATGAAGCTTCAAAATTTTTACATAATATTCCTTTGTTGCTTTCACTGTATAACGCTTTTAGCGTAATAATTTATAAGAAAAAAAATAAAAATTAAGTTCTATCTATTATATAGTATATTGAAATTTTATAACAATAGAAATGATAAAAATAAATTAAAGTATTAAATAAAATAATTATTAAGAATATTAAATAATTGAAATATCTAATAATGATTGAAATCATAATAAACTGATAATTCAACTAGGAGATATTATAATAATTATACTAAATAAAGAAGGAAGGCAAATTAAAATAGTAGTCAAGATAATATAATAATTATAAATAGATTAGGAAAAATTATTGTTAATAAATTAGTTGTATTAATTAAAATTAATTATATATTCTTACAAAAATCCAATAAATGAGATAAGAGAATAATAGAATATGATAAAATCAAATTGTAAAATAAAATGACAAAAAAATGCCATTATAAAAATTATAATTCTACCAATGTTAATATAACTAGTATAGATATCTTTTAAATATATTTATCTAAAATATGTCACCATATATTATTCTAGAGTTGCTTATATTGAATTAAAAGATATCTACATATAAAAATCTCCAAATAAATAAAAAAATCTATACTAGTTTATCTATAATTATAATAAATTATTTACTCCATATCTTAAATACATAATTTAATTAATAATGTCAAATTATTTCAATAGTTTTATATGTTAAAATTTTCAATCACTTTATTTTTATTCGAAGAGCTATTTTTCTACTTTTTTTTAAAGTTAAAATTAAATTGAATAATAATAATTGTAAAGATTATAGAAATTATATAAAAGCATACCACAAGAATATAATGGTATATTTTATTTTAGTTTAGAATTATGTTATTCTATTTCTTTTTAATTTAAAATTTTATTTTTGAGTGATACACTTTTTTTACTTTGAAAAATATAATAAAAAGTATATATTAATATGATAAATGATTTGAATATAAGAAAAAAATTCTAAATTACATTAAGAATATAACTGTATTTTAAATATCAAAATATCTAAAAATGCAATTATAAAAACAAGATTTTAAAGAAAAATAGAAAATAGAAAAAAAATTGTAATAACATTATTATTATTATTATACAGGTTATAAATGACGATGCTATATAGGAATGAGATTAAAAATCACTAATTGAGAATATTACAATAATACTAAAAATCTATAATGTTATAAAAGGAACAAAGAGATGAAAAGGAATTAAAAAGATAAAGTATTAACAATATAAATAAGAAAAAGATGAAGATATAAATAAGAGAAAAGATAACCAAGAGGGAAGGAATAGGAAAAAAATCTTAGAAGGAATGAAAAGGGGATAAATAAGTAAGTCAAAGTGAGAGAAGAAGAAAGAATAAAAATATCAAAAGCAATGAAGAAACATTTAAACTTGATGACTAAATCAAGTGAGAAAAGAAGAAAGACTAAAACAACACCAAAAGCAATGAAGAAGATGCTAAGATTTTTCATAGACCAATTTGAAGTCAAACCTAGGACCATTCATTTACTACTAGAATGCTCCACTACTAAGCTACCAATCCATTTCTTGACTAACCCATCTATGCTTTAGGTATGGATCATTTTTCCAATACCCCCTAATGTCACATTGTAGGTGCTTAGGACTCTTAACTTGGCTTGGTTTTGTTGACTCAATTCTGATAGTATGAGAAACTTTTTCATGGACTAGCTAGAAATTGAACTTAAGATTGTCCATTTGCTACTGAGGTGCTCTACCACTGAGCTAGGAGCCCACTTAGTGATTTGTCCATTTATGATTTGGGGGTGACTTATTCCAAACAAGAAAAGGAAGAGTGAAGGATGCCACAAGTGAATTAAAGGAAAAACAAGAAGGAGGGAGGTAAGCTAGAGAAAACCAACCGAAAAGGAAGAATGCAAAAAATATTAGATTAAACAAAATTTAATAGAAGATACATACAACCTTCATCTCTATTAATATAAGAAAAAACAATTTCTTCATAAATAATTTTTTTTTTTTTTTATAAAAAAGCTCTCCTTCAAATTAAGACTTATATTTACCATCAACCTACTCTAAAAAAAAAAAAAAGTGAATACCCCTCAACTTATTAAAATATAATATATTTATATAATTTTTCCGATGGTAAACATCCCATCATGAAGTAGTCTGCTATAATATAAGCTTTGTAGTTTTAAAAAGAGAATTAAAAACTTACGGGCTCATTTTTGTTCCTTGCTGCAATATGTAAAGGCGTGTCTCTTTCAACAATTGGCTGGCTGTTAACAGATTCCTTATCAAGCTTGCCTTCATTATCAGATGGCTTTGTGTGAGAGACTTCAACAACTTTATTATCAGATGACTTTGTGCCAGAGACTTCAACATGTTGGTTGATAAGCTGTTCGATAATTTCAATTTTTTATTAGAAATTTAACAATTATAATAACAGAATTTTGAAGAACAGATATAAAAAAATAAAAAATAAAAATTTAATAGCATTATGATTATAAATAGAGATGTTATAAAATGTTTTAATATATATTATTGCAAGGATTATACTAAATACCAAGAATGCTCTAAAATGAGCAAAGATTTGAAAATGGAATTAAAAATATAAAATAATAACAATATAAATAAGGAAAAAATGATATGATATAAATAAGAAAATAAAATAATGAAGAAAGAAGGAAGAGAAAAAGAATCAGAGAAGGAATGAAAAATGAATAAATGAGTAAGTTAAAGTGAGAGAAGAAGAAAGAATAATACAATAGAAAAGCAATGTAGAAGTATTTAGACTTGATGACTAAATCAAGTGAGAAAAGAAGAAAGAGCAAAACAACACCAAGAATAATGAAGAAGATGTTAAGATTTTTCATAGATTAATTAGGAGCCAAACCTAGAACCACTCATTTGTTACTATAGTGTTCTACTATAAGCTACAAACTAACATTTTGACTAGTTCATCTATGATTTAGATATGGATAAATTTCCAACACCCCCTTATGTCACATTGTAGATGCTTAAAACTCATAACTTGACTTGGCTTTGTTGATTTCACTCTCATTATATGATAAACTTTGTCATGGACCAACTAGAAATTGAATTGAGATTATCCATTTCCTACTAAGGTGCTCTACCATTGAGCTAGGAGCCCACTTAGTGATTGATCCATCTATGATTTGAGTGTGGCTTATTCTCAACAAGAAAAGGAAGAGTGAAGAATACCACAAATGAAGGAAAGGAAAAAAGAAGGGAGTAAAGTAAGCTAGTGAAAATCAATAGAAAATGGAGAAGAAAAAAATATTAGATTAGAAGAAATTAAATAGAAGATGCCATACAAAATTTAAATTCCACCCTTCATCTCTATTAAAATTGAAAACTTCTTTAAATTTCTTTAAAAATAAACTCCTTCAATTAAACTTTATATTTATCAGTCAATAGTGACTCATCCTCAAAATAAGTGAATACCTCTTACTCATTAAAATTATATATACATATATATCATGAAGTAGCCTGCTATAATATTAGCTTTCTAATTTAAAACCAAAAATATTATAACTTTCTAATTTAAAACCAAAAATATTATAACTTATCGGTTCAGATTGCTTTTTGGGAGACACTCGAAACGGTTGGTTGATAGACTCTTTGAGAACTCCATCTTTTCTATTTACAAAAAAGTCCACAATTTGGACTCGGTTCCGTTCCACAGCAAGGTGCAGAACTTTTTTATCTTGACACAATGTTCTCACCGCCTTCGGTTCGTGCTTTATGAACTCTTTTATAATATCCAGGAATCCAAACTTTACTGCTATGCATATCGGAGTATCTCCTCTTTTATTTACCAAGTTCAAATCGGGCTTAGCGTCTAACAACGGTGTCACCAGATCAACACGATATTTCCTGACAGCTAAGTGCAGAGCTGTGTCGTCTTGCTCGTTCCTTTAGTTGATGAATTGTGGCAGCAATAATTTTTCCAACAAATCTGAGATTTAGTGAATCAAGTAGTTTAACGTGGAAAACAAGTTAATGATAGCTTTTAAATTTTAAAAAACAGTGAAGAGAGAATGACCTAGGTTTCCTGCAAGCACTGCAAGATGTAAACATGTTCCTCCCTCCCCAGTCTTCATTTTAGCCAATTGTGTTAAATCAATACCATTGCGTTCAAGCAGCTTTTTGGCAAAGGACATTTCCCCACTTTTACAAGCTTCAAAGATTGTATTCTCCATATTAAAAAGCCTTTCCAAAGCCGTTGCTTACTCTAGCTGCCTAGCACAAGTAGAGCTTCTTTAGCCACTGGGCATACTATTTTCCTTTGCCACTCCTCCATTTTACAGGTGTTTTCATCAACAAGTCAAGACGGTGATTCATTGCAACATTAAAGTATATATTGATAGATTTGAATGGTTAGGTATACGGTGTAAATGAATTCCATATAGTAGAGATATGTCATTCTTAAAGTTGGGTATACAGTCTAACAGTAATGTTGTTGTAAGCATTTTGATGGTGTTGATGGAAAATTCACTGTCAACAATTCACCGTGGGAAAATTCATCTTATGACAAATTCATCACAAGTATAATTCACCACCAACAATTCATCGCTATGAAAAATTAATTGCATTAATATTTGGCAGTTAATTTTCAGTGACAGTGAATTTTACTTGAGGTGAATTTGTCATGGGGGTGAATTTTCCCATTGTGAATTGTTGGTGGTGAATTTTCCGTCAATGAATTGCTGGCATGAATTTTCCTACAGCCATTGACTTCAAATCTCTTCAATATATATATATATAAATAAAGAATACATTATTTTATTTTATGTACATTGTTTATTTTATTTTATTTTCTGAAAAGTTATGTAGAAACATGCAAATCAAGAGATCATATCACAAGCATAATGATCACAAAACTATATAAAGTTGATCAAACATGTGTACATAAATAGACATAAGAAAGGCATCTGATCTCCATGAAATGAGGACATGACTCCTCATACATGGAGTGGTGGTGAGTTTGCCTACCACAAAAGTAGGAGGAGGTGTGGAAAGTGAGTCAACACCTCAATAGAACTCCTAACTAACTTGACACCTTGTGTGTGCAAGTGCCATGAATACCTAAGTAGGCTTAAAGCCTATTATAAAATTATAAATAGAAATAAAATAATAATGAATTAATTTTTATTTTAGAAAGCTAATACATTTGAAACCTCAATATTTATCTAATACATTCAATTCACATTGAAACAATTTATTTTTTTACAAGTTATAACTCTACCAAACCATCAAATATTGAATAAGTGCTAGGAAAAAATGATTTGAAACTATCCTATAATGACATCAAACTTAGACAACTCTACTATTGTTGCTCTATGTTAATCATCATCTTCAACTACAAGAAATACTAACTATATCTAGGGTAGTTGTTGTCTTGAGCTAAGAATAAGAACCCTTGGTTAGTAAACATGAGGATACAAGGTTTGTGTTTATAATAATAAAAATTAGCAATATTTCTTGAACTTGAAAATTAATGCTTCCAAAGGGGCTATTTGTGTCTTTGAACACTTGAAAACACTATCCATTTGAGTTAAAAGCTTTGCTAAGTGTAACAAAATGTTGAGATAATCTTGAACATGTCACCATTTCAAAACTAGAATTAAAGTTTGAAATTCTATTAGAAAAATGGAAACTATGATGGAATCAATTTTCTTGGCAAATATAATTAGATATTATTGAGTTAAAAACTTGTCTTTGGACATTCCTAAGACGGGAATGTCTTATATAATGACATGATGAAATATTGTGGAAGTGTTGGGATAAAATGGTTCTTATGTTATTTTATAGGTTGCTTCATGGCTATTGTTTTTTAAAATTCACTAAATCACTATATAAACTAATATGATAAATACATCAATGATCTAATTTTCTATTATATTTAGTCTTGTTGTTTCTTTCACTCATTAAACAAAACTAAATATATAATAGCATACTTTAGTAATCATTGCCATATTTTTATAGTTGTTTATCTATTGTGAAGCTCATTCTATGCATAAAATCAAACATAAAATCACTAAGATTATGAGCTGAAATATGAATTAAAAAACATAAACAGTTGAATCCAAAAAATTTACAATAAAAACAAAGATTTAATTTTGTATAAAATTAACATTTAATTTAACATTATATTAAAACATCAAAACATAACCTTAAATAGACAAATATTACACTTCTTTATTATTACTATTTGATAGAAAAAGAGATGCCAATAAATAAACAGTTGATAAATCCTTGTCAGTTATGACTATAATGATGTGAAAACCACAATTTTGGATTTATTAAAAATATATGCACTATTCATTTACAAAAGTCTAGGGAGAAGACCCAGTATCCGCCAGGGCTAACTTTGCGCAACCATAGAATCTAAACCGTGCGTCGAATTGAAAAAAAATTATGGGTTTTTTTTCACCCACGAGTTAAGAGCTTATAACTAAGCTTTTGGCTTTTGGGCAATTCGATAGAATGCGGGAGCATTGGATATGTGCACGGAGGTCAAAAAGACACCTTTTAGAGGTGTCATCCGGTTGCTGCCACCTATTGTCCCAGTATCCACCCACTCTAATTTCCATCAATCAAATAAATTTTTTTAATAGATCAAAGTGAATTTTTTTTGGGGGGCTAAAGTGAGCATGGAGGTGGCCGTTATTCAATGGGAGGCCGTAATTGGGTCTTCTCCCCTATATGTTGTCTTTTATTAATTTTCAAAAGAGAAGAAAATAATAGCTAGAATTTAAAATTCTATATATTATTAATATCTGGTGTATTAACACAGTTCTTCGTGTATTTACGTTGTGCAATGGCACCGTAAGAATCAGCTTCCCACGAGTAGCGCATGGGTTGGAGAGTGACATCATTGAACTAAAGATGAGGTGACTGAATGACGAAATAAAGGCTCTGTAACTGTGACAACATTGGCACCATTCCTGTTACACTTATTTATTATTAGTGTTTGATAGAAATGGACATCCCAATAACAGAGCAGTTGATAAATCCTTGTCAGTTACGGCTATAATAGCGTGAAAGCCACAATCATTCACACTCCGAGTACCGTACAATTGAAAAAAAATTGGATTCATTTAAAATATATGTTGCAGCGTAAGCAAACCAATCAATCAATAGACAGCTTGATGTCACAATTACCTAATCAATAAATTAAAACTTTAACGGCACCATCAGAGTTGTTAGGGCAAGCAACTTTAAAACGTAGGAGAGCCAAGGAAAACAAAACTGAATATATAGCAAAACTAGTTTGGCTTCCTTAATGTTTTTGCGCCTTTCTCTACTTATCCATCAGCTCACTGTAAACCCTTATATCAACTTTTGAATGTGTCAATTGGATTTATTCATAGCATAATCATGAACAATGTCTAGGATTCCCAATGTTTCATTGACTCTATTCAATCACTTTTTAAGGGATCCTCATCCAATGCAACAGGAGAAAAAATAATTCTCATTTATAAAGTCAATAGGTCTGTGCAACCTGAGAAATAAGATCTAATATAGTTCAAATTTGCATTTTATTGGAATCTTTAGATGTGCTTGCAATGGTGCAACTGTATGTAAATAAAAAATAATGGATTCTCGTGGTCACTGGTCGAAAGCACACAAGACCACAGTGATCTAAATGTAGATACCGCTCACCCAAAAAATCACCACCAAGTTTCTCATGTATACAATGCTTAGGAGCATTAAGCCTTTTCAAGTGTCTCTTTAATCAGCATGCCATTTTGGCTTAACCTTTGCACTTATTCCTATCAAATGTATTGTAAAAACTAATTTCCATTTTTAATTCACAGGAATACGATCAATATTCTCTCATACCATTTTTAGCAAATTTTATTTCATATCAAATCATTGCAGAGTATAAATGACATAATATATAATATTGATTATTGAAATTTTGGGGGTAACCCAACTTGATTTTTCACACTACACTGCAAAGGATTTTTGAAGTCTTATTTTCTGACGAAACAATTAATCTATAAGAATGCAACTTTCCAACTAAATATTAATTTATTTTTTACTAACTATTATCAAACTATTGATTATTATTTACTAACTATTATCAAACTATTGATTGGTGTTTCTTGGTGAGTTGGTTCTTAATTGTGGGGATTGGTGTCTCTAGTGGATTGGTGCCTATGAAGTGTGTAAGAGAAGTTTAATATAAACAATATTTTTCCTTGATTTTTTCTCGAAAAGGTTTCCACATAAATCTTGTGTTCTTCTTTTGACCTTAATTGTTGTTGTGTGATTTAAGTTATTGTGGTCGACTAAGTTTTGAGAAAGTAAAATATTGTCTTATACTGATTCACCCCCCTTGTCCATATAAGCATGTGTTCACCCCCCTTGTTCTTTCAAAAATTGTCTAATCGTTAGAAGGTAGATTTCAAGAGTACACATGGCATGTCAAGAAGGTTTATCTTCAAAATATAGGAAAACAATAAACTTAATAAAACCAACAAGTAAAAGGATAGAAGAGTCCTTTTAACCTCAGTTAAGACATGTAGAAAAGACATTAAATATACAAGTTCTAGTAATATTTTGTATTTTCATCTAATATCAAATATAAATTTTAAATGTATAAATGCTAGCAAACAAATATATATTGATAATTATTAACAATGAAAACAATCTTAAACTTGAAGTCAATATTGAAACTATCTAACATATTTTTGAACACTCTCAACAATGAACAACCTTAAGTTTTGGTATTCAAACATTAAAACTATTTAAACCATGAATACAGACAAAATATTTGTAGACATTGATATCAATAAAACCATAAAATTATACATAATATTATTATAATATTATAGTTTCATAAGATCTACGATACTATATAGACCTACCATGATCGTAAACAAAGCCACATAGATCCGTACAATAATATGATAGTAGAATACAAATCTACACCTATATGCCATTAAGGTTGTAGAGTGAGAACTAAACAGATTGGGGAATATTGCGAAGGCACGGGGATGAAGAGCAGGAGCAGTTGTAGCCATGATCTTGTTCATGTCCTTCTAATGCACCATGGGATGTTTTATCTTCTTGTTTATCTCCTTCTACTACATCATGCGATGTGTCATCAAGACAACGGATAACGTTGAGAAACCCACACTGTTCTGCTCGTTGCCATACTTTTTCAACAGTATTGTCCAGTCGACGAGGTACACCGCACAAGCGGTGGAATCTAGCTCGCGCCACTAAAAATATTGCTGATTGATGGATAAATGCTATAGCGCCACAGAGAGCAATGAATAAGAGAATTCCCAAAATCACCCAAGCCAGGATCTTGTCTTTATGTGCTATTATCGTGTGCACTGCAGCCATGAAACCGCAAGCGGTGTATCCAAAGCTGAGGCAGGTCAACAAACCACTGACGCTCATGAACAACATCTTGTCCTCTGTAGTAAGCTCTGTAGCCAACTGCCACATGATACAAACGAAGAGTGATAGAAAGAAGGCTATGCAGTCGAAAATAATAAAGAGCTTAAACATATAGAAGCCTAGAAAAACAGGGGTCCCTTTGTTCTGAGGATCAGAATCCTGGTAGGAACCACCTGGAACCGTGAACACAGCCGTAAATGTCATGGTGGCCAACAATGCTGCCACCACTAGTTCTGCATTGCGTCTTTCACCGAAGGATTTGTCAACCGCATCGATGGATCTCTTGTTCTTTTCTTGGCTCACCTCTGGCGCACAGTACATGAATGGTTTGAGATTGCGTGGATAATCTGTGAGCTTTTTTATAAGCCTGAAAGTTTCGTGGTATTCCGTGACTTCTCTTGCAACATCCAACGGTGTTTTGCCTTCACTATTGAGGGCATGCTTGTTCACTCCACGCACCTTCCGCAAGAAATCCACAATCTACGCCCACCAACAACCAAAACCAAAAGAAATTATTTAAGGGAGAACTACGCTCAATTATTTTTTTAATGATAAATAAAATAATTTACTGGCTTAATTGTTATCTAGAGGCAAGTAAAAGTGGGAGGGAGGTAGACAAACTAGAGGGGAGGAAAAAAAGGAAAATTAGATTAGAAGAAATTAAATAGAAGATTCTAGCTTTCATTTCTATTAAGATTGAAAATTTGATTTTCTATAAAATAACTTCTTTTTTTAAATTTAATTTTTTTTCTCTTTAATTAAGATTTGTGTAGACTTCAAAAAAATTAAGAGAAAAAAACATATATCAGTCTATACTGACTCACCCTCAACCTCCACTACAAAGAAAGTTAATACCTCGCTATACTCATTAAAATTTAATATATTTCAATAGAAAATATGCCACCATGAACTCGCCTGCTATAATATTAGCTTTCTAATTTAAAACCAAAAATGAAAAACTTACGGGCTCGTTTTTGTTCCTTGCTGCGATATGTAAAGCCGTGTCTCCAACAATTGGCCGGCTGCTAACAGTTTCCTTATCAGGCTTACCATCATTATCAGATGGCTTTTTTTCAACACGCTGGTTGATAAGCTCTTTGATAATTTCACTTTTACTAATTAAAAATTCAACAATTTGGACTCGGTTCAGTTCCACGGCAAGGTGCAGAACTGTTTTCTCTTTACATAGTTTTTGCACGGTCTCTGCAGGTTCGTGATCTATTAACTTCTTTGTAACATCCAGGAATCCAAACTTTACTGCTATGCATAGCGGAGTTTCTCCCTTTTCATTTTCTACGCTCAAATCAGCCTTACCTTTTAACAACAGTTCCACCAGATCCACACGATATTTCCAGACAGCTAAGTGCAGGGCCGTGTCGCCTCGATTATCCCGTTCGTTGATGAATTCTCGTTGATTTAATTCTTCTACCAATCTTGTCGACACTCCTGAATTTAATACATCAAATAGCTTGTCACGAAAACCAAGTAAAGAATACTAGCTTTTAATTTTAAAAAAACACTGAGAAGAGAATGACCTTCGTTTCCTGCAAGTACTGCAAGATGCAAACATGTTCTTCCTTCCTCCGTCTTCATTCCAACTAATTTCGTCAGATCAATTTTTTCTTCTCTGAGAAGCTCTATGGCTTTACCCATTTCACCAATTTCACAAGCTTTAAAGAAACACGTTTCAATAGATGAATTCTCCATATTGAAAAGCGTTTCGTCACGCTGCAGCTTAAGGCCGTTCCTCTGCTCTTGGGCGTACATTTTTCCTTAGCCTCTCCTGCATTTTAAAGGCGCTTTCCCTAACAATTCTGACGGTACCATTAAAGTTTAATTTATTGATTAATTAAGATATTAAACTGTATATTGATGGATTAGTTTGCTTACACATATTGTAAATGAATCCAACTATCTTTCAATTGTAAGGCACTCACAGTGTGAATGCCACAAAAAAACTTGTTTGATAGGATGTAGATTTATGCGGCTCTCATTCCATTGTAGATAAATGACAAGGGTTTATCATGTGTGCATTAGTTGGCATGTCCTTATCTATTAGTTTTGTATTTAATAAATGTAATGTTTCAATAATTGTGATATTGTTATCAAGATTTACTGTAGCCAGTCAAACTCATTGATCCATAATAGTAAATAATGTTAAATTAAATTATATAATTTTATATAAAATTGACTCTTTATTTTTGTCTATTAATGATTATATAATTGTCACAAAAGCTAATAAGGTTTACACATCTTGAAAAATGATTATTACTGCCTTATCTTGTATTATTAAGAATTTCTTATCTTTCTAGAATTTTCATGTATTATTTTTATATAAAAAATTTGATTGGATTTACAAGGAAGTAAATTTCATTACAAAATTGAAAAGAAAAAATGTCACATTTGTTCTTCTATAAGTGATTTGTTGAGGTTGTTGAAAGTTGCGCTTTTTACCATTGTTTTTTTATGCTTTACAATATAGATTGATTTTTTGAGTTTCATTTTCAAGGATTGTTTGTTTCTTTCTTTAATATTTTAGAATAATATTTTAGATAGGATTTTAACGATACTAGAATTATATGATCCAAATTTTTATTTATGAAAGGTGTACAACTAGTTTATATATTATTTTATTAATAATATATATAAAAATGTCAAGAGGTATCCTTCTAGAGGCATCTATTTTTTATCAATTAGTCACATAAAAGTGAAATAGATGCCTCTAGAAAGATATCTCTCGACATTTATATATATTATTAATAAATAATATATATATGTTAGTAGCATTGACAACGCGACATCGAAGACAAAATTATTAGGTTAGAGTTAGGATTACAGTAAGGGTTAGGGTTAGGGTAGGGTTAAATTTAGGGTTAGGGTTAGAGATATAATTAGTATTATGATTAGAATTAGAATTAGAATTTGGGTTGTGGTTATCATCAAAATTAGGGTTAGGGTTAGGATTACACATAAAATTAGGATCAAGGGTATGGTTAAGTTTAGGGTTAGGGTTAGAGATAGAAATATGATTAAGGTTAAGGTTAATCTTAATATTGGAATTAGGGTTATTCTTAGAGATAAAGGTTAGGGTGAGTGTTATTTTTAGGATTGGTGTTAGGGTTAGGTTTAGTGTTAGGGTTAGGGTTAATGATAGAGAAAAAAATAGGGTTAAGGTTTGGATTAATTTAATTATTAGGAACAGGGTTGGGGTTAGGTTTAGAGATAGAAATGGTATTAGGGTTAGAGTTAGTATTAGGCTTAGGATTAGGTTTAGTTTTATCATTATGTTTAGGGTTAGGGTTAGCATATATAAAAAAGGTTAGGTTTACAAATATGTTTTGGATGAGTGTTAGGGTTGTGATTAGAGATAGAATTAGTGTTAGGGTTAAGGTTAAGTTTATAGTTAAATGGTTAGGTTAGGATTAAGGTTAGAGATAAAATTAGGATTAGGGGTAGGATTAGGGTTAGGGTTAGGGTAGAGATAAAATTATGGTTATGGGTAGGGCTAGGGTTACAATTATAGATAGAATTAGAGTTAGGGGTAGCTCATTAGGGTCATAATTGGGGCTAGGTTTAGTGTTATGGTAAGGGTTATAGTTATGAATAGGGCTCGGGTTAGGGTTAGGGTTAGAATTTTGGATAGGGTTGGGGATAGGGTTAGGATTAGGGTTATAGTTATGGTTATAAGTAGAACTAGGGATAGGGTTGGGTTCAAGGGTAAGGATTAGGGTTAGGGCTACTATTAGAGATAGAATTAGGGTTAGAATAAGAGTTAGGGTTAGGAATATGATTAGGGTTAGGGTAAATTAGGGAAAGCATTAAGGTTAAGGATATAATTAGGGTTAGGGTTAGCATCAAAATTAGACTTAGGTTTGGAGATAAGGTTAGGGTTACGGTTAGGGCTAATATTATGAACATGGTTGGGGTTATAGATAAGGTAAGAGTTAGGGTTAGGGTTAAATATATAATTAGGTTTAGGGTCGATGTTAGCATTAGGATTAGGGTCAAGGTTAGGGATAGAGATAGAATTAGGGTCAAAGTTAAGGTTATGGATAGGTTTATGGTTAGGGTTACGATTAGGATTAGGGTAAGGGCTATGGTTAGGAATAAGGTTAAGGTTAAGGTTATGGTTAGGTTTAAGGCTATGGTTAGGGTTAGGGTTAGCTTCAAAGATAAAATTAGTATTATGATTAGAGTTAAAATTAGAATTTATGTTGTGTTTATCATCACAATTAGGGTTACAGTTAGAATTACGCATAAAATTAGAATCAAGGGTATGGTTAAGGTTAGGGTTAGGGTTAGAGATAGAAATACAATTAAGGTTAGGGTTAATGTTAGTATTGGGTTTAGGGTTATGATTAGAGATTACGTTAAGGGTAAGCATTATTTTTAGGATTAGCGTTAGGGTTAGGTTTAGTGTTATGGTTAAGAGTTGGGATTAGAGTTAAGGATAGAGGAAAAATAGGGTTAACATTGGGATATTAATTTTATTGTTGGAAATAAGGTTAGGGTTAGGTTTCGAAATAAAATTGGTATTAGGGTTGGAATTAGTATTAGGGTTAGGATTAGGTTTATGTTTAGGAATTTGTTTAGGGTTAGGATTGGCATCTATAAAAAGGGTTAGGCTTAGAAATATGTTTGGGATGAGTGTTAGCATTATTATTAGAGATAGAATTAGTGTTAGGGTTAAGGTTAAGGTTATAATTAAATGGTTAGGTTTAGCATTAGGGTTAGTGATAGAGTTAGGATTAAGGGTAAGATTAAGCTTAAGGTTAGGATTAGGGTTAGGGTTAGGGTAGAGATAAAATAATTGTTACGGATAGGGCTAGGTTTACAATTCTAGATAGAATTAGAGTTATGGGTAGGGTTAGGGTTAGTGTTAGGGTATGGGTTGCAGTTATGGATAGGGCTAGGGTTACAGTAAGGGTTAGAATTTGGGATAGGTTTAGGATTAAGGTTAAAATTAGGGTTATAGGTAGAATTAGGGATAGTTTTGGATTTAAGGGTAATGTTTGGGTAAGGATTAGGGTTGGGGTTACTATTAGAGATTGAATTAGGGTTAGAATTAGAGTTTGAATTTGGGCAAGTTTTTAGGTTAAGGATAGAGTTAGGGTTACGATTAACATTAGAATTAGAGTTAGGGTTGGGGATAAAGCTAGGGATAAGGCTAGGGTTAAGGTTAGGTTTAGGGTTAGGGCTAATATTAGGAACAGGGTTAGGGTTATAAATAAAGTAAGGGTTAGTGTTAGTGTTAAGGCTAATATAAGGAATAAGGTTAGGGTTAGAGTTAAATATATAATTAGGTTTAGGATCGATGTAGTATTAGGATTAGGGTCAAGGTTAGGGATAGGGATAGAATTAGGGTTAGGGTTAGGGGTAGGGTTATGGTTAAGTTTATGGTTAGGGTTACAATCAGGATTAGGGTAAGGGTTATGGTTAGGAATAGGGTTAGGGTTAAGGTTATGGTTAGGGTTAAGGCTATGGTTAGGGTTAGGGTTAGGTTTAGGCTTAAGATTAGGGTTAGGGTTAGAATTAGGGCTAGGATTATAATTAGAGATAGAATTATTGTTAGGGTTAAGGTTAAGGTTATATTTATGAAGGTTAATTTTATGGTTAGATTTAAGTTTAGGGGTAAGATTATGTTTAGAGATAAAATTAGGGTTAGGGTTCAAGTTATTGTTATGATTAAGTTTCAATTTATCATTAAGGTTATGACAAGGTTAATAAAAGGGTTACAAATAGAGATAAAATTAAGGTTAGGTTTAGGGTTAGGCTTATATTTAATGTGAAAGTTAGGGTTAAAATCAAGATTAGGGTTAGGATTAGAAATATAATTAGGGTCATGAGTAGGGTTAGGGTTAGAGATAGAATTAGGTTTATTATTGTAAATATAATTTAGAGTTATGATTGTTATATTTTGATATGTTATGATTAAAGGTTTAAATTAGGGTTATCATTGACATTAGGGTTATCATTGGCATTAGGGTTAAAATTAGAGTTAGGGATAGAATTAGAATTAGGTTTAGGGTTTGAATTAGAGTTAGAGTTGGGGTTAAGGTTATAATTATAATTAGGGTTAGGATTACAATTGCAATTAGGATTAGTGTTAGTTATAAAATAAGGGTGGGTTAGAAATAGTGTTAGTGTCAAGGATATAGTTAGGGTTATAATTATAGTTAGTGTTAAAATTAGAATTATGGTTGGTATTAGGGTTAGAGATAAAATTACAATTTTAGGGTTTGAGTTACAATTATTGTGAGTGTTAGGGTTAATGTTCTAGTTAGAATAAGGGTTAGGGTTAAGGTTAGATTTAGAATTAGAGTTAGAATTAGAGTTAGAATTGTTGTGAGTGTTAGGGTTAATGTTAGAGATAGAATTAGAGTCAAAATAGAATTAAGTTCAAATCTTAGAACTTATCATATCTAATCATATCCCTAATTATAATCCTAATTGTAATTCTAACCCTAACCATAATTCTAACTCTATTTATAATTTTAATTTTAACACTAACCCTAATTATAATTGAAATCCTAGTTCTAATTGTACTACTAATTGAACCCTAACCATAACCCTAATTAAAATCCAACCATAGTTGAAACCTTACCTTAACCTGACATCAACCCTAACCAAAACCTTGATTGTTATTAACCCTAATTGAATTCCAATCCTAACCCTAGTTGAGTCCTAACCCTAACCCCAAAACTAACCCTAACCTTTATCCCAAGCTTTATTCTACAACTTTAACCTTAATCCTAACCCTAATTGAATCCTACCCTAAATCTAACCCTAATTAGATTTTAAATCAATAAACATGACCAAGTAACATAACCTTAACCCTAATTGAACCTTTTTCAACCCTAACCCTATCTCTAATTGAACCATAATCCTAATTGATCCCTAATCCTATACTTATCCCTTATTGAACCTAAACCCTAAATGTAATCCTTATTTAACCCCAATCGCCCTATTTCTAACTCAAAGCTTTATCTTAGAATTATAGTTGAACTCTAACCCTGATTAAATCTTAATCATAATCTTAAACCAATTTTAAATAATAATAAACACATAAATAATAATAATTTCATATAAATTATTTTATGCTAGTTTTAATTATATTAATTTAGAAACTTATTTTTTAATTATAAAAATACATTTCTTATATTTTTTGTATTTATTTGTAATTTTAAATTGATTAATGTGCACTTTTGAAAAATCTCTATATTGAATTGTATACTTAAGTTGATATATTTTTGTAGAATAAAATCTCTAGTAAAACCTGAAATTTATAATATTTTTGTGCAGATATATGTTAATTTGAATTTTGAATAAAATAGAATATGAATTCCTTTTTGAAATATTTTTACTTTACTTAAAACATTGAATATTTTTTATGTGTAATAGTAAATTTAGAATATTTTCTTTTTATTGTATTTTTTAATTTTAAATGTATTAATTCAGTATTTGTAAAAAGAACAATTGTTTTTCATTCTTTTTATAATTTAACTTCTATTATTAAAAAAACATTTTACAATGAAATCAAAGAATCATTTTATTTTTTAATTTTACGTATATTAATTTAGTAACTTACTTTTGTATTCAATAGTAAACTTAGGAAAGTTCTTGCCTAATTAATTTTAGAAAATTTCTTTTATGAGTAGTTATGTCTACATTTTTTTTAATATCTTATCCTTATAAATAAATATTATTTTTAGTAGATAAGATTACTTTATATATATATATATATATATATATATATATATATATATATAATATGTGAAGAATATCTTTTTTAAAAAGATCTTGAATATTTTTTAATTACATCAAAAGTGTTTCTTATATGAAGTGAAAATCAACGGTTGAAAATTGTGGAGAAGGATACAAGACAATTGAAATGATCTCAACCATCATTTTTTTTTTAGCTTTAAATTAAGAAAACGATAGGATAAGAGATGTTTTTTTTCTTTTCAACTTTTTTAAACTTAGATTTTTAGATAAATAATAATGTTTTTAATAAATATATATATATATATATAAATAAAATTTTATTTAATAATATTTTTTATTTGTTAATATTGATTTTATGTTAATATTGTTTATGATATATTAATTATATTTTTTAGATACATATTTATTAATATTTCAATTCTAATACATTAAAAAAAAAGTTTTACTTTTTTATTTAATCATTTATTAACCTTTTTTAAGATCTTGTGACCTATTGCCTACAACAAGATACTTTAGCCAATCAAACTAGGTCCCCCACCCTAAATCATTGAAATTAACAATAATAAGTTTATTATTTTTTATTAATTTTTTAAAATTATTATGTTTATTAATATTTGGATTTTGATATATTTTGACTTTCCATTTAGTTTATTTTATTTTAACTTTTAATTTAAATTTAAGTTTGAAATTTATTTTTATTATTTATAATTTTTCATGAAATTATGAATAATAATAAAAAATTTATTAGAATTAATTTAATTTAAAATTAGATATCTTATTAAAACTTTAATTATTGTAGAATACTTCTATTTTAGGTTTTTGTTATAATTTATATAATAAAATGAATTTCAAATTTAAAATATAAATAAATTTAATGGGGTTGTGCTTAAATGGAAATGCCATATGGTTCTCAAGATGGAGATCCATGTTTGAATCCCCAAAAGTCACATCTTGAGTTAGAATTGCAAGTGGTGGCTCTTGGACGTCCATTGTGGCTTCTTGGTTAAATAAAGTTGAATAAGTGGTTCTAAGTTGAATATGTTGAAGGGGAGGAGGTCCACTTGTGACCTCCATTGGTGTGGGTCAATCTAAATAATCCCTCCTTATAGATCAAAAATAGAAATTAAAATTTATAGAGTGAGAGAGCTAACATTTGATTAGTTGGTGTGTATCCTATGTGTTAGTTTTTGAAATGGCTGTCTTGCTCTCTACTGGAATGACTATCCCACTCATTGTTGAAACCCTCTTGCTTTCTACGGATGGTGCACCATTGACTTCAGGTGTGCTATCAGCTTTTACTGACTCCATTTTTGCCATTGTTGGGTCATGTGTTGTTGGCTCACGGGTGTCTGCAGATGGTTCATTGCTTATTGTTGGGTCATTATTGTCTTCAAATGTGTCTCCTGATGATTCACGACCTATGCTAGGTGGCTTTGCTGATTCTGATTTTCCTCCTTTAGGGTCTAGGTTGTTGCACATGGATGTCCCTTTTTTGTACCCTACTTCTTAGTCCTTTGTTAAGGTGGTTGGTTCTAGTGGTAAAATCCATTCTTCTTCTCTTCCCTCTTTTAACGGTAAACCCTTACGGTGCTCTACTTTTTCCCTACTATTATTTATGGGTAGGAGGTGTTGGATAAAGAAGATTATTTCTCTCGTTTTGCTCTTATTTGTAGATTTAATGGTTTATGGTCCTCCGTCCCAAATTTTCATAGATGAGTTTTGGAGTCTTAGAGGCTTATTATTGAGGATAGGATTGAACGATATCCTTCACCTAGGGGGTTTTTTGTGGTTTCTTTTCAATCTGAGAAGGATAGGGCTCGGGTGTTGGAAGGGGGTGTTTGGCTATGGGGAAAGCACTTGCTTTCTCTCTGGCCTTGGTTCCCTTCTTTCAACCCTACTTCTGAATCTATTAGTGTTGTTCCCACTTGGGTTAGACTTCCTATTCTACCTCTTTAGTCTTGGATTCCTTGCTTTGAGTCTACTGGAAATGTTATTGGTAGGTTTGTTATGGCTAACTCATCTTCTCTTATCTATGATCATCCTACTTTTGTACACATTATTTTGGACGTTGATACCTCAAAATATTTACTTAGGGAGGTCATTTGATGGTGGGAACTAGACCAGGGTCTTAGATTCTTGATTATGAATGTCTTCCTTTCCATTGTAGGAGATGTTTTTCCATAGGTCGTTTGGCTACAAACTATCAAAAATCTTGTGGAAGCTATGCTACTTGGTGGAAAGATAATATTCATGAGCATCTTACTGTGGGTGAATCTTATGATGATTCTGGGGAAGATTCTAGGGATGATGACTTGGCCCCTTAAGTCATGGCTTCTTCTACTGATGGTTCTTAGTTGTCATCTGTTGTTTCTATTGTTTCTCCTAGGTCTTCTATAGTTCTTGTTGGGGCTTTTTGTTCTATTATTGTTGTTGTTGGTATTTGTGGTTCTTCTACAGCTGTTAGTTTGTCTATAATTTTTGTTGCAGCTGGTGAGGTTATTGCTATTGTTGTTGATGATTTTGTTGCTATTATTTTTGTTGATTTGATTGCTTGTTTATCTATATCCCTTGTTTTTGCTATTAGTTGTGGGAGTGACTCTCCTAGTTCTTTTCATCTTTTTCCATTGGTGGCTTGTCCTCCAACTTCCCCTTGCTCCATTCCTTCAAAGGATGATCTTTCTTGGATGGTTGTGCAAAGAAGGAAGATAGGCCTCCCTAAGCATAATCATTCCTCTCAGTCCCTTTGTAAAAAATTTATGTGGTGTTTGGAAGGTTGCACATGTGGTTTAGCTCTACTTTTCCCACTGTTGCTTGATGTTCTTTGGTTGTTCTTCTTCTTTGTCTATCTTTGGAGCAGTTGTTTGTATCTTTTGTGGTTTTTGGGTGTTTGGATGTTGCTGACAATCTAGTGTTGTATCTTTTGAGAAAAAATTTGTACCTAAAGTTGTAAAGGGTTTCAGGTCCCTTCAAAACATGTTTTTCCCTTATAATCAAACTTTTGATTAGTCATTTCATGCCAAAAATCCAAGGATAGCATGTCCTAAGAAGTTATGATTAGGGTTGCATGTCATTTGGTCAAGGATATGATAATTTACCTTTAAAACCTCTTCAATGTGCCTGTAGTAATGAAAAAGCTATCCCGTTTCCTTAATTTGAGAATAATTGACATTGAATTAACCTAATTGTGCCTTGGGTTAGTGTTGCAATGTGTTGCACACATTTACATTAATCTAGGGCCCCTTTTTAATAATATTTACTTAATCTATACCTTATTTATGGTGTTGTGAAGTATTGTAGTACACTTTCACACTTGTCTAGGTTTTATTAATTAATTATGGTTAATTGAGTTTAATTGGCCCTTTAATTCAAATTCAAGCCCTCTTTTCATGGATCTATCCTAACACCCAATAATGATATTGTGTGACATTTAATTTGGAAAATTTGGTGTCTTGAAAAATGCTACTAGAATCCATTCGCCTATACTGGAAAATGAGTCCTCTCCACATAGGACACCCCTTTCTATGCATTTTTGAGGTGGGTTTTTGATGTTATTTCCACCCCCTAAAGCAAGGTCCTAGAAACTTGTGCTAAGACCCATTCCCCTTTAGTGGTGAATGTGTCCTCCTCATATAGGACACCCATTTTTGAATTTAATTTTGGTGCGATCATAATGATTTTCAATCCTAGATCTGATGTTGGCTTGAATTATTTTAATTTTGGGGTTAATCTCTAGATTTAGTATAAATATGGGGTTAATTCACATTGTTTTACCCTAGAATTCCAAGTATTCATGCATGATAGCAAGTTTAAGTTCACAAGAGCATTTCAAAGGCATTCAAAGGGAAAATTAGTGAAGTTTTATTGGAGAAATTCAAGATCATTCCATCATGTCAAAGGCATAGTGCATTCAAGCATGTGGTTGAGCTAAGATTGTTGATGTAGCATTGAAGATCTATATTGCAAGCATTGCTTCACATCCTATTTGAGATCAAGATCTACATTCTTCATGGCCACTTCATGTTAGTTATTAGATTTACATTCCAAGACATCTTCCAATGTATCATCATTTCAAGTTTCATGTTTGTGAGAACCAGTAGATCACAAAGACTAAAATTTGAAGCACAAAAAATGAATTTGCACAACCAACTTGTTAATTAGATGAATGAGATGTACATAATATAGGAGAGTATTTAGCATCCAATTTCCATGAATTGAGGATAGGACTCCTCAATAAATTGGTGGTGGTGAGTTGTGCATTCCATGGATTGAGGAGAGGACTCCTCATCCTATAGTGGTGGCGAGTTGCTCTCATTTATGCAAGGGAGAGATGTTGAGAGGGATTGGACACCTCTCAAGACAACTCAACATCCTTGACACCTCATGGAAGATGAGTCAAGGTTCAACACCAACACCTAACTAGGATTAAGTTAGCCTAACTAGAGTAGAATACACTAACACACCCCCTTAAGCATAGTTTAGGTGGGCACAAAAACAATGGAAATTTGAGTCCCAACAACAAGGCCTAATAAGGTACTCATTTACAATGAATTCTTTTACAAATGATGGAGAAAGATAGAAAACCCAATGGGAAAAAACTATCATCCAAAAAAGACCTTTTTCATATTTTCCTCCTTTTGTGATTTTGTTGCTCCTATATTTCTTCATCCTCAACTGCATTTGGCTCCTTTTGATTTGGCTCCATGCTTAGTTTTGATTTTTAAATTTTTAGAAAATTTAAAGAAATTTGAAGTGGATTTTTAATCACAACTCTTTGACACCCCCATTTTTTTAATATTTTTGATCTTCCCTTTTGTTTGGAACTTTATTTTAGTGCATATATTTGCATACACGAATGATGGTGAGAAATGACACTTTATATATTAGCGAGAAATCACCATCATTGAATACAGTTTGAAAAATTAAATTTTCACCCTATTGCAAATTTACACTAATAAAAAAAGTTTGCATTTACAAATTTTGGAAAAATCAAATATTTTAAGAAATTAAGAGAGAGGAAAATAGAAAATAAAACACCCTCATGGGCTGGAAAGAACTAGGAGCTGAAAACCCCATATGACCCCCCTTTTGAAAAATAAGGCCCCTTTGCCAAACTCATTGTAAAAGAAAAAATTAAGTTTTCTTTCACAAAGTTTTTACAATGACAAAATAAACTCCACCTTTTCTATATGCTTCCTTTTGGCTACATTCATTGCAAAAGAATAAATTTACTCTTCTTTTACAAATTTTTAGCTATGGAAAATATTAAAAACTCCACTTTTTGCAAGCTATGTAAAGTTTTATTTTACAAACATTGAAAATTTGACACTGTGATGTAATTGCAATGATATGATTTTTTAAAACAAAGAAAAGTCCTATAAAATATTTTGCAGAGTCAAAGGGACTAAGGAGGCGTGTCAGAGTGAGAGATGTGAATTAAAGAGCTGGGGATCATGGCTTTATGGAAGCTATTGGAGAGTTTGACTAAAACTAGTGGCTAATTATGCTAGTTGAATCAAAGAGCTTGTAGCAGATGCTAAAGAACACTAAATCCTCTAAAGATCACCTATGAACTATTTAACATTGTGCAGTTGAAAGAAATCATGCTTGCAAAGATCACAGGTTCAATTCTCATGATGGTGATGCACAAAAGAGGGTTATCGCTGCCCATAGAGATAAAATCGTGGCTCTTGGCACACAAAAATCATGGCCTCCACACATTTATCGATCCACTACAAGGAGCAACCTACAAAATTTTATGATTATACATCAAGCATCTCACAACATGAGGGGTCACCTAAGTTCTTGCCCTCTAGTGAGTTGGTAATCACGAATATGGAGGTCCATTAAAGTGCATTGTTACCAACAAGGTTGCCACCACCAAAAGTTGCTACTTTCAAACATGCCTCCTTAACAGAATTAGACCTCTTATGGATAGAATGGGCTGGATTTTCTTAGATCCGTGCTTAGAATAGATGGAGAAAACTGTGCTACCCACATATTCAATAGAGTTGGCTATGAAGACAATTATTTTGAGCTCAAATAGAGATTTTAATCACTCAAAAGGAGATTTTAATCGCTGGGAGTCAGCATGCATTCACCTTCAACTTGGAAACATCTTTGCAAGGCTCTGATACCATGTGAGAACTAGTAGATCACAAAGATTGAAATTCCAAGTATAGAAAATGAATTTACACAACCAACTTGTTAATTAGATGAATGAGATGTACATAATATAGAAGAGTATTGAGCATCCAATCTCCATGAGTTGAGGAAAGGACTCCTCAATCAAGTAGTGGTGGCAAGTTGCACATGCCATGGATTGAGGAGATGAATCCTCATCCTATAGTGGTCGCGAGTAGCTCTCCTTTATGCAAGGGAGAGGTGTTGAGAGGGATTGGACAACTCTCAAGAAAATTCAACATCCTTGACACCTCATGGGAGATGAGTCAAGGGTCAACACTGACACCTAACTAGGCTTAAGTTATCCTAACTAGAGTAGAATACAATAATAATGTTTCATGTCCTTATTTCATTGTTTCATCATTTGGTTTAATTACCTAAAAGGGGTTTGACCAAGGAAAACTCATATGCCCTAACAAACAAAAAAATTCTCCTCTTGAATGTGTGATTGCAGGTTTTAGTTTGAAGAGAAAGATTTGGAGCAAAACTATAAAATTTGAAGAGTTGCAAATTTGCTAGCCATAGTGCGGGAACACAAAAACAACGCTACAAAATTTATTCTAAACTTTCAAGAGCTGAAAAAGTAGGAACTGAGAGTGTATACATTGAAGTATAGAACCCCAAAATTAGTTATTTGAAACCTTAAAAGGACCCATTCACCACTAAAGGCGAATAAGTCCTCAATGAGGTCTGAAGTAGTAAAAAATTGGGATTTAGGAGTGTAGACTAAGAGGAATAAAACCCAAAAGTCAGTTCCAGGAACCCTCACAGGGACCATTTTCCACTAAAGGCGAATGAGTCCTTTGTGGCCTAAAAACAACAAGTTTTCTACAAGGTACACATTATTTCAAGCTCTCAAAACTTCCCTCATAGTTGCTATAACAGTGAGGATTAGTTTTTAATTTTTATTTGCATGTTTTGGCCCTCATAATTGAATGTTTTATAGTGAAAAACTAGTGTCTCTTCATCTTGATCCATTCACCTTGATGAACCTTATTTTTTTATGTTTCAGCGCCTATTGTACACTTAGTAGGAAAATAGATAGAGAGATGAAGAGAGAAATAGAGAAATGGAGAGGGATACAAAGAGATAAAAAAGAGAGATAGGGATACACAAATAGAGGTATAGATATGAAGGAATAAATATGGAGAGAGGAAGAGAGAGGAAGAGAGATAAAGAAAGAGAGATGAAAAGAGAGAAGTGAAGAGACATAGATAGATATATTCAGATAAAGAGAGATAGAGAGATAGAGAGAAATAGGAGACAAAATTATTTATAGAGGTCAAGAAATCAAGTGATAAAGGGGGAGCTAGGAGAAAGATAAATAGGGATAGTAAAAAATAGTAAGGGGAGAAAGATAGTGAGAGGTAATAGAGAGTGAGAGAGAATAAATGAGAGAAAGATAGATACAGGAAGAGAGAAGGGAAGACAAATATAGAGAGAAATAGGGGAGAAAGAGGAAGAGAGATAAAAAGATAATAAAAATATAAAGAGAGGGAGACAAAAATATAAAGATCTATATCTCTCTCTTCCCATATCTCTATGATGTCTTCCCATATGTACTTCTCCCTACCTCTCTCTATATATATCTCCCTCTCTTTACCTCTCTCTATATAAATTCCTATCTCTATCTTTCTATCCCTCCATCCATCCCTCTCTCATTCTCTCCCTCTCTCTTTGTATCACACTATTTCTATCTCTATATCTCTCTCTCCTCTCTCCATTTCAATCTCCATCTCCATCTCTATCTCTCTCCCTACCTCTATCTTTTTACTTCTCCTTACATCTCTTTCTCTCTTTCCCCTCTATCTTTCCCACCATATATATCTCTCTATCTCTCCCTCTCTCCCTCTCTCCCTATCACTCTCTCTTTCTATGTTTCTCAACTTCTCTATCCTCCCTCCCTCTCTCTATATATATATATCTCCCCTCTCTCTATCTCTCACCCTCTCCCTAATAATTTTCTATATCACCTAGACATTATCTCTCACTCTTTCCCTCTCTATTTATATCTTTCCATCTCTCCCTCAAGTCATATCTATTTATAACTCATTATCTCTATCTCTATCCATCTCTTATTTACTCCATCTCTCATACTCTCTACCTCTCTCTATATATCACTTCCTATATCCTTATATTTCTCTCTCCATCTCACTCTCTTTCATTGACTCCCTCTTTCTATCTCTAATTTTCCCTCTACCTCTCCCTCTCTCCTTTCATCTCTTCGTTTATACTTATCTCTCCCTATTTTTCTTTGTCTTTGTCTCTCTCTCTCTCTCTCTCTCTCTCTCTCCCCCTCACTATCTTTTCTAATTTATATTTATCTATCTATCTCTCTTTATATCCCTATTTTCCCTCTCCCTCTCCCTATCACTTCCTCTTTTTATATCTCTCCAATTATCTATCATATCTCTATTTATCTCCCTACATTGGCCTCCCTCTCTATCTCACTCCATATCTCTCTTATTCATACACACACACATGCACTCCTTTTTTCTCTCTCTGTCTCTAGCTCTATCTAGATATCTCCATCTCTCCATATTTAAATTCTTACATATCTTTCTCTATCTCTATCTCATTATCTATCCATATCTCTTTACCCCTATATCTTTCCCTCTCTCTAACCATCTCTATGTATCATTTCCTATATCTATATTAATATTTCTATCTCTCCCTCTCTCATTCTCTCCCTCTATTCCCCTCTCTATATATTTCTCTTCTAGGTCTATATCTATCCCTTTTTCCTCTCTTTATCTCTCCCTCTTTCTCCATATCCCTCTCCTCCATCTCCATCCCCATCTCTATTTTCATCTCCATCTCTATCTCTAACTTCCTCTTTATCTCCATCTCCTTACACCTCTCTCTCTCTCTCTCCATCCCCCCAATATCTCTCCCTCTTTCTATCCATATATTTCCCTCTCTCTCTCTCCCTCTCTCCCCATTTCAAACATATCATTAGCCTATTGGTAATGGAGCCTTTTTAACTTCCTGATTCAAAGGTTCTATTTTAGTTGTGTTCAAATACCTATAAGTAGATGCATATTTTATTTGAAGCTATCACTTCTCCATTGAGACCTTTGTTGCACAAAAAAAAATCATTTTTTAAATAGCCTACCAATTGACCTCATGTATAAGTTACACAAATATATGTAAACAATAAACCAAAAAAATCCCTAAATGGCCATCCACACTTCTTCAGTGTACCCAATGCACACCAAGGTACGATTGCACTAGTTTTAAATATGTTAATTTAGAAACTTAATTTTATATGAAATAGTAAATTTAGATTATTTTTATTACTTAGTTTCTTATTATGGTAACTTATGATCAATTATATATATATAAATTAATTAATTATAAATATTGTACAAAATTCGTAGTAGTAATATTACGATGGTGGCTCCTACTTCTACTTCTACTTTTCCTGGGTCTAGATTTATGGATACTTACAACATTCTTAGTTGTGCAATCTTCTTCATCCTCATAATCCAACCCTGACAAATTCTGCTAGCTTTCATGACTACTACAATTTATTGAAGGAGATTTAGTTGATTTAGGGACATGATGTGGAGTACACTTGTTTGTATTTGCATCCTTTTGTATCCATGACTACTTAGGAGTCTTTTGAATCTCACCCTCTATCTTTTCTTCTAGATGATTCTTCATGTGAGATCAGGTTTTCCTCATCTTTCTTCCACAATTCTTCTTCTTCAATACTTTCTTGATTTCTTCAAATAATGTGCACTGGTGTAGAGACTTCAGAGTCACCACCCACAATTATTGGGGATTGTAAATAATGATACCAGTTATGTGTATCTTTTAGAGAATTACAAGGATTTGGAAACACAACTTGAACTCCTAAGAAAACCCTAAAAACTCTCAGTCGAATATTTGCATGGAAATAAAAGTACTTGATAGAAATTTATGCAAGTGACCTTAAGATGAAAAATGGTAGGAGAATTTGATAAATAGTTGTAAAATTTTACACCCTATTTTGAAATGTATATGAATCTAATTTCAATGCTTTAGAAAAATCTTACTAGGACATGAGCATTTTCACAAATGTCCCCAACAAAGTCACCAATCTGTTGGTTGTTTTTTAAGAACCAAGTTGGTCTTCAAAGAAGCCTATGGAATTTCCATTTCCAATTCTTGGTATTCTAAAGGGATTGGCCAATGAACGAGTGAAATAAACAATGCTTTCCTCTTGCACTTCAGGCTCTACAAACATAGGAGGTGATCAAACAATGTACCTAACTAATTATGCACTTTATGACCAAGTACATTCCAAATAATAGACGCATTCTCTTAACCATAGCCCAATAAATGAAAAATTTCTAGAATTTGGTAGATCCTTTACATATTTAACATTTAGAGTAGAGAATGAAGAAGTAGATATGGAATAATAACAATTACAATTCAATAGGATTTTTTTTTATGAATTTGATTTTTTGATGAAAGACCATGAATTAATTCACAAATATAAAACCCAGACCAGTGCCTTAACCTAGAAAATGGAGCCAATCTCAATACAAACATAATTGAATAATAGATTAATACTTAGCATCACAAAGCTTCTATAACACTACATTACAAAATCATACCATTATATATTCTAAACCATAACGTCTTATAAAGACACTGATACTTGAATTATATGAACCTATAGCTTCATCCAAGTGATTTCATTAATTCTTTGAATTAAAAACAAGGATATAACCACACATCCTTTGGAACACATGTCCAATTCCTATTTGATCGATACAAAATATTCCCCAATGCATTTATATTTGCAACTCAAAGTAGGGAAAAAATCATGTGGGACAAAAACCATTTACATTTATTGATGAAGATTCATCTAGCCTTTCAAAAGGAACCTTTTAGTTGTTACAATAGTTTATCCATGTGCTTCTAAAATTCACTCCACGTACTCCAAGCATGAAGGAAGAAAAGCATAAAATGAAGAAAGAGGAAAAAGGCAAAGTGCCTCCACACCTGCATTCATGTCATCAATTTCAAATTGGAGAGAATATAATATTTTATCATTACTTTATCAAAGGCATAATATGTATTAGTTCTATTCCATGTATTGTGTTCTCCCTACTATTATTCTCCATTTTTGTAGATTTAGAACAAAAATTTGCAATAAACACCTCCACAATAGCAGCTTAATCATCAAAGAAATCAAGATATTTGTTTCTCCATAACTGAAATTCCTCTTTACAAGGGAAATTGAATCCAATGACACTATCATATTTTTCCCTATATGGAGCATATTTGGTCACCACTTGGTTGGCTTCTTTCTCAAAATATTCAAGAGCAATCCCTTCTTGGGTAAGAATATCCATACTACTCTTTAGCATTTGCATGCTAGCCCCTTCACAAATCAAGGCTTCTTGAGATTCAATCACCTCATTTTCTTGCTCCTTCTAATCCTGTAGGGTTGACCTCACCATTTTCATTTAGGATGTTAGGGAGAAGACAAAAATTCATCTCATCAAACCCCCTAACCAACTCCCTTATTTTTTACTCCAACAACTCAATCTTTCCTTAGAACTCTTGGATCCCACCTACAAGCTTAAGGGTAGGCTAAATGTTGTCTAGCTTGTTAACATCATGTTTGGATCCAACAACCATGAGCTTGAGGTCCTGGTATCTTGGAATCCGTTTCTCCATTTAGTGGGATGGCCACTTCCTTTTCCCTATCAAAATTCTTTACTACATCAAACATGGAGGAATAATTAGCATGGATGCTAATCAATCTCTTGTTAATTCTTGTGTTTAGATGCTCCAACACTTCTATCACAATCTTTAGATTGCTAGTAAGGATCAATCTGCCCTTTTTATTGCATCTTTCCTCATATATCTTCAAATTTTAAAGCAAGTCTTACTTGCTAATTTCCTTTGTTTGATGTGCACCTAAAGTGCTTGATTCTTTAACTACTATTGGCACATTTACCATATGTATAGTATAATTTCCAATGAAGTATCTATGGGAGGAATGGGGGAAGATGGCACCTACTCTTGAGGTGAAGAGGGAGAAGTAGAGTTTGTTTGTATAGGAACATTAGTTTGCATATTTTTCATCTGCTCTTTCAATAGTGCCATCTCAGTTTGCAACTCCAAAATATTTTGTTGGACTTTGCCATATTCAACCAGCAAGTCATTATATGTTTTCCTAAATTTCTCTTTCTCTGCAATAACAGATTTTATCATTTCCTTTGTAAATTGCACAACATTCACTGATATTGTGGCCACTTCAATTTCAGAAGTATCTGATACCCTCTTGATGATCATTCCTCCTTTGTAATCTACAAATGGCTTTGCAGTTCTTTTGGCTTCTTTGTATTTGGGGCTATGGCCCAAATTTCCAAAGTGTCTCATTTCTCACTGAAGGTAGATCCCTGCAATGCAATTGTTGATTCATCTTCTGAAATTTACAAAGACCTATTATATCTCCTCATTGTATCAAATACTATAGCAAAGGAAATGTCCCACTTTGGTAGCAAGAGGAGACCACTTTTTCTTACTATTTCTCTACCCTCTTGTGCTATTATGCCTTGAAACATCTCCTTCATTTCCTTGATAACTTGAGATTGTATAACCTTACTAGGTAGTTGGGAGCTCAAGCTTCTCTTCATTGCAATATTATTAACATATTCATCCTTTTTTCTCTCCATGCAAATTCCATGAAAGCAGATGACTTGATGAATGAGTCATCATCCATAAACTATTTACAAGTCTCTTCCCTGAAATGATCTATGTTATTCATGCTAGTTAGATCCACCTTACTTAATCTAAGGCCCATTTTTTGTGGTATCATCTCCCTAGGGGGTGAATGCATGCCTTATTGCATTTTCTTTTCAGCGACAAGAATATCATCCTTGGAATCCTTAGCATAGTCCACCATGCCACTTGATTCTACCTTTTTCTTCTTTGGGGGTTGCTACCTTGATGGAGATGAAACCCTTGGTGGTGAATCAACCTCAATAACCTCAAGATAAGTAGACTTTTGGGGAGATAAGGGTGGTAATTCATGTGCAAGTGAAGGGATTATTTTCTCCTCTTGTTGAGAAGAGGTGGTCACTTCTTTCTTTTCCTTCACCCTATGTTTCCTCCTTGTGAATACTAATATTATTTTTTAGGGATTGGTAGTTTGGTATCTCTTCCAACATAAGGGATTTCACATTTCCTTGTTCCACTTCTACCATAGCTTCACCCTTATTTTGAACTATTCTTCTTTTTTCAATCTTCCCACAACCTATTCAAAAATCTAAAATACATATTCGACTCTTTGAATTTTAACCTTTATGTGTCTAGGATCCAAGAACTATGGGCCCTTTGATTTCATTTCCTTTTCCATTTTTTGAAGGAAATCCAATTCATCTTCCTATCATCTCACTTTTAGAAATCAAAGATATTCCTGAGCACATCTTCAGGGAAATATAAGTTGTGAATGAATCTGGAGCTTATGATTCAAGCCTTTATCCCTACCATGAATCCCTTAGGATTATAATTTCTTGCTTTGAATCTCTTCATCTCATATCGCTTGAGGACATCAGAAATATTTCTCCATCCTCCTTCTTTCAAGACATAATCAAAGAAAACGGTGTATGGGGGGAAAATGTTCCCTTCCTTTGATTTTGTAGGTGATTATCTTTTACATCCCCTAGATACCACATCACCTTTGAAAAATTAGCTCTTAGTGGCACATCTCTCAGTAGTATGTGGGGAGTGACACTTGTACCATAAACCCTAAAAAATGTGTAGCTTTGGTAGGGACTGATATCTTCCCAATTGTGCTCGATATTCAAATCGGGCCTCCTATCTTTAGGCCTCAAAAAATAATACAATTCTATAGGGATTCTTGGCATATTTAAAATCAAAACCTTCCTCAATTTGGAAGAAAAAACATTCTCAAACACCACAAAACTATATTGGCTATCATTCCTATCCAAGATTCTGGTCCATTATTGGACATGCAAGTGAATATCATCCTCCCTTCTAACCAATGCCCTATCCTTTCCAGTGTAGCTTGCTCTTTTATACAACAACATATGCATAAATAAAGAATACCAGAAAAACCTTAGCCCATTTTCACCATTTTTTAGTGCAACCAGACCCTCATGTTGCCTTTCACTGAAGTATGATCCAAAGTAATAAAGGGTATTACATGTGGGGTTTTGAATCTGGGTGGCCATGTACATTTTAGCCATAGGCATGCCCATGATTGGATCATACTGAAAGATCTAACATAAAGAATGGAATTTCCTCTAGAAATATGTAACAAAATAGTTTATGGGGAAGGGCTCCTTATTAGATGGGCCTAAAATAACTTTACCCTTTCCCTTTATATTCACCAAAAAATGTTGCAACACTGAGATTTTTAATGTATGACTTACTTTCTCATACTCAGCTCTTAATGATTTCTCATCAACTTTGACCATGTCTTCACTCCACTCAGTCAATTTGAAGACTTCAACTCTTTCATCCCTAGTGACCTTAACCATCTCAATGCCATCAAAATTTCTTAAAACCTTAGATATTGGGTTGTAATTGGCCTCCACTAATTTTAGAAGGTCAACATCCATGTTTACATTCAACACAACCAATTTACCCATGTCTAATCTCCAAGGGTTACCAATGGGTGTACCAATTTTTTTTTACTTAACCACTGGTTGAACTATGCCCATCTAGTGTAGGGTAATGTGGAATCCTTGATATTACACTACTTTTCAATGAGCCCATATATAGTTTGAGTGCCTCAAAACAACAATTGACCCTTGGGCTTATCAAATCTTGAGGGTTTTAATTGGTCAATGAGGTCCTGGGAGAGAGTTATTTTCTTCTCTTCAAAAGTTTGGGCTCGTGGAGGTACCATGATACTAGGGTTTATTTTGCAAAGAAAATATAAGATTATAGCTAGGGAAAGGGTTTGATGTATAGAAAAATAAGACTTAATGAAATTACTATTCAAATTGAACATCAAACCTTAAAAGAAATGCAAGAAAACTATAGACTCAATTTGACAAAAAGAGAGAGTGAGCACTTTTAGCAAATTTTAAAGCAATTGAAAATTAGAGTATCAATTTCACATATAGTTTTATAGACATTTTGACAACCCTAGTTTCCAAACACTAGAAATGAGCTTGAAATGTGTAGCGAGAAATCCTTAGATGTGTTGAATGCTTTAACGAATTGGAATTATGCTTTAAAGCAATTTTGTATGGCTTTAAAGAAGACCAATTTGGTAGTTCAACATCATATCCATGATTACTATTCCCTCATGCAAACCATAATGGCTCACTTAACCTCAATTTCAAACTTTAAATTTTAGTCGTTGATCATATAGTGAGATAACCTAACAACGGCCTTGATCAAGTCAAACTAGTTCTAAAATCAAACCATAGCCAACTATCACCATCAACCAATCAAAATATGCCATGTGGACTTGTCCAAGTCATCACATAGGCTCCACCATCTCCATAAGATTTGAAAATGGTTATGTGTCATCTCCCCACTTCCCCTCTAGGTTTGGCCCGTGTGCATCTTATGGCAACAAGGAGGTGGGGAATGGCCCAAATTGAATCTAGCACCTTCAACTTAGATGCTATTTATCTTTCAAATCGTTGGCCATCATGCATATCCACCAAATCCAACAAACAACTAGGATTATAGCATCTTGTACTACAATTTACCATGTGCTCAAAAGAACCCTTTAGTAGCGCTGGTGTTAATGCTTCTCAACACTATGTCAAAACATTTCCAAAATGTTTCATGCCTTTCAATAGTTTCCACTATGGCTCATATCACTCCACGTGGCACCTCCCCACTTCCCCTCTAGGAGGTGAGAGATGTTGGTAGGTCCCCCGCAAGCTAGCAGGGAACGTTCAGGATTAACTCGAACCATCTCATCTCATTCGTTGATCTTGCAAGGCTTAATGTTCATTTCCTTGACATAATAATAGGCCCTACTGATTGGTAAGACATGTGGTTGCCACCCACCAGCTTGTTGGAATATTTTAATGAATATTAAAACCCAATGGGGGAGTGGAGAATGGGGGAGTGGAGAATGGTCAGATTCAAATCACTTAGATCCAACAACCTGTACTGAAAGTTCAAATATACATGTATACACTGTTAGAAACTTAAAAGGGGAACTCATCTAGGTCAATGAGAGACAAGGTCATAAACTTATGGCCAAGACTTTAGACCAACTACCAACTACCAACTATTAAACCCAGACTTAGGAACATGGAAAATATTTAAAGATTTATGAACCGATTAATATAATACATGATTTAAAATGATTTGATGGGGAACAACTAGGAATATTATGCTCAAGGGTCTGGTGAGAAAATAGACTTAATGACTCAAGTGGCAACTTAAGAAACTAGGAATGGGTGATAACCAGTCAACAATGAATTAAAACATATGTAAATGGATTGACACTTATATTTTTTCAAGGGGCTTAAGACATGCATAAACCCTAGAACAGAAGTAAGTCTAAAACCCTAAGCCCTAGGACCCATTCCAAACTAGGAAAGACCACCAAAATCTACAATAATATTAGTGGAACACAAAATATTGAGGGGTTCCACCAGGGTGATCCCACAAAGCTGGTTTACAGTTTTTGAGAGGAACTGTTTTTTGCTGAAATCACATATTTTTAGAAAATATAATGATTTAAGCCTTTAAAAGTTCCATTTTAAGGATTCCAATTGAAGAGGGTTTGATCAAACCACCTTAGATCAAACCCCCTTGGATAGAAACTCGCTAGTTTTAAACCATACCTATAAATGAGTCTCCTTTACACCTATCAAAAGGCTGATAAAAAATCACTTTTGATTTACCTTTTGGGGGATCAAATGAATTCATTTTAAATTTATTTCAAATTATTATGGTAGTCCTTGAAACGAGCTATCCCATGAATATAATTTTAATATGTTTTGGTTTTATTATGTATGTGTTTTTTTAGTTTTATTAAACACAGGTTTTTCACCAAAAATCAAGCTCTTTGTTTTGCACATGTGGAAAAATAGTAAATTATCAAAATAATTTTTTTAAAAATGTTTTTGTGCTGGGTATTGATGTCCTTGATCCATTAATAAAAAAATGAATTTTGATACATACAAAAAAGTTATGTTGTATACAGTCTGCCTATGTCTGAATTGCAATTGGTTTGACTTTGAAACTCTATTAAGAAAAAAATATTCAATAAAAAACTATAAAACCAAATAAAAGTGCTAGATATCATATCTAAAAATCTAAATTTGAAAAAATTACAATTTTATCCTTCATACAAAAAAAGTTATGTTGTATACAGTGAGAGTCACTGTTTAAAAATGTTGTTTTCTGAAAAAAAAACCAGTTTTCGTGGGAGATGGAAAAAGAAGTGCAATCCTATTCCAAAAATTTTGAAAAAAATATTTTTAGAATCTACAGAAAAAATGTGATGAGACTTTAGTTTGCATCATCTTCAAATTCCTCATGGTTTAGCCACTATAGGTGCCCGAATGTGAAGATTTAGTTAAAAATAATAATTTTAGTGTTGAGTTTGGCCAAAAATTGTAAACCACTATTATGGGATCACCCACCACTATCTATTATAGACTTGGAATAATTTTTGTCTACTTTACATACGGATGGAACCCCTGAAAGTTTTTGTTTCATCTCTGAAGTCTTGATGAGCTTAGGAAGTTGTGGGTTTTTTTGTCTTCTGCTGTTATAAAGGGTTTTAGGTTTACTTTGGTCTTATTTTAAAAACCCTTGGAGTCTATATCTTCACCTTTGTTTTATTTCTTGGTTGACTCCTTTTTTCGGTCATCTATCTTTTAAGTCATGAATTTTAACATCGAATCACATTGAGTGACCAACGCTCTAGTCTGGTTTTACTTGTTAACTCCATTAGATTATTATTTTATAGTTCTCCTAAGTTTAGCTATATTTCCCACTATTAAAAACCTTTAGTCCTTTATGTTGTTGTCATGGCCTCATCATCCTAGTTGGGTCCCTTTTAGGGTTAAATGTTTTGTGATATGTGCAAGTGTAAGAGCCCCTAAGTTTCGTACGATTGATGAAGAAAATCTCAGTCGTTGCCTACCTGCCCATTTCATTCTATCATGAATTCTTTTGTTCACTCAGGTTCACGGGTGAAGGACATGTGTCCCTAATGATTGGTAGGCCAAACATCATTGAAGAAGCATGTAGATGGTCATTAAGGATAAATCAATGGTGTGAGATAATTGAGGTGGCCACATCTGGATCGTTCCCCGTCGACTTGTCTACTTTTCTCGATTACTAGAATAACAACACAGGCTAGCAAGTGATTGCCACATATCTTCACTATAAGGGGTTAGAGGATTAGTATTTTTGAATTTCATCTTGGTTAATGGTTGGTTGTGAGTGATGTGGATCAATTTGGATCACTCCTCGCCATCTCGTGTGCGTCCCATCCTTCTTGCTAGTTTCTCAATGACGAAGCGAGTGTTTTCTTTGTGGAATAACTTTGAGGATGTGGGAAGTAATGTGTGTGTTACTAAAGTGCATATATTACAAGTGCCTAAAGATATTTTCACCAGGGCCACTATGGAGTCTATGACCGTTGAAAAGGATAAACTCATAATAGAATTGAAAAATTTGTTGGTTAAGTATGGTGATCTTGAGAGAGATAACATGCAATTACATACAAAGATGGCATTGTTGGAAGATGTGTTCCAAAAGTTACAACCTTGAAAGCTCAAACATAATCATGTTGATTCCCCCACTATTGCACAAGAAGACAAATCCCCCGAGTTTACTATTGATGTAAGTACTTCATGGGCAATTTTTCCATATAATATGGGAAGTGTGCCCATTTCAATAGTAGAACCCAGTATATTAGAGGGGCTATCGACGGAAGGGGATATCAAAAGGGAAGAGTTGCTTAAGGAATTAAGTGAATACAAAGAAAAATGTGAAAGCCATGATGAAGATGCTTTTAAGAGCAACATGAGGATTTTCACAACGGTATTAGAGCATTTGAATAGAAAAATGAAAAACAAACTGAATAGTATTCACTATATCTATTCATCCATGGTTGATGCCATCAAAATGATTGATATTGATAAAGAAAGAGCCATTCCACTCATCAAGGTATGGATCCCTAGAAAAAATAATTGATATTGATAGGGATTGGATTTAAGTAAGATCCCAATCCACTTGAAAGGTTTAAGCCTACTGTGCTTCTTGTAAACAAGATTGAGGGATACAGAGGGAATATTGAAACATTGGAGAATAGGATAAAGGAATAGGTGAAATCCTTCCATGAATCACATGATGGTCTTCACCCGTCCATCTTAAGGGATGATGTAAGCATTAAGACTCTACAAGAATGGAGAAGTGAAGTAAATAGTGTCATATCAGATCAAGCTATTAAAATCTATCAAAAATTTGACATGGACACATTAACAGTGAATATGGATATGTTAGGCCATGTTGAGACTGTGTTGCTATAATTTGATAAAGAAGCTAACTAGATTGTCAAAAAGTATGCACCTTATAGCCAAAGGGCTGATGAAGTAATGAATTTTGATTGGCCTACTAAAGAAAAATTCATAGCATGGAAATGCAGGTATTTGGAAGGAGTGGGGGTTTTACACTAAGGATGGTGGGTTAGTGATTTGAAAGTTTGAGGTCTACAACCATGATTAATAACAAACATATGGGAATGCACTACATAGCCTAGATTTAGTACAGATTAGGCTTTTCTTAAAGTATGGAGAAATATAGTACATCTTATTCAAAGCTGATTTGATGACAAGGCTACAAACGTGGTTTTAAATTTTGTATTTTTTCTATTTTCTTCATGTTTTTCCTCCTTTTCACTTTTGTGCATGGGCACAAGTTCTGAGGTAACTATTTGGTTGAACCCATTTTGATAATTGGACCTGATCTCCAGCAACGAATGATCAGACTACATTCATTTCTTCACATGTCTCCCACCTCTTGGGAGTGCATTGTAACTAAATGGGAGAATCTTTAACGTAGTGGTCCAATAGGGTTTTGACATGTTTACTTTATGTCCTGAGGTGGTTTTTTGCTCCTTCATTTCTATAAGAAGGAATTCAAGGCCAGGAAGTAGGGGTTCATTGTTTTATGCAATTAACATTGTGAATTGTAAGTGGAATACTGAGCATGTTCTAGCATTTTAGTCTTAAGTTTTAGAGTTCATAATTATGTATGTAGTTTGGATAATAGCAAAGAAAAATATATATTAAGAAATACCAATTTCCTGGCTATTGTCTCTCCTTGTGTTCATTTTGAGTTATGAATGAAAGTAATCCAGGATGTCTTTTATTTGTCTCCATTGTTTACTAGTGGATATTAGATTTCATTCTTTCTTATTGATTCAATGAAATAATGTAAATTCTTGGATGAGATTACTAACTCATAAGAATCAATTCCTAGGATATTGCTAAGTAGTAGGGTGATCCCACAAAGCTAGTTTACAATTTATGGGAGATTCTGATTTTTGCTATCACATATTTTTAGAAAATATAATGATTTAAGCCTTAAAAATTTCAATTTTAAGGATTTCAATTGAAGAGGGTTTGATCAAACCACCTTAGATAAAACCCCCTTGGATAGAACCCTACTAGTTTTAAACCATACCTACAACAAAGTCTCCTTTACACCTATCAAAATCCTAAGAAAAAATCACTTTTGATTTACCTTTTGGGGAATCAAATGAATTCATTTAAAATTTATTTGAAATGATCATGGTAGTCCTTGGAATGAGCTATCCAATGAATATAATTTTAATATGTTTTGGTTTTATTATGTATGTGTTTTTAAGTTTTATTAAACATAGGTTTTTCACCGAAAATCAAGATCTGTATTTTACACATGTGGAAAAAATAGCACATTATCAAAATTAAAATTTTAAAAAATATGTTTAGGTTGGGTATTGATGTCCTTGATCCATTAAAAAAATTTGAATTTTGATACATACAGAAAAATTTATGTTGTATATAGTCCGCCTATGTTTCAATTGTAATTAGTTTGACTTCGAAACTTGATTAAGGAAAAAATATTTAATAAAACACTATGAAACCAAATGAAATTTCTAGATATCGTAGTTAAAAATCTAAATTCGAAAAAAAATAGAATTTTATCCTTCATACAAAAAAAATTATGTTGTATACGGTGAGTGTCACTCCTTAAAAATGTTGTTTTTTTAATAAAGCTAGTTTTCAAAGGAGATGGAAAAAGGTGCAATCTAATTCCAAAAATTTTGAAAAAAATATATTTAGAATGTATAGACAAAATTTCACAAATCACTAGTTTGCATCATCTTCAAATTCCTGACGGTTTAGCCGCTATAGGAGCCCAAAAGTGAAGATTTAGTTTAAAAAAAGCAATTCAGTGTCCAATTTGCCCAAAAATTGAAAACCAGTATTGTGGGATCACCACATATTAGTCATGAATGTGAATAGGGGAATGTTGTAATGCAATATCTCTTGAAATTATACGTTGCTATTGTTGAATTTTTATCTAGTTATATAGGTTAATTGTGACTTCGTGCTTGGGATGAAGGCATTGGTTCATGTGAAGTATTCATGATTCAGTTTATGGATTGATTCGTCAACTAATCACTTTTAATTTACAAACTTTCATTGATATTGTTGTAGTTGTTGTGTTGATGTCCCATCTTCTCATGTTCTAAGTACAACACATTGATGAATAAGCCACCAACTTATTTAATGTATTAGGATCTTGAGCAGTCTAATGAGAAGTATTTGTTATTGGCAATGTATTTGATTATAATTGTATGAATTCAAAAGTATACATTATGGGATAACCCTCTCGGGTTTTACAAAGCCCAAAGTGTAGGAGTAGAATTTTTGCAGCTTCCACTCATTCGTTGGCCAATCCTTTTGGAGTACTGATTATTGGAAATGGTAAAGTACATAGGTATTTATGGGGATAAGTTTGGTTCTTACAAAATAAGCAATAGATTGGCGACTTCGTTAGGGACAACTAAGTCCAAAGTCTCTAGTTCAGATCAGGTACTGTCAGAGTCAAGTGTTTTGTTGTAATAATCTTCACCGTGTGAAGACTATTTTTTTTAAATTTTGTTACATCTATCATATCACTCTTAGTCTTATGTGTCAAGTCTTATCTCATTTTGTCACCTTGTGTCGAGTTATGTTTAAATTTCTCTCTGAAGTTACAAGTACAAAGTAAAGAACCAATTTCTTGATATTTTCCAACATCTTGGGTTGTGACTCTAAATTCTCTAACACCAGTGTAAAGTTAAGTTCTCAAAAGCAACGTAAGAAGAGGGATTCTAACATATTTGACATTATGAATAAGACAAGAAGTTATGCAAAGAAACATCCTGAGCAGAAGGCAGAATTTGAACCTACTAAAGAAAAACAACTCGCTTGGGTAAAGAAGGGTTTTGAATCAAGTAAGTTTGTTGATTCTCTTGTTGAGACGTCTCCTACATTTAATGTTGAAATGAGTAGTGCCAATACCCATGAGAAGACATGTGAAGTTGAAGGGTCAAATATAGACCAAGGAAGTTTCCCTATTGAGCAAGTATTTGATATTGAGCTTAATATTTCCAAAGAGAAGGATAGGTGGGAGTTCTGGGGAAAGGATTAGGATATTTCTGAGCCTTTGACCCCCAGAGTTGGTTTTGTTTTTAATAAGAAGAATTTTAAGCCAAGAGGTAAATCTCCTGGTGTACAAGTGCACCTTTCTCTTGATGAAGATCCTATTGACTAGCCTTACTATACTCCTGTCCCAAGTGAACATGGAGATGTCCTAGAAAATGAGGAAGATGTAGATAGAGACATGAAATCTATGGAAGAAGAAGATTTAAGACTCTGAGAAGACGAAGAAAATAGAATGAGAGAGTTAAAGGAGAGGGAAGATAGGATTTGAGCTAAGCAGTTTGAGAGAGATGCTAGAAAGAAAAAATTGGAGAAAATGAGAGATGTTGCTAGACGCAAAACCTTTGAGGATAATATTTTTAAGTTTACTTCCAAAATAAACAATGAAATTCCTAAAGTGACAATCCCAATGGGATCCTCTGCTACTAATACCTATATCACATCTTTCTCAACTACTAAATCCTCAGAGCCTCTTTTTACTACTAAGAAGATGTCATTTGTGGATAATGGGAAGAGACCCATTGATCAACCTAAGAAAACCACCTTCAATACCAATACTAGTACCCATACCTCATCTATTGAAATCCCTACACAGAAGGACAAAATCAACCCAACCCCATCCACTGCACCTCCAAACCCAGAGAGATTGAGGTTACAATTGGAAAATGAAAAGCTACAAGAAGATTTGAAAAGGGTTAAGATGGACACATCAAATGTAGATATGGCTAGAAATATTGCATTCCTAAAGATGTCCACACCTACTCCAAAGTCTTCTAGCTCTAGACATACCAGTAGGGCGATCCCACAATAATGGGTTACACTTTTTGGCTAAACTTGACATTGAAATCAACATTTTTTACCAGATCTTCACTTTCTTACACTTATAGAAGCTAAACCATTAAGAATTTGAAGATGAAGAAAAATAGAGATTTGTGAGATTTTGTGTGTAGATTCTAATTATATTTAAAATAAAAATTGTGAATCCTTTTATGTAATTTTTATTAACTTATTTTTTCTACTAAACAACATTTTCAAAAAAAGATGTTTACTTTCAGCTGCATAACTTTTTTTATAGAAAGGATACAATTCTAAATTTTTAAATACAAAATTTTCACACCAATATCTAGTGGATGGATATTTTTTCATAAAATTTTATTGCATGTATATGTTTTAATTAATTTTCTAAGTCAGAGTAATTATAATTTGGATATATTATACTTTCAGCTACATAACTTTTTTTGTATGCATTTGAATTAGCTTATTTTTTTGTTGTTGGAATAAGGACATAAATAGATAGTGTACATGTATTTTTTAGATTTTTTTTTCACTATTTTCCTATTTTTCTGTATATGTGAAACAAAGACCTCGATGTTCATTGAAAAACCTACATTCACAAGAAATAAAAAATAAATATAATAATTAAATTAAATATATTTAAAATTATAATTTTTGGGAAGCTTATAATAAGGACTACATGCTTACAGAAGATTAATTTTAAATGAATTAATTTGATCCCCCAAAAATTAAATCAAAAGTGGTTTTTTATTAGCATTTTGATAGGTGTAGAGGAGACTCCATTATAGATATGGTTTAAAACTAGCGGGTTTCTATCCAAGGGGGATTGATTTAAGTGGGTTTGATCAAACCCTCTTCAATTAAAGTCCTTTAAATGGAACCTTTTTTTTAAGACTTAAATCATTATATTTTCTAAAAATATGTGATTTCAGCAAAAATCAGGATGTGCCAGAAAGTGTAACCCATTATTGTGGCAGCACCCAGTATTGAGTCAGAAAAGAAGAAGTATGTTGGGAATATTCTTAGTGGAGGAGGTGGAGGAAAGGATAAGAATAGTAATTCTTATTTTGAAGATGATGATGAGGGAAGTAAGAAGAGAAATGGTGATGGTAAAAGTGGGAAGGGTAAAGATAACAACCACTCTGATAATAAGATAGAAGGTGAGAAAAAGGATAGTCACATGGATCGACATACTAGGAGACCACTCCAAGTAGATAGATACCAATAGTTATGTTTTACTGGAATACCTGGTTACCCTAACCCATTTCCTATGGATTTCAAACTTTCTTTAGTCAAATTCTCTAGTAATAATGCCTTGAGTGGTGAAGACCATCTCAAAGCATTTGCAAATATTATGGATGATTTCGAGGTACAAGAAAAAGATGTCATGGTGAAGTTGTTCATGCAGTCTCTCATTGAAGATGCTCGAGAGGGGTATAGAAGCTTGCTTGCTGAGAGCATTAGCTCTTGGGAGGAATTCAAAAGAATTTTTAGAGAGAAATATGTTGACAAGACTTATTCAAGTTTCTTATTGAATCAATTTAATACTATTACTCAAGGTTCTAATGAATTTTTTGCTGAGTTTAATACAAGATTCCAAAAGGCTAGAAAAAGATTGCCTCCTCATTTGCAATTAAATGATCATGTATGTATCGTAAATTACTACAATTCTTTTGATGAAAAAATGAGTTACCACTTGCTAGATAAGAACCCTCAGACATTGAGGGAAACCTTCAAGATGGTGGAGCATATTGAGAATATTAGTAGAGAAACTAGTAAATTTGGTAGGAGAGATGATCCAAAACTCTTCAAAGGGTCAAAAAAGGAAGATAAAAGTTTAGGTACTAAAGGAGGAACTATTGAGGACAATCTTGATAGCTTTATGAAAACCATAAATGATAAGATTATGAAGAAAGAAAAGGTGCAACCAAAAAATTAGCAAAGAAATGAAAGGCTTCCTTGGTTACAAGATCACCCATACAATACCAATTGGTATAATGGTAATCTTGTTCCCAATAATCAAAGAAACACTTAGAATAAAGTCCCTCCAAATCCTCTGCCAAAGAATTCAGGGAATTTTGTTGAAGATACCCCTTGGTGTATGACTTGTCAAATGCCACATTCTTCTCAACAATGTGCAGTTGCATAGATGGTTGAGGTAGATGAAGACATGCCTGGAGACTCTGATTAGCAGAATGAAGAAGATATTAATGCACTTATGGAAATGGGTGACTCTGATATTGCCAACAGTGAACGCTCTTCTGAAGAAGATTTTTTTGAAATGGATGTGGAAAATCAAAGGCAAGTAGCTAGTACATATCATCAAAAAGTCTTTTCTAATGAGGATGCTAACAATGAAGTTGAGTTTTATAATTTGGAAGCAATCAAAGAAGGTGTTTCATTAAGAAGACCCTTATAGGAGGAGATTGCAAGATACACTGCAACTTTGGTAGCTCAGGCTAGAAGTTCCTATCGTTTGAGGAACAAAATAGTTGGAGGTGAGCAGGGTGATCCTGTTGGTCTTTTCATCAAAGACCAGAATGCCAAGAGTAAAGAACACAAGCCTGGAAGAAAATTGGAAGCAACCAAAGCTAAATAAAGTAAGGGAGATAAAATTTGGGCTAAAAGAGCAGAAAAGCCAAAGGCTACTCAAGAGTTCAAATTTGTAGTTGCAAAGGTAAAGACACAAAAGTAGACTCCTGATGTCAGAAGAAATGATGCTATGCATAGGGTTGAGGCAGCAAGAAATCAACAAAAGGTGAGCAACAATGAACAAGGTATGCTCCCAATTGAATTACCTAAATATAATCCTGTTGATATGTTTCAATTACTTAGCCAAGTAAATTTATTTGTACCTTTTCTTGAAATGATGAGAATAAATGAACATAAGCAAAAGGTAGTGGCCCTTATCAATGGTGTTTCTATAGCCTGTAATGATTTGGTGGAGCCCAGTCCACCTAAACCGAGTAAAAGAGACAAGAAAGACAAGGAGGTTGAGGGAGTTAGTACTAAAATTTCCCATATCTTCCTAGGAAATTTTGTAACTACTTTTCCTAACAAGATAGATCTATTCTTCCTCACCTTAATGGTTAGGGGAAATTTCATAAAAAAATGTATTATTAATTCTGGAGCATCCAACAATATCATTCTAACTAAAATCGTGGATGCACTAGGATTGAAATTTGATAGCACGCATGGGAAATTCTATGTTATGGACACAAGAGAAGTACATGTCATTGGTGTGATAAATGAAATTCCCTACAAACTAGCACCCTACTCGGATAAAGAATTCAAAATGAGTGTGGTAGTGGTGGATATCCCACCTAATTATGAAATGTTGTTATCTTGAAAATGGAGTGCATCCATGGGAGGCATTATGTAGTGTGATATGTCCTATGCCACTTTTCCCATTGATGGTAACGATGTTCAAGTGATGAGAGAACCAAGGGTGCCACATATGTTGGAGCATGCTCCTAAGGATGATACTATTCTTTTCATAGACACTGGTATTAGTGACTTCAAAATAGAAGAAGCACCAAGAGAGGTTGAAAGGTATCCTACACCAATAGAAAATAAAATGTCAAGGTTGTCTGACAAAGATGGACTTTGGAAAATGTATTTTGATGGTGCAGGTTCCAAAGAAGGGTTGGGTACAGGGATATTGTTGGTAGCTCCTAGTGGTAGTACTTACAATTTTTCCTTCACATTATCTTTTGTATGTATGAATAATGTGGTAGAATATGAAGCCTTGTTATTGGTATTGAGATTGGCTAAGAAGCACAAAATAAAAAAATTGATGGTAATTGGTGATTCTGAGCTAGTGATTTCCCAAGTAAGAGCTAAATAAGCCTACAAAAATAACAGGTTGAAGTAGTACAAAAATGTTGTATGGGATTCTATTGAGCAATTTGATTCTTTTGGAGTTGACTGAATGGTGTAGAAACTAAAAAATATCAACTGCCACAGTGCATATAATCCCACTTAATTAACAACATTTCCTCTATCAATCAAATAAATCAATTTATTTAATTAATTCACTAAGCTTCATCATACTTGATAAAATAAATCAAATTATATAATTAATTCCTTAAGTTATTCTTATTTGATTCAATAAATCAAAATTATTTAAATCAAATATCAAAACCCCTAAAATCCTCCAAGTTAATTAATCTGAATTAATTTACCTCTAATCATAATCACTCATCCTCTAGGTTTTGACTCAACCTGGGTCAAACCTAAACTCTTGACTAACCCACCCACTTGCACATGAAATTCATTTTAATTAAATATCTAATTATCTCTATTTTCCCTCACAAAGCATATTCCCAAGGAATATTCCCTCATTAACTCCATTTGTTTGACTTTCTTGTCCAAACAAATTTCCCCCCAAAATCTCTCAACCATATGCATTTAAAGCTATTTTTCAAATTTCAAACCCACCTAACTTCATTTACTTACATAATCTCCAAAATGTGCTCATTCCTCCTCCAATCACATGTGGACAAGTGGCCTTCTCTCATTGGTTGGTCTTTTGTCCCACATTCATCCAAATCCTTCAATATTCAATTCTTGAATCTATAAATGCAAGGCATTCTTCCTTCAAAATCATCTACAATCTCAAGCATTTTTATTATCATCACTTGCATCTTGGCATCAATATCATTTTGAGCTTATCAGGGGGTGGGAAAGGGCATCCTTTCAACATCATAAGGAGCACCACTCCCACTATGGAATAGAGTTTGATCTTTCTTTCTTATGATTTCATCTAAGTTCATTTAGTTATCTTGTTCTATTTCTCTTGTTTGCATAAGTAACATAATCGGGGATTTCATAGGGATGTTTGATTTGCTATGTTTATTGTTGACATCATTGCTAATGTTTGTCAAGGTTTGATCATTTGCAGATTTAGCATCCACAAAATGGTACTAGGAGGAGGGCTTATGCTCAAATATAGGCTTGTAATATGCTTTTAAGCATATATTATTCAAATATAACTATTGGCATATATTTTAATATGCTTTTAATTTTCTTTTAAGTGTACTTTGTTCATTTAATTCAATTTTTTCTTTTCATTGTTCAATTGTATTGGCATAGATCCCTCTAGATTTGGCATGTATTGTCCAAATTTTCTGCACTATATTGTTTACATTTGTTACTCTGTATTGTCTATTAGAACCAAAATTTCAGTAAATCTTCCTAAATGATTTTTTGTTTTGAGCCTAATATTTTCCTATCTTTCCATAAAATAATTCACTTATCCTTACGTAGAGCCTAATATATCATACCACTACCTTAAAACCCTTAGAGGCTTCCACCGTTTACCTCTATATTGCAGCCCCTTTCAGGGTGGCTCTCGATATCACAATGAGCGGTTAAGGGTAGTCACAATAACCCTTACCGCTGCACCATAGAAAGTCATTGATGGGTAGACGGTTATGCGATGGACAGTTAGGATTTGTGCAGAAGATATACCGTATTACCACGCGTGGTTAAACTATAGACCACGATAGAGCGGTGGTCGATTGGTAAGCAATGGACAGTTATCAATTAGCTCACGGTTGTGCGGTGGAGGATGAGCCTAGCGGTTAGAGGATAGTCACCACCACACCACGCGCGGTCAATTCATTGATAGTGGTATCATAGTGGTGGTGAGGCAACTGGCATAGTACACCACGGTGGCATGGTAAATAGTCAGCAATCAGCGAGGGAAGTCATCCTGGATAGGAGTTAGCAGCGTGGCAGTTGGTAAGCGGTTACCGCTATACTGCAGACAGTTAGAATCAAGCCGGCGGTGGCGCAGTGGAAGAAGGTGAGCAGTTAGTGGTTTGCAAAGCGGCTATCGTGGTACCACTAGAGGTCATCTCATAGACCGTAGTAGCACGATGAATAGTTAGCAAGTAGCGAAGACAGCTATCGCAGTACCGCTGGTCATCATCACAATGACCGCAATAACACGATAGGTGGTTAGCGTAGTAGTGAATGTTAATCACCACGGTACTGTAACCAATCAAGATGGAGACCGCGGTGATCACGGTGGTCAGAGGCCGACAAGTGAAGCAACCGAAAAAAGGGTCACCGTGTTACCACTGGCAGTTAAGTTAGTGACTACGGTAATGTGGTAGACAGCCAGAGGTGACACTTAATGCTTACTATGCTACCATGGGTTGAAGAAATGATAACCGCGGTGACTATGGTAGATGGCCGGAGGTAACAGATAATGTCTTAGCATGATACCATTGAGAGACAAAATATAGACGGTGGTTGAGTGGTAAGGAGATGGACGGTGAGGAAATGGCGAGGCAGTAGTTAAGAGAAGGCACTGCGGTAACGCGGTAATAGTGAATGATGACAGTGAAGGCCAATTACCGCAATACTACAGCTGGTCAATAAGTTGACCACGATATTTTTGTAAATATAAAGGAAAGCTCGCAACATGTAAAGAGAAATAATAAAGACATAGGAGAGTGAAGTATTAAGCCGTAGGTAAATTTTAATAAAAAATATAGGCGGGAAAAGGTAAAAATTAAAATCAACTACCGAACTATATCAAAATATTTAATTTTTTGAAAGCCAACTTAATTAAATATTTTTCTCTGTCATAAAATGTAAATGGTTGTAACAGTAGAATGAAGAGTCATGACTCTTAGAATTTATTGTATAAATTCTTGTAAAATCAGTTGTAAGAGAGAAGGAAGATATATAGGAGGAAGTATAGGATTTTTAAGAATGTTTGTATTCAAAAAGACCATGCTGTGTGTATAAATTTTGAGGAAGATAATGGAAGACTTTTGATTTGGTGGTTTTATTCTGGTATCAGTTGTTTGTTGAAATTATGCAATTATTTGATTGTCTCCAATCTGATGTTTCTTGGTTATTTAAGTTGAAATATCAAGTATATGTTCAATTTATCAGTGCACATTTGTTGTATCTGTGTGATTTGATTAATTGGGTTCTTTAAAGAAGAATTAAATTCCTTTAAGTCAATTACAATAATCTGGGAATATTATTTGGATCAATAAGTAGAATCAAATAGTTAGGATTGATATTCTGCCTCAAGTAGGGTCTGTCAATCACATTCTTGCATGTTTATACTAGTTATAAACTCATATATGTATGTCAAACAATTAGAGAACTTGCTAGATAAAAACCACTCATCTAAGACTTGCATTTGACTTCATTTTACCCAACAAGGCATTGGTCTTCCATATTTCATCATTTAGTTTTATTCATTTCATTTAACATCTATTACTTGAACATATGAGATTTTCACTTTGATATTGCATATACAATTTATACCAAATTTAGATCATATCTCTCCACTATCAAATTGTCATTGTGGACAGTTTATTCAAGCTGGAAGCTTAGTTCAAAATTACAGCATTCATGCAGGTACACCTGCCTAGGTTTAGCAGAGCCTTAAGAGTGGAAGGTTCAACTATACTGGTTGGCCTTGTTAGTTGGCCAATAGTGTTGTGAGAGCTTGGAAATATCTCGTGGTTCAAACCTGCATTTTTGAGACCCAACATTGTCCACATTTTTTCTATATTGCAGAATCACACATCTATTTCTGTGAAGAAAATCCTGTCAAACATTTTAGTTCTTTGTGTCTGCTCTTTTGCATACATACCTAATAGAGTCCTTGCACGTTCAAAATTTGATATTTTCCTCCCATGTGCATTGAAGGAGTCACCTTCAGTGGTTTTCAAAAGCTTGAGCTTTATATTTTCTCCGTGTAAACCTATATTTGAGTTTGCTTCATTTTTTTATCATCAACAATCTCCACAAGTATGAAGTCCCTTCTTTCATCAACATCTGCAACACATTATTTACCTTCTCTTCACTATACGTGTCTTTGTAAATCTTGAGATTAATTTTATTTATAGCATAAAATGACTTATCATTCTTCCCTACCACTACCCTGCTATAAACATTTGTGTTTTTCTACTATCAATTTGTGTTTATGTTCTTTAAAACTATGTGCACCAATAAATTCTTTGTGAAGGCTTTGTGTTTTTTCATATAATCATCAAACTTTGGCGCATTCTATTACATTTACACTTGCTTTGAAAACCATTGGAAGACTCATTTGCAGGACACCCACAAGCTTAAAAATGTTTATAATAGAAAAATGAATCAAACTCTTCGATCTAAATGAGAGAGTTACAAATGAAGTAAAGTTTCCTGTCAAGATCGAACCATAGGCATCTCCTTGTAGGAAGAGGGTCCTTAACAATTATTGTTAAAAGTTGTTTTTTTGTATTGGGTAGATGGTCGACATAATACAGTTGAGCATTATTGGGGACTTGATCCACAAAATCGTAGTTGCGATTAGAATTATTTCTTTTATTGTTGATCTTATTCCGCCAGGGCATGGGTATGTGATCATATGTGGCCATGCAACCTTTTTTGCAATCCCTCTAGAGGACTTGATTGATTATTTGTGAGCATGGGTAGGTGGGTTCCAATAACTCAACTGCCACCTCGAGAACTAGTTGCATCCAAAAGAATGTCCTTGCAGATGCATTAAAGGATGGGTTGGTTAGAGGGAACATTAGTAAGAGAAAATTTATCCCTATCTTGTTGGGCCATGTGTGCCATAAACCACTCTGCCACCACCATCATGTGATGGGGATCACGAGTTAGGTAGGAATATTGTTAAACCATATCTAGCATAGTAAGTGTTCATTAGTATTCTATCTACCCATTATGCTTTGTCTATTAATATTGATTTAAAGCATTCAATATTCACTCATATCTAAAATTAATTTTCTTGTGAGAATGCATTTAAATCAGGAAGAGATACTAAATGTGAGATGTGGTTGGGAGGGGGAGGTACAAAACTACTAAATGTAGTCTTAATCCTTTAAAAGCCACTTTTTTTATGGTTGTGAGTGCTCTTTGTGCCTTGTGCATTGAACATCGATTGGTGCATTAGATAGGAAACTAAAATCCATGTTTTGTTTTTTCTGCTCATAAAAACTTCAGGCCTGTAGAAATATTTTGCTAGCGTGATATCATTATTGAAGGGGATTTTAATCAATGCATTAAATCAACACTAAAAGACTTTTGTTTCTATTTACACAAGCTTCTAACTTTAGGTGCGTTTACTGCTACGCGTACTATGGAAATCTTGCTGAAAAAAGTGTAAAATTCTTATTTTTGTTCAAATACTGATTGATGCAGTAGATGGTGATAGAAAAATCTATCTCTATTCAAGTATAATCTTTGTTTCTATTTAAATATTGATTATTGAATATAGGCAAGAGGGGGCAATATTTACATTTAGTGTCTTAATTTTGAATATTTTAGCATTTAAGAATTCAATATGCATGATTGACATCAATAAGAGTATTAATTGCTTTTAAGCTATTCTTTTGACAACTCAATATTGTGTGCAGATTTTTCTTAACTGTATCAAGTGCTTATACTTCTTAAATTCAGATTTCTTTATTTATTTTTTACTTGTGCAAAAAAAAAAGAGGCCTCTAAGAAACTTAATTGACTTGGTGACAGGGGAGAGATTTTGTTGACAAAGGGTGAGGTAATTGATGGTTTTGTCAATGTTTGATCTACCTTTGAAAACTAAATAGTGGAGTAAAAAAGGAGCAAAATTAGGTGGAAATGCATCACAATCTTCAGGGTTTGCATCAAAGAACAATGGTGGTCTCTCACATGGGAATCAAATAACTAGCAGATTTGGGTTCAAAAAGTGGGCATTCAACTTGAACTTTTAAAAAAAATGCATTTCTAAATGCTTATTGTAATAGCTTGAAGCATCCATTTCCCACTTTTGTCTTTTGTTTTAGGCCAACTCACTTCTTTTTGGGGTTTAAAATTAATCATTGATTTCATATTTTTCAAGTCTGATTAAAATTGAACCTTAAAAACATACTAGATTTTGATTTGGTCTAAAATTGAACAATCAACTCCACACTTCATCTTGGTGCTATAAAATGAACTCATCATTGCTTTGAGGCTTAAAACGAACTTGTGCTTTCATTATTTTGTAATTTTTTTTGCAATTAGCATCACTCAAATGCATATGCACTTCTCTCACACTTCATGATGATCTTAAGAACCAAAAGCATCCTAGTGACATTGATTGCCTAAAAAATTATGTACACACTTCAATTTTGGGTTTAAATTTGAACAAATCTTGTGAGTGTGAGTGGAGTACATTATAAGTGTTCTCTCTTTGTTTCTTAACAAAGATCAATCAAACTATGAATTTACTTGCTCACTTTTGTATATCCGTAGAGGGCCTACTTGGTGGGAAAAATTAATCACCCCAAGGAACGACCCAATCGGTAACACGCTAAAGCCAAGTGACTTCCAACCAGTATATAAGTGTGGGTACTCGAGGAAAGTTTGAGTATCACAAGGATCATTCCGATAAGAAGGGAAGCAATGGTCTCTTTCCGCATGGATGGTCCCCCACGAACATAATGCCTTTATAAGAACCTCTTGTTTAGAAAGACCAAATCCTTGATCTATTTGTTGGTGCAAGAATGGTCATTCCAAAGCTATCCCACATTCTTATAGCTCTTAGTAGATATCAGAAGTATGCCATGGGATTTTCATGGGTATTGATGCTTAGCTGACCCAAGAAGCAAGTGCACTATAAGGGGGAGCCTGTGTGGTCAAACATCTAATCATCTACTAAGAGTAAGTGTAGCTAGATTCGTCCAAGTGGGAACTCAACAAATATTTCCTTCATTATTCATAGGGTTGTGCATATTCTTGGAATCTAAAACACTTTACTTGGATTTGAAACATTTTAAAACAAACATTCAAAAAATCCTCAAAAACTTTCAAACCCTTTAGGGAAGAAAATACCTTTGAAGAATCCAAGTGCTCATGCTTTCCCTAGGGATTTCATCCTTAAAGGCTTCTAAGTATTTGGACTTAGTCACAATTTTTCTCACTAAATTTAATATTAGGAAACTTTTGCCTTGATTTCCACATAATGGACTTTGTGGGATGAGAAGGGGTTAGGACATTAGACATTTAGTTTGAAAAGTTAATGAAGAGAGTGTTTGTGGTAAAAAGAACTAATTAAGAAAAGTTAAGAATAATTGAACCCCACACATGTGCTTGGTATCTTTTGGTCATATAGTTTTCCATGCAAACATTGGTCTTTTGGCATGAAATACTCTTAGGGAAAAGCATGGTCTTCACTATATCGGTCTTGTAAAAAAAGTCCTTCTTAGGTTCATCTAGGATGTAGGATCAAATAGAACACATCATCCATCCCAAACATTTATCATCTCCATCTCACAAACAATATTTAGAGCTTTGGAAACATCATTATCTAGGCGTGGGTGGATGAATCCTTCCTCACACACTTAGATAAATTATCACCCTTTTGAACGAGTTCATCCTAAGATAACATCTAACATCTTGGGATCTACAAATTTATTATCCAAATCAATCAATCAAAATCAAATCCTAAAGTCTAGCATTGATCCGAAATTCCTAAAAGTTCAAATAGCCATATCACTCACCCTTTCATCTTTCATCTCATCATTGGTCCTAAATAACTTAGAGGTTCACTTTTGTAACAAGGTCAATAAACAAGAGGAAAATGGAGTATAAAATTGATTCATACATCATGAGTGATCCAATTAAACCAAACTATCAAGGCCATATAATACCAAATGATTTTCAAAACTCGCAATTATACAATCCACACATGGGATCATTATCTCCTACAAATCTCAATGATACAACACATGTGAGTTTTCCCAATCTAAATTTTGGAACACCTTTTCCTATGGTATATTTAAATCAATGTCAAAACTTACAAATCTATCAACCAAACATTCAATTCATTATTCTTCTTCCAAACAACATTATCCCACCTAATCCATACATGCCAAATGTGACTATACCAAATCCTATCTTACCAAATATGAACATTTCAAATTCACACTTGGTGAAATTTGGGATATATATGTTTGTGAATCAAACTAATGTTGTAAAAATTCCAAGCAATATGTTAACAAATCCAAGTATTGATCCAAGTCAAGGTAACACCATGCAAAATCAAATTTACCTAAATCAAGGCAATATGATTCCCAAACACAACAATGTTCAAATTCAACCTATAGTTCCAAATCTAAACATCACACCAAATTAGAACATTATCCAGAATCAACTTTTTCATGATCCTAGGAAAACACCAGAAGGATGCATTCCAAATCTTCTTCCTCAACAACCAAGTCAACCATATCAAGAATGTCAAGGTCAAATCTTGCGAAACAAAATTGCTACACTCAAAAACCTCATTGATTCATATCACCAAGAGACATCTCCACCCCAAAATCAATACACTCTTCCATTGGTTGAATCATGTCATCAAAGTATTGAGTTTTCTCCACAAACACATCAAGAACAATATCTCCAATCTCAAGAAGTTGGATATCAAGATCAACAACATCAACCGTAAACTCAATCACCACATCTCAAAGATCAATCACCACATCTCAAAGATTAATCACCACATCTCCAAAATCAATCGCCACAAGGTCAATTTAAAGTACAAATATCACAAGGTAACAAAAAAAAATACACACCACTTGGGGAACTAATCGAATTGGTCATGCAACGGCTCATACAAGAAAATCTCATTAAAATCCCCGTTTATGTGAATTATCAAGAGCCCGTGGTGAAACCACCAGGGTATAATGAAAAGAATCTTTGTGATTTTAAAATAAAGGGACAAACAACATCAAATTGTATTCAACTTAAAAATATCTTCCAAGACCTTATTGATAAAAAAAATAACTATTGGGGACAATGATCAAGATTCAACCATTAGTGATAACAGTGACAATCGCTCCTCCACAATTGTTGAAAATGGTGATCGAGATCAATCCATCAAATTAAAACCTTGAAGATGTTTCCACCTCATCCAACCATCAAATCAACATACACCAAGAGCCACTTTTCAATCATGATCAAAATCCAACAACAATACCCAACAATGATCCAATTCAAGAAATGTTAACATCATTTGATCCTATGGTTGAAAACATTGACAATCTCTCCACCACAATTATTGAAAATGATGACCAAAATCTACCCATCAATAAGACCCTTGAAGATGTTTCCACCTCACTCAAAGATCAAATCAACATACATCAAGAGTCACTTTTTTTATCATGATAAATACCCCTCAATAATATCCAACAATAATCTATTCAAAGGAGTGTTAACATTATTTGATCCTATAATTCGTGATCCTTCCACCAATGATCATTTTGAAAGTGTCTCTACATCACATAATGAGTTAGAGGACATATCAAGCTTTTACCCCAAGGCATGATCAACATCTTTCACCAAAGTTTAGCAATGGTCCTTTCCAAGACATATTGACATCCTTCAACCTCATGGTTGCAAATATTGAAGAAATCCTCAACTCAACATTTGATCCAAGTCCACTCAAAGATCAAGAGGATATTGAGCCACTTCTCATGCCTAATTAAGATATCCAAGAACCCTTTATAAGTAATCCATCCTTTGAAACTAACCCATGTCAAGAATGTGATCCAAAGCATGTCAAAATCAATTATAAAATTAATCAAGATCAATAATTTGTATCTCCAAGATACTATAATGTGGTAATAGACACTCTCCTATCTATACAAGATGACACAAATAAGGATCATATCCATATAGCACATATTTTTCCATCTACCCATGAGATGTTTTCTTTGGATGGACATGTAGATGATCTCCATTCAGAACAAAATTCCTTTACTCCTGGCATAATTACATAAAAGGGGCAGGTTATTGATTCCTATAGTCAAACTGAGTTGTCAACATCGAGATCAAATGTATCCAAAATTTAGATTGAGTACATCATGTATGAAGATATATAGCATTACCCACTCAAAGAAACAAGTCAGACCAAACATGATATTCCAGAGTCAGTAGAGCAACAAATTGAAATAGCACCATTTGCAGTAGTCATTTATCAGAGAATGCTTGCTAAATAGAATCTCTTGAAACATATAGAATCAAAACATGAAGGTACTACTTCCACCATACTAGGGGAAACTTTGTCTCAAGCAAATGTCAACATAGGGAGCACGAAGAATCTTTAAGATGAAACTAATCCCAATACTACAACCAACCACATCATGAATCTCCATCCACCCATCACCCCACATACAAATTAGGACCAACATCAAAAGAAAGATTTGAATCAAAGCATGAAGAATGATATCAAGGAAAAATAAGTGGAGAAGCATAATGGACAAATCAAATACAAGTGGATACCAAAAAGTACAAAGAAAGATTATCCCTATCAAACTCCATTAGTCAAAAAAAATATGGGGAAAAATAAAAAAGGGAAATGTATCCATCAAAGATTTCTACAAAGGAAAAATAAGGCTTCCCAAGTGATGTACAAAATATACCAAGCAGTTAATCCTGATTCCATGCACACTTTCATATCCACTCATCATTACTCATCTTCCCAAGTTTGGAGAGTCAAAGGTTCCAAGCTATCAACCAATCCATCTCCTATTCCTAATCAAACTCCACCATCTAGGCCTCCATGCATGATATCCAATTCTCACATTGACCATGTGTTGGCAATGGCCCTTCATCATAAGGATTTAGAAGGCACTCTATCATGATGTGTGCACAAAGACAGAGTCAACTCCGGTATCAACAAAGAAGAACATAATTCTCAAAAGTTGCATTTAAGTGCACGTATCTTGGCAAAGCAACTTCTTCAAGCAGGATATCGATGGGACATTATGAAAAAAGCATCAACATCAGTAGTAATAGGTGGTTTAGCATGAGCTTAAATATGTTTTAGCAAAAAATTCAAAAATATTAGAAAAAGGATTAAAAATAGTAAAGAAAAAATTGTCCTCTAGTGAAAACCACTTTGGTGGCACTTTCGATAGGTACCATGATGAAAACCTTGCAAATAGGCATCATGTGTAGAATCGAGCATCTACGTGTGCCACTTCAGGTGAAAGCGTCTCATCCCATCCATAATAAATCTAGCATTCCATCCATCTCACCCATAATAAATCCATTCATCCATAAACCATTTATCCAACCATTTTCATCCATCTGCATCCATCTTCCAAATTATCTTGACCTTGAAATTTTTTGGTGCACACTTTACACTCGCTTATGGTAGACATCTTGACATGGGCCATTTTCATTGATCCTATTCTACCCAACGTTATCTAAGACTTGAAGCACTATCCAAGTAAGAATCCTTTGTTCGAGCACCTTATCTTATCACAAAATAATCCTTGGAATCCTTTGTTCGAGCACCTTATCTTATCACAAAATAATCCTTGAAATCCTTTGCATGCTTACCATATCCATCCATCCATCCATCTATCCAAGAATCCACCCATGGCCTTCCATACATTGCTAGACACTAGGGGCAGATATTTACATCTTGCTTCGAGAATAAATCTTCATCTATATCCTCCAACTTATGTGATGATCCGAAAGTTGGCAAACATAAAATCAAATTGGTCAAGCACGTGTGAGAAAAATTCCAAATGACTAGCCCATGGCATATTTTGATGAGCAAATGTTCCTTATCAAGCATTATATTCTGTCAAACATCAATCCAAAAAATCAATATCAATCACATCTAATTTGCACTTCAGTGTCACATCAAATCATTCAAACAGATTGTGTTCTAAATCAAGCTTCATCAATCTTGATCAATCAAAATCCAACCACTCCATCATCATCTCGAGATATCCTTCCCAATCCTTGTGTTGCTTAACACTATCCTTGCATTGTAGTGTATTCTCAACAATGTTATCATCATCAACCTTGATCAATCAAAATCCAACCACTCCATCATCATCTTTGGATATCCTTCCCAGTCCTTGCATTGTTGTGTATCCTCAACAATGTTATCATCATTAGTCCATCAATTCCCAATCCTCGTGTTGATTAACACTAACCTTGCATTGTTTTGTATCCTCAACAATGTTATCATCAAAAACCCATCAATTTGATCAATTAACCTTAGCTTGGTTTTCAATAAAATCCCAAAATAGAGCACTGATATCATCACATAGCCATATCTAAATCATCTAAATCATGCAAAAATCCAAAAAAACATCCAAAACATATCAAAAATCTAAAAACAAGTCAAAAAGTCAAAAACATGAAATCTGAACTACGTCGTCTCTAATCTTAAACATAGGCAAGGCTAATATTTGATTGGCCCCCGAGACACAAAATACAAAAAACATCAAAAAACACAAAATCCAAAAATATTCATAAATCACACAAAATCCCAAAACATTCATAAAATCTAAAAAAATCTAAAAAATCTCAAAATCCCAAAAATAGCCTCAAAACATTTCAAAACATCAAAAACATCCAAATATTTGAAAAAACCCAAAATGGTGCATCCATCTCATCTTGCTTTCACCTGCAATAATCATCACTCATAATAAATCACTATCGCTTTCACCCTTTGGCAAAACAATCAGAAGCAATTCTAGCAGGTGCAAAAGAGTGTTCTCAATTGTCAAAGTCTCAAGTCTAGGTTAGCAATTCAAAACGTTAGTCAACTTGGAGTATCAATAGCTTATCACCGATTCAATCCCATATCACCTGATCACAACATGTCCTAGGATGCATCCTTCCTACAATGGACATCAACATCAGGCATCACCGTAGTTTAGTCTTGGCTAGCGGTATGAAGAACATTAGCTTGTTTGTTTAATTTATCTTGGTATTTTTGACTTATCTTATTTTTCATTCATTCCAATGGCCTCTCAATGATGCCTAATCAAAACGGTTTAGAGAGAAAGGAATGGGTCAGTGATCATTATGTTCTTATCTACTCTGCTTGTTGGATATTCTTGTAAAATAACTTCATCAGGCGTGCTTTGTTTGGTTTGTAAGGAAGGTGTTTTAGATGTCTTGTTGACCACATAAGAAGGCTTGCTTTTCTATGTTCTGGTCTGAGATATTTAGAATATATGAACTAAATTTTGAATAAGGTTTTGTATGTTAGGTGTGAATAGGAGTACTCCTATCTGATTGTCAATTCAAAGTCTATCACATTAGGTGCAATGCCATCCTAGTTCTTTATACCTTGATGCATCATACCTATGTGTGTTATCAAACATAAGGAAATTTATGCTCTTATCTCTCCCATCCCCGGATAAGCAATACATCATCATCATTCATCATCATATCTAATAAAGTCTCGATGACTCATAGACTTGTTGGACTTCTTCATCTTCTTGGAATCAAGGGTTGATCCCTCTCATTATTCTATCCTCTTTAATGCTAACATAGTATCATTTCATCAATGCATGCATCCTCCATTCATAAAATATTTGCACTCTCATCTTGCACATTCATACATATCATCCTAATAAGTAACGGCATCCATCTCACATACATTGCATGATCATTTAAGTTGTTTAAGATAATATAGATTTGTTATTCTAAGCATATTAAAAACATCTCATTTACATCATCATTATCATATAGATTTGTTAGTCTAACCATCCATATTGAACCTCTTTGTCACAAGATTGACCCTCAAATTGAACTCTTTGCTCAATCTCTTGAGGGGGCAATGTACCAATGTATTTCTTTTTGCTAGGGCATTCAAAAAGAAAAAAAACATATATATTTTTAATTTTGATCTTGGCATAATCATTCTTTGAATCAATGCAACAGGTACATTGCTTTAAAGAGGGTCAAAATCTAGACACTAAAAATAATCAAATGACACAATGCATATAATCTCGCTCAATTAACAACATTTCCTCTATCAGTAAAATAAATCAATTAATTCAATTAATTCACTAAGCTTCATCATACTTGATTGATTAAATCAAATTATTTAAGTCCTTAAGTTCTTCTTATTCGATTCAATAAATTAAATTTATTTAAATCAAATATCAAAACCCCTAAAATCCTCCAAGTTAGTTAATCTGAATTAATTAACCTCTAATCAGAATCACTCATCCTCTAGGTTTTGACTCAACCTGGGTCAAACCTAAAGTCTTGACTATCCCACCCACTTAGACATGAAATTCATTTTAATTAAATATCTAATTATCTCTATTTTCCCTCACAAAGCATATTCCCAATGAATATTCCCTCGTTAACTCCATTTGTTTGAATTTCTTGTCCAAACAAATTTTGCCACAAAATCTCTCAACAATATGCATTTAAAGCTATTTTTTAAATTTCAAACCCACCTAACTTCATTTACTTGCACAATCTCCAAAATGTGTTCATTCCTCCTCTAATCACATGTGGACAAGTGGCCTTCTCTCATCGGTTGGTCTTTTGTCGCACATTCATCCAAATCCTTCAATCTTCAATTCTTGAATCTATAAATGCAAGGGATTCTTCCTTCAAAATCATCTACAATCTCAAGCATTTTCATTATCATCACTTGCATCTTGGCATCAATATCATTTTGAGATTATCAGGGGGTGGGAAAGGGCATACTTTCCGCATCATAAGGAGCACCACTCCCACTATGGAATAGAGTTTGATATTGATTTCTTATGCTTTCATGTAAGTTCATTTAGTTATCTTGTTATATTTATCTTGTTTGCATAGGTAGCACGATCAGGTATTTCATAGGGATGTTTGATTTTCTATGTTTATTATTGACATCATTGCTAATGTTTGTCAAGGTTTGATCATTTGTAGATTTAGAATTCATAGACGGAAAGAGGACAGAATAGAGTAGCTGACTTACTCACTAACTTTCCAGGTTGAGATCTGATGACATAAATTTCAGAGGAATTTCTAAGGTGGAGGTACTTAAGCAAGGCCTTTTATTCCTGATAATGTTTACAACTAGTAAATATTTAATGATGATGAAGATATTCTTAATTTTTTGAATTGTGTAGATAAATATGAAAGTTAGGACGTTGACATTAGTGGATTTGTTAAGAATATTGATGGGAAGGATATGGTGTTTGGAAAAGAGATCATTTTGTTGAAGACAAATAAAATCCCCAAAGGCCTTTTAGCTCTTGAAAGGGTCTTTGATAGTCAGGATAAAAGCAAGGTCAAAACTGTTGGAAAAAGAAGAAGAGACAACTAAGAGGGGGGGTGAATCAGTTGTCACAAAATTTACAACTTAATGAAACTTATAAACCTTTAATTCTAGATCTGATGATTTACAATGAAAGCAAGAATTAAGAAACACATTAGAAACAAATAACACCAATATTTTTACATGGAAACCCTCTTAAGGGAAAAACACCACAGTGGAGGTTAATCCAAAATGATACCCTATTAAAAGTATAATGAAAAAATGAATAGGGAATGCATTTGCATTCAGGCACACTACCTAGAGCTCACTGCTCAAAGGAAGGTTGACTGCCTTACATAAGACAATCAGATTAAAACCATCTCAATGGGATGAACTAAGAAATTAGCTTCTCCAAAAGTTTGATTACAGTTCTAGCTAAGCACATAAAAACTTCTACACACTCTTCTCTACACTTAAATGATTTGATCTTTATTCACACATATACTTTGCATACTTGAGCATACGTCAAAATGAGGAAAATAATCGCTCTTATATATCTGCTACATGGATTTACATCATCAACTCCATCGGCCACAAATAATAAATGAATTGCAATTGTCGGCATCAATACATAAATAGATCTTAATGTGCACCAACACAAGTCAGTCACAACATAGTGAGGAACCTAATAAACATCCACAAACACACCAAGCAACAAGAAATTAATCCATAAGGATCTACAATACACTACCATCATCATGTCGGCCAAGAACATGAAAACCTTAAACACACGAGGAAAATTCTTCAACCACGAACACACCAATCAATGTGGATGTACCACACTGATAGAGGATGATCTAGAAACATCCATGAACACCATAGGGACATGCACAAGAACTGGAATTGCTATAATCCCATCCTCTTCTTCCAAGAACAACTACTATAGTAGAAAAATGATTGTAGGAACACTAAACTTAATAACTTCCTCAATTCATGATGTGTACCACTGAAACTTTCATAAAACATACTAGATAGGCTCAACAAAAAACCCTTTAATGTGCGACACCTAAAAATCAACGTACATAAATTTTTATCACTTTGACCTTCTCGGCTTCATTGGCTACCTGCAATATATTTATTACAATTTTCTCAACATATACAACCTTTAGATTCATCAATGCTAATAGTGTTGACATCAATGACAACCAGATATTAGCAATGCAACCACAACATCCAACAATCTCCCCCTTTGGCATTGATGACAATAGATGATGTGAAAAAGAATACTAGCAACCCAACTAGCTTTCTTTCCAAAAATCTCCCTTTTATACATTAAACTTCTCCCACTTTGTTCTACAAAGTTTTTTCACATTACATTTCTCCTCCTTTGACATCAATGACAAAGGTACACAAGCTCTAAACCACATATTTAGCACATATGACTACTCCCTCTAAGTAGTAGCCACCACAACATCAATCTGGAATAAGATATGGCTATGAATTCACAAACTGATGCAAAGACCTGCATCACTTATTTCTTACCAGGAGGGGAAATCACCCCTAACTTGCCTCTAAGATACTCAAAATTATCCTTAGGCAACAACTTAGTAAAGATATATGCAATTTTCTCTTTGGTAGGTACATACTCTAGTCTAACTTCTTTGTCACTTACTTTATCTCTCTAGAAGTGATATTTGATGGATATATGCTTTGTCTTTGAATGCAACATTGGATTTGATGAGTGTCATTGCAATCCTCATCCTTTAACTATAAATGTCAATCTAGGGCGGTGTCCATGGCTATATGCAAGAGGGAGAAGAAATCATTTGCATGACATGTTTTTTTCTACTAACAGAATTGAAAGGCAATGCATGAAAGAAATTGCTAAAATCAAATCTAATCTAAGAACTTGTAAATAAAATGCTTGAATCAAATCTATCCTAAGAAACTTGTAAAAGAGAATACTAGAAATGCAAGGAGCTAGAAATGAAATGAATACTAAGAAATGAAACTACAAACAAAGAGATTGTTGCTAAAATATTGAACTATATTATTTTATAAACTCTTCTCCCATTTGATTTCTTGATTACAATGAATTTATAGAATTCTTGTCTTCAACTAATCTAAAAGATAAGCTTTATGATTGTGCAACCACTTGCTAGAATATAGGAATAGGTGTAAAGGAAAAAAGATAGGTCTTTCTTCATCTTGTTGAGTCAATCTTCTTTGGTCGTCCAAAACAAATATGCCTATTTTGCATCCCTTAAACAAGATCCAAAAAGGCATTTGACTGCTGAAAAATTCATGTCTTCCCATTGTGTATCATTAAATCTCATAAAACAACTCCTAGATACTTGTAAAATGGTTCAAACTACCCAAAATTGTCTTCTAGATATTCTCCATTTGTTTGCACAACCCAACAACTTGCCTTAATTCTTGGAACTACCTCGTAGATGCTCTCAACTTCTATCAAAGTCACCCCAATCTATTTTAGTGCTCACAATTGCTACTTTTAGAAATTTTGGAAAGGCTCTGGAGCAACCCACAAATTCTAGAACAACTTCAAGTGTTGTCCCACAAGTTCTAGAGCAACTGTCCACAAATTTTGGAGCAACAGATTCTGGTGCATTTTTCTCTCAAACCACAACCTGGGTTTTTGTAAAATTTAATGGGTTTTGTCACCATATTATCTTTGAATTTTGGACCAAAAATCTCCAGAACTCAGATCATAATTTCAAAGATATGATGAAATATTTGACTGGTGCAACTAAAAATATCTTTCATCATCATACTCAATCTTGATAACTTCATAATTAGGCCAAATATGCATTTTTATATGGCTAAAAGATGAGTCATTATTTTGTCTAATCAAGATTCTTAGAAATATTTATGGCACTTGAGTTGTTACTGAATATAACAATGGGTTCTTCATACTCAATTCTGACATCTCTCAACATCTGCTTCATCCACAATAATTGAGTACAGTTGTTAGCAGTCGCAATGTATTCTACTTCAACAGCAGATAAGGAAACTAAATTCTGCTTTTTGCTTAGCCAAGATACCAACTTCTTCCCTAAGAAGAATGCACCGCCACTTGTACTTTTCCTATCATTAACATCACTTGCCCAATCAACATCTATAAAGGAATTTAAAGTAAGATCATCATCCTTTTGATACCATAATCCAAAATCAGTTGTTCCTTTCAAATATCTGAAAATCCTTTTTACTATAGTCACATGTTATTCTTTTGGATTAGCTTGTAATCTAGCAACCATGCATACAACGTTCATTATGTCTGGCCTAGTCTAAGTCGGATATAGTAACCCACCAATCATTGATTTGTATCTTGTTTTATTTTCTTTAGGAGAATCATCCTTCTGTGTGAGTTTGCATCCAGTTACCATAAGTATACCAACCAGTTTTGAATCTTCCATGCCAAACATTTTCAGTAACTCTTTTACATATTTGGACTGAGATATGAAAATTCCATCTTTTAACTGAGTGATTTTTAGTCCTAAAAATAATTTCAGCTCTCCTATCATTGACATTTCAAATTCACTTTTCATTTCATCAGCAAACTTCATACATAATTCATCATCACCTTCAAAAATGATATCATCAACAAAGACTTCAATTGTCAGCTCTTTATCCTGATCAAACTTGAAATACAAATTGCTGTCAACAATACCCTTACTGAATCCAAGCTTCAAAAAGTATTTCTCCAATCTAGCATACCAAGCTCTAGGAGCTTGCTTAAGTCCATATAGAGATTTCTTCAATCAGCATACCATGTTCTCTTCATTAGTCAATTAAAATCCATCTCATTGCTCAACATAGAATTCTTCTTCTAGCTCACCATTTAGGAATGTTGACTTCACATCCATCTGATAAAAATTTTAATTCTTGAAAGCAGCATACGCAAGAAATAATCTAACAACTTCAATTCTAGCAACAGGGGCAAAATTTTCTTCAAAGTCAATACATTCAAACTGTGAGTACCCTTTGCAAACCAGTCTTGCTTTATTTTTTATCACTTCACCTTGCTCATTCATCTTATTTTGAAATACCCATTTGGTTCCAATGACATTTTTGTTCTGAGGTCTAGGAACAAGATCCGATGTATCATTTTTTTCTATTTGCATTAGTTCTTCTTTCATGGCTTCCATCCAATATTCATCTTTGCATGCTTCAGTGATATTGCTAGGCTTAGTTTTGGAAATCAGACAATACTCTTAAAAAATTATCCTTCTAGTTTACAAACCTTTGCTCTTATCTCCTATAATCTAACTATCAAAATGATTTCTCCTCACATACCTTGGAACTTTAGAACATTCTCTGACTTCTGGTTCATGTTCTCTTTCTTTTGCATTTCTGCTAGTTTCTACTTCTTAATTCCCTTGGTTCACCGCAACAATTTGAAGTTGACTCTATGTCTAAACATTATTTCTATTGTTAGTACTCTCATGTTGATCATCGGAATCATATCCACTACACCTGGATGGTCTATCAATATCTTCATCAAATTTGACATTTGCACTCAACCATTTTCTTCAACCTTTTATTAAAACACCGGTAAGCTTTGCTCTTAGCAGAGTAATCTAGAAAGATTCCTTCATCACTTCTAGCATCCAACTTTCCTATATCATCATCTCTCTTGATGTAACATTTTCTTCCAAAGATTTTAAAATACTTGACAATAGGATTATAACCAAACCATAGCTCAAAAGGGGTCTTACCAGAATTACTATTGACATTTACCCGGTTGATAGTATACATAGGAGTTCTTACAACTTCTCTTCAGTAGAAATGAGGAACATTTGATTCCAACATCATGGTTCGAGTAGTGCCTAGAATGGTTATATTCTTTCTTTCAACATCTCCATTCTGTTGAGGGGTTCAGTGGGCAGATAGTTGTCTTGAATTCCATGCTCTTCACAGAAAGAATTGAATTCATGGGAAGTGAATTCACCACCTTTTTCTGACCTCAAACATTTGATCTTTTGACTTGTCTCATTCTTTACCATAGCTTTGAAGCTTTTGAACTTTTCTAGTGCTTCATGTTTTTCTCTTAAGACAACAACCCATATCATTCTAGAGTAATCATCAATAAGCAACATAAAGTACCTTTCACCTTGACGACTTTTGATTCTTGAGGGACCACATAGATCAATATGTATCAATTCCAATAATCCATTAGAGTTATACTATTTGCTTAGAAAAGAGTTTCTAGTCTGCTTTCCCATCTGACATTCCTTGCACATAGTGTTAGTAGGCTTCACTATCTTAGGAAGACCTCTGACTACTTGAGAAGAAATTATTTTGACAATGTTATCAAAGTTCACATGAAACAACCTCATATTCCATAACCAGCTTACATCAATTTGAGAAATTAATCAAATTTCACTAGGAGCACTTAGGTGAAAAATGTTACCTCTTGTCTTTGTACCTAAAGCAATTATGTTTCCTAGATTTCCCAATATCCTACACTTACCATCCTTGAACTGAATATTGTATCCCTTGTCTACCATCTGTCAAACACTCAATAAGTTTTGTTTTAAGCCTTCTACATAAAGAACATCATCAGTATTATGTTTACCATCAAAAGAAATAGTGGCTTTGCCACAAATCACACCAGAAGTGTTGTCTCCAAATTTTATAATACCACTATCATAGTTTTCCAAACTTACAAAATTACTTTTGTCACCATTCATATGATGTGAACATCCACTGTCAATTACCCACTCATCCTTTTCTTCAACTTTTGTTGCAAGATCTCTCTCAACATTCACATTACTAGTAGATTTAGTGGACACCTGACTATTTTCTTTGATAGCAATAAATACCCATTCATCTTCATTTCCAGTTTCTTTATTAGATTCATCATCAGTAACACCTTCTTCAACATAATAGCATTTCTTTTGAAATCTAGTCTTATCAAGTTTGTACTTAAAAGTTCTTTCAGGACACCTTGATGCAAAATGACCTATTTTACTGTATGAAAAATATTTAATAGGTAACTTTCCTTTGTACTTACCATGACCTCTGGCTTCTCTTTTCACAATCAACGCTTCAAGCTCTTCTAATTGTCTTTCTTCATCTTCAATCTGTTTCATCTCATCTTCATACTTGAATGTCTTCTTGGAACTTTCTCCTAGATCATATTTTTGTTTGCTTTTCTTAGATATATTAGCTTTGAATGTAGATTTGGTCTTAGGAGTAGACTCACCAAATTCACTCAGCTCAAAGGCAACAAGTTTTCCAATCAACATGTCTCTTGTCACATTTGTCACTGTCCTGAGTTCATCAATAGCACGAGCTTTTTCTTTTTAGAAAGGATTCATAGATCTAAGTATTTAATCCACAACTCATCTTCTTCCAAGACTCCACCAACACATCTTATGCTCATCACCAGTTCATTTACCTTTTGAGAGAAAGAAAAGATATTATCATCTTCATATCCTCCCACTTGCCTTTTAGACTCTATAACTTAGCAACTTTCACTAGTGGATCTCCTTCATACAATGTTTCCAAATTTTTCCAGAGCTCATATGCAATCTGCAGACCTATCACATTTGTCATTTCATAATCTGTCAAAGCACTCACCAATGCTTCAATAGCCCTAGTATTTGTTTAAGCTTCTTTGATTCCATTAGCAGTAGATGGACCATTTTGAGGAATACTATATGGATTCTTTGTAATCTTCTAGAAAGGGTCACTAATGAATTTCAAGTGGCATTCCATCCTGACCTTCCATAGAGAGTAGTTTGTTCCATCGAATATAGGAATATCCTTCTTGTAAGATGCCATCTTGGATCACCTCAAGTTGTTAAGCTTTTCTTTTAGAGGAACCTGCTCTGATACCACTTGTTGACAAAACAAGAAGAGACAACTGAGAGGGGGTGAATCAATTGTCACAAAATTTACAACTTAATCAAACTTATTAACCTTTAATTCTAGATCTGATGATTAACAATGAAAGAAAGAATTAAGAAACACATCAGAAACACATAACACAAACATTTTTGTGTGGAAACCTTGTTAAGGAAAAAAAACATGATGAAGGTTAATCCACAATTATACCCTGTTAAAAGTATAATGGAAAAATGAATAGGGAATGCACTTGCATTCATGCACACTACCTATAGCTCACTTCTCAAAGGAAGGCTCACTACCTTACATAAGATAGTCAGATTAAAACCATCTGAGTGGGATGAATTGAGAAATTAGCTTCTCCAAAAGCCTGATTACAATTCTAGTTAAGCACAAAAAAACTTCTAAACACTCTGCTAAAAATTCTTCACTCTCTGCTTTGCACTTGAATGATTCAAGATATTTATTCACACATATACTTCAGATACTTCAAAGTGAGGAAAAAAATCTCTCTTATATATCCACTACATGAATTTACATCACCAACTCGCTCGATCACAAATAATAAATGAATTACAATTGTCGGCCTCAATACATAAATAGATCTTAATGTGCACCAACACAAGTCGGTCACAACATAGTGAGGCCCCAAATAATCATCCTCAAATATACCAAGCAACAAGAAATTAATCCATAAGGATCCGTAATACGCTACCATCATCATGTCGGCCAAGAACATGAAAACCTTAAACACACGAGGAAAAATCTTCAACAATGAAGACACTGATCAATGTGGATGTACCACGCTAATAGAGCATGATCTAGAAACATCCATGAATGCCACAAGGACATGCACAACAACTATAATTGCTATAATTCCATCCTCTTCTTCCAAGAACAACTACTACAGTAGAAAAATGACTGTAGGAACACCGAAATTCATAACTTCCTCACTTCATGATGTGCCACTAAAAGTTTTAGACAACAGACTAGATAGGCTTAGCAACAAACACTTTAATGCGTGACACTTGAAAATCAACGTACAAAATTTTTCGGCACTTTGACCTTCTCAGCTTCACTAGCTACCTGCAATATATTTATTAAAATTTTCTCAATATCCTCAAAATATACGGCCTTCAGAATCATCAATGCTAATAGTGTTGACATCAATGAAAACCACATATTAGCAATGCAACCACAACATCCAACAAAAACAACTGTTGTTCACCCAGAGGACTTGGAGGAAATAAATTTAGGGACTGAAAATGCTCCCAAGAAAGTTTACATAGGAAAGAAGATGAAGTCAAAGGTAAAAGCAATGTTGATTGCCTTGCTCAAAAAATATAGGCATGTATTTTCTTGGTCATATGATGATCTCAAGGCTTATAGGGAGGAATTATTTTAGCATGAGATTCCTCTAAAATAAAATGTTAAACCTTTTAGACAAAAGAAAAGACTAATTAATCCTACTATGGCTCCCAAAATGCAAGAGGAGTTGGTAAAGTTAACAGATGTAGGCATCATAAAACCCATCAGAAATTCTTCATGGGTATCTAATTTGGTGTTAGTAAGGAAAAAGAATGGTGACATAAGACTGTGTGTTGATTTTAGAAACCTAAATGTATCTTCATTAAAGCACAACTATCCACTATTGAATATGGAAGCCATGTTACAAAAGGTAATTGGCTGTGAATTACTATCAATGATGGATGGTTTTGTAGGTTACAATCAAGTAAAGGTAAAGGAGTCTGAGCAGTATAAGACTGCATTTACTACTCCTTGGGGAACTTATGTTTATGTCAGAATGCCTTATGGATTAACAAATGTAGGTGTCACTTTTCAAAGAGCTATGGATGTAACTTTTTTGGATTTTATTGATTTATTTATGGTTGTGTATCAAGATGACTTGACTACTTACTCTAAAAAAGAAGAAGACCATTGCATGCATTTACAAAAGATTTTTCTCAGGTCACTTGAGAATGGGATATCTCTAAATCTAAAGAAGTGTGCTTTTGGGGTAACTAAAGGAAAATTGTTGGGACATATTGTTTCAAAATATTGGGTGAGGATAGACCCCGAGAGAGTAGTGGCCATAGACAAAATTCCTTAGCAAAAAAATTTCAAGAGCATTCAGTCATTTTTTGGACAAATAATTTTTTTAAGAAGGTATGTGACTAACTTTGTAGAGATCACAAGACCTATTTCCAATATGCTTAAGAAGGGAGAGAAGGTGCTTTGGAGTGATGATCCTAGTCAAGAATTCAAAAGGATTACACAAGCTATCAAAGAGGCTCTAGTTTTTAAGTCCCTTGATTTCTCTAAACCAATGCACATTTTCTCGTTTGCTTCCTTTCATACTATTGCTGCTATATTGTTATAGAAAAAGGAAGAAGGATTTGAACAACCTATTGCATTCTTTAGTAAGTCTTTGCAAGCTGCAAAAATGAAATATGACATGACTAAGAAACAAGTGTATTCTCTAGTTAAGGTGGTGAAGAACTTGAGGACTTACCTACAACGAGCTACTGTTATAGCATTTGTACCTAGTGTTGTTGTGAAACATATCTTCACTCAGTAGGAAACTATAGGCAGAAGGTGTAGATGGATCAACAAGATCTAAGAGTTTAATATTCATGTTCAAATCACCAAATTAGTAAGAGGTCGGGGTCTCGCTAAATTTATGAAAAAGGCTAATTTGGATAAAAATCAGATCAATGGAATAGAAGTAATTGATGTTGCACCTATCTGTGATATGTAAACATGTGGGTGGTACAAAAGAATTGTCCAATACTTGCAGACTCTACAATGTCCTATAGACATGACTAGCAATGATAAATGGACATTGAAATTGTATTCCATTAAGTATGCCATTAAGTATGTAATTATTGACAATGAGCTATGGTGGAGGAACCTAGATGGTGTACTTCTTAAATGTGTGAATGGGAATTTGGCACTAGAACTCTTGCAAGAAATGCACAATGGGGTGTGTGGGGGTCACTACATGGAAAATACCACTACTCAGAAGGTTTTAAGAGCAGGATTCTGGTAGCCTAATTTTTTCAAAGATGCTCACAAGTTTTTTAAGACTTGAGATGTATGTCAAAGATTTTCTATAAAGTTGAAGTTTTTAGGAAATTTACCACTTAAGCCTGTAATAGTTCAAGCCCCTTTCCAACAATGGGGGATTGATTTCATTGGAGAAATACCATAAAATTCAAGTGGAGGCCATTCTTGGATCCTTGTTTCCACTTATTATTTCATGAAATCGGTAGAAGCAATACCAACAAAGAAGGCCACACACAAGGTGGTTGTGGATTTCCTATTGAATAACATTCTCATTAGATTTGGAGTTCCTAAGAGGATTGTCTCAGATAATTCTATGTTTCAAGTCTGATGAATTCAAATAATTTTATGAAAAACATGGAATACAAGTTTATTATTCTTCGCCTTACCATCCTCAAGGAAACAATCAAGCTAAGTATAGAAATAAGAGCTTAATGGAAATCATCAAGTATGAGTGATGGAGAAGAACAAGAAGGCTTAGGACTCCAAACTAAAGTTGGCACTTTGGGTAGATAGAGTGACTGTGAAAAAGGCTATGGGTTATTCACCATTTGGCTTAGTATATGGCTTAGGTGCTAGGTTACCACAAAATAACCTATTGAAGATGTATAAGTTCATACAGGAATATGATGAAGAGATGTGTTCAATTATATGCAACACATGATAAACAATCTGGTGCAATTGGATGAAACAATGAGAGAGGCTCAAGGTAAAAATATGAAGATGCAGTTGCAAGTTAAGCATCTACATGACAAGAGAGCTTCTCCTATAAATTTTGAGGTGAATATTATGGTGTTGGCATGGAATGCGAGAGCTCGAGATAAGGGTAAACATGGAAAGTTTGAAGTGTTGCGGATGGGCCCTTACCTAATAGCTAGTGCACATGGGGAGGATTCCTATTTCCTATAGAGCTTGACAAGTGAAGTTTTCAAACTTCCAATGCATGGATAGTTCTTAAAACCGTACTTCTTCTAAGTATGTTGTAATCCATGTACACTCCAAATTTTGTATATTTTGTGTATAGGTGTGTTTGTTTTCTATTGTTTCTAGTTTGGTTTTACTGTCTTATCCAGGTAGTTCCTGGGTTTTCTGATCCCTTGTGTTTTGACTGGTCTGCTTCAACCATAGATTCTAGGATCTTTCCATGCCTACAAGAGACATACGTCCCCAGTCGGAGCCACTAATGGAACCCCTGAAAGTTTTTGTTCCATCTCTAAAGTCCTGATGAGCTTAGGAAGTTATGGGTTTTTTGTCTCCTGCTGGTATAAAGGGTTTTAGATTTACTTCGGTCTTATTTGAAAAACCCTTGGAGTCTATATCTTCACCTTCATTTTATTTATCGATTGACTCCTTTTGCCAGTCATCTATCTTTTAATTTATGACTTTCGACATCGAATCCTGTTGAGTGACCAACCCTCTAGTCTAGTTTTACTAGTTAATTCCATTGGATTATTATTTTGCAATTGTCCTAAGTCAAGTTTTATTTCCCACTATTAAAAATCTTTAGTCCTTTATGTTGTTTTCATGGCCTCATCTTCCTAGTTGGCTCCCTTTTAGGGTTAATTTTTTTTTGGCATGTTCAGGTGTAAGAGCCCCTGAGTGGCATATGATTGATGAAGAAAATATCAGTCATTGCCCACTTCCCCATTTCATTTTATCATTTATGACCTTGAAATGTATGCATTGGTCCAAGCTCTAAGGAAGTGGAGGCACTACTTGCTTCCCAAAGAATTCATTGTGTATTCAGACAATCAAGCACTTAGTTTCTTGAATTCACAAGACAAGTTGAGCCACAAACACATGAAGTGGGTTGAGTATTTACAAGCTTACACCTTCAATATCAAGCACAAGAAAGGTGTCCTCAATAAAGTAGCAGATGCATTGTCTAGAAGAGCTATCACAATTCAATAAATTCAGTTGAAGAGCATGGGAATAGATCACTTCAAGGATCTATATGTAGATGATGAAGATTTTGTAGACATCTATAAGGTATGTGTTGAATACAAGAATCGTTTTCATAGTAAATATGCTGAGTATACTTTGTAAAGTGGTCTATTGTTTAAAGGAAATCAATTATGTGTTCCTAGAGGTTCCATTAGAGAGAATTTGATACAAGAAAAGCGTAATGGTGCTTTGAGTGGTCACTTTGGAATCACTAAGACTCAAGAACTTGTTCAAAGGTTCTATTTTTGGCCTAAGATGAATCTTGATGTTTGGAGGTATGTGGAAGGTTGTGTAATATGTCAAAAGGCCAAGGGCACTTCTTCAAATGCAAGACTTTACCAACCACTGCCTATTCCTACTAGGCCATGGGAATGCGTGAGTATGCATTTTGTAGTTGGATTACGCAAGACAAGGCAAGGCATGGACAGTGTTTATGTAGTTGTTGACAGATTCAGCAAGATGGCTCACTTTGTGCCATGTAAGACAACTAATGATGCCAGCCAAATAGCATCTCTTTTCTTCAAGGAGATAGTAAAAATCCATGGGTTACCTATCAACATTGTATTAGACAGAGACACTAAATTTATGAGTCACTTTTGGAAGACCCTTTGGCAAAGGTTAGGCACTAACTTGTCCTTTGGATCAGCCTACCATCCCCAAACTAATGGTCAGACCGAGGTTGCGAATAGAAGCCTTGGGAATCTACCGGGATGTTTGACAAAGGAGTATGGGCAATAATGGGATCAATTGATTGGGCAAGCTGAATATGCCTATAATGATACTACAAACAAATCCATAGGGAAGAGTCCCTTTGAAATTGTATATGGCCTTCATCCTAGAGGAGTGTATGAACTGAGAAACTTGAAGGATGGAGTGAAAGGAAGTGGATATGCTGATGACTTTGCCTATGCAATGCAAGAGATACATGATACAGTGAGGAAGACATTGACAGAGAACACCCTGAAACATAAAACAAAGGTGGATGAGCATAAGAGGAAAGTACAATTTAATGTGGGTGACATGGTTATGGTGCATCTAAACAAGTCAACACTTACAAAGGGAGTCCCTCACAAGTTGCAGATGAGGAGGATAGGTCCCTATCCTATCTTAGCCAAGTATGGTGATAATGCATTCAAAGTGGAGCTACCGGATGATAGTGGACTGTCCCTTGTTTTCAATATTGTAGACTTAGTCCATTACAAAGGGCCATAGCAAGACATGGATCAGAACCTTCATGAGGTGATCAGGGATGTGGAAGATCTACACTTACCTACTGCTACAGTCTCAGGACCTGACAGTATACTGGACACTAGGGTCTACAAGAAGACTAGAACCAAGGAATACAAAGAACATCTGATCAAGAGACATGGCCAAGATGATGCAGTATGGATAAAGGAAGCTAAGTTCAAGAAGATGGGAATTGATCCAAGCCTCATCAATCCAAGGGTGGATTGAACTTTCTGTTTTGGGGAGGATGGTGCAGGAGCACCTAGGCTAACCTCCATGTTTTGGTATTTTGGCTTGTAACTGACCTTAGCCAATTCAGGGAGTTTGAATGTTTGCTTTAGACATTAGATGGTCTTGGTTTTGTTTGGGCTAGGTGACCTTAGTCCTTAGGACTAAGGTCACACTATTTGCCATTGTTAGTAGTTAGATTTCTTAATGTTTGTTGTCTAGGGGAGATTAGGAGTCTTTAAGTTGTTCTAAATACTTAATGAGGTTGTAAAGATGCCTTAAGGACATTCAATGAGTTGGTTCCTCGAGATCTTGAGGGAATGGTGGTCCTAAGAAATAGGCTAAAGGCATGAAGGAAGATTCCAAATGTTATAAGGCAGTTTGCATAGTTTGTTGCATGCAATCCGGTTACCTTTGGATTCCCTTGGGAATAGGAAGTGGAGGAGTTCGACCAACTAGCCTAGAATCATGGAGTGGGCATCCATTATGACCAAAAAGACTTGTATCTTTGTGTAGAGAGTATATTTTCTAAGAGTGAGTAGTTTTGTAATCAAGCTTGTGTGAATGAAAGGAGGAATTCTACAATTTCTGTGTTTTCTTGTTGATACCGGGTGTTATTGAGTGGATGTGATTGTAGATAGATCGAATGCATTGAACCAGTGTTATTAGTGTGTTGATAGAATAGTTGTAAGCCTTTTGCATTTGATAAACAAGCTGGTTTAGAGTAGTCAGTAGTGTTAGCTTAGTGATTTTGCTTTAGAGCTCCTACTGGTCCTGTCCTGACCAGTCGGTGCTTTCATGGCTCCCCCATGAAGTCTTTTCTTAGGAAACACCTAAGGATGGGTGGAATGGTAGGGGAGTCCATAGTGTACATAGTTGTTAGTGTTAGGAAGCATGACAGAAAGGGAGAAGCTTCTCTTAGCCATTGATCTCTAGGTGAGCAGGTAGAGCCTGGTTAGAGAGCTAAAGGAGAAGCATTAAGGGTTTCTTGCAGGGAAATGGAGTACAGTACGACCAAGTACGGTTCCAGGTGGATTAGGGATAGGTCTTGATGTGACAGGAGATTTGGGATCTTAAAAGGTCATTAGAGTAAGGTTTAAAGAGGAAACCCAGTGAATTCCTAGAAACTAGGCTTACAAACCCTACATACCCTAGGTTATAGGAATCCTCTGTATGGACACTATCAAACCAGGAGACCAATTGAGAAATTTAAAAATTCCAAAAGGGTACTAGAATATGTTTTTAGATTTCTAGAGTCTTTGGAATAAATTTGCAAGAAATAGCAAACAAGGACTGGTAAAGACTACACGCATTAGGCCTAATTGAGGTCTTCTAAAGGTGGAATCTTGAACCCGATCAAGACAATGCTAAAGGACTTTCTAAAAGGGATCAAATTGGCATAGAAATGATGGTACTCAATAGGATAGACACCCCTACAATGAAGAGTGATGGATAATGAAGATTTTGGAGAAGAAGACACTTAGAGTTCTCTAAGTGAGGAAGGAAATTGAACTTATCACATGGTGTTTGTCCTCCAAGGTGAAGCACAAAGGGAGAGCTCTTAGAATAGGGCTAAGATTGGACTTAGTTGCCAATCAGGACCTAGAGGAGACTAGGTTCCTAGAAGAGACAAGCTAGGTCTCTCAGCAAGGTGCAAGCAAACTGAGGAGCTCATACATCATGATGTAAGTACTTCATGGGAAATTGTGCCATATAATATGGGAAGTGTGCCAATTTAACCAATAGAACCTAGTATATCAGAGGGGCCACAGGTGAAAGGGGATATCAAAAGGGAAGATTTTCTTAATGAATTAAGTGAATACAAAGAAAAATGTGAAAGCCATGATGAAGATTATTTTAAGAGAAACATGAGGATTGTCACAACGTTATTAGAGCATCTGAATAGAAAAGTGAATAACAAACTAAATAGTATTCACTACAGCTATTCATCCATTGTTGATTCCATCAAAATGTTTGATATTGACAAAGAAAGAGCCATTCCACTCATGGAGGTCTGGATCCCTAGAAAATGAGAATTGATATTGATAGGGATTGAGGTTAAGCGGGATCCCAATCCACTTGAAAGGTTTAAACCTATTGTGCTTCTTGTAAACAAGATTGATGGATATAGAGGGAATGTTGAAATATTGGAGAATAGGATAAAGGAATTAGTTAAATCCTTCTATGAATCTCATGATGGTCTTCACCCATCCATCTTAAGGGATGATGGAAATATTAAGACTCTACAAGAAGGGAGAAGTGAAGTAAACAGTGTTATCTCAAATCAAGTTATAAAAATCTGTCAAAAAATTGACATGGACACATTTATAGTGAATATGGATATGTTAGTCCATGTTGAGACTATGTTGCTAGAATTCGATAAAGAAGCTAACAAGATTGTCACCAAGTATGCCCCTTATAGGCAAAGGGTTGATGAAGTAATGAATTTTGATTGGCCTACTGAAGAATAATTCCTAGCTTGGAAAGGTAAGTATTTGGAAGGAGTGGGGGTTTTACACTAAGGATGGCGGATTAGTGATTTGAAAGTTTGATGTCTGCAACCATGATGAATAACTAATAGATGGGAATGCACTACATAGCCTAGATTTAGTACAAATTAGGCTTTTGTTAAAGTATGGAGAAATATACTGCATCTTATTCAAAGTTGATTTGATGACAAGGCTACAGATGTGGTTTTACCTTTTGTCTCTTTCTGTTTTCTTCATGCTTTCCTCCTTTTCACTTTTGTGCGTGGGCACAAATTTTGAGGTAACTATTTGGTTGAACCCATTTTGAAAATTGGACCTAATCTCCAGTAATGAATGAGGACTACATTCATTTCTTCACATGTCTCCCACCTCTTGGGAGTGCATTGTAACTGAATGGGAGAATCTTTGACATAGCAGTCTAATAGGGTTTTCACGTGTGTACTTTCTAGCCTGAGGCTTGTTTTTGCTCCTTTGTTTCTATAAGAAGGAATTTGGGGCCAAGAAGTAGGGGTTTGTTGTTTTATGCAATTATCATTGTGAATTTCAAGAGGAATATTGAGCATGTTTTATCATTTTTATATTAGTTTTTAGAGTTCATAATTATGTATGTAGTTTGGATAAAAGAAAAGAAAAATATATATATTGAGAAATACCAATTTAATGGCTATTTTCTCTCCCTATGCTCATTTTATGAGTTATGAATGAAAGCAATCTAGGATGTATTTTATTTGTCTCCACTGTTTACCAGTGGATGTTTGATTTCATTCTTGCTTATTATTTCAATGAATTAATGTATATGCTTGGATGAGATTACTAACTCATAAGAATCAAGTGCTAGGATATTGATAAGTAGTATTAGTCATGAATGTGAATAGGGGATTGTTGTAATGTAGTATCTCTTGAAATTATACGTTGCTATTGTTGAATTGTTATCTGGCTATATAGGTTAATTGTGACTCTGTGCTTGGGATGAAGGCACTGGTTCATGTGAAGTATTCATGATCCAGTATTTGTGTTCATTCATCAACTAATCACTTTTAATTTACAAAATTTCATGGATACCATTGTAGTTGTTTTGTGTTGATGTCCCGCCTTCTCATGTTCTAAGTATAAAACATTAGTGAATAAACCACGAACTTATTTAATGTATTAGGAGCTTGAGAGGTCTAATGAGAAGTATCTATTATTGGCAATGTATTTGATTATAATTGTATGAATTCATAAGTATAAATTATGGGATAACCCTCCTAGGTTTTACAGAGCCCAAAGTGTAGGAGTAGAAGTTTTGTAGCTTCCACTTATTTGTTGGGCAATCCCTTTGGAGTACTGATTATTAGAAATGGTAAAGTCCATAGGTATTTTTGGAGATAAGTTTGGTTCTTAAAAAATAACCAATACATACTATTCTAAATAATTTTTTTCCTTAGACAGGTTCATTTTCTCTTTTGGTTGGCTTCAAAAATATCATTTTCATCATAAATACTTCATTCCTAGGTTCATCTAGCTGACTAATAGACCTTGTAGATTTTTTATCTCTTTTTTCTATGTGTGTGCTTATAGCCTTTATTCTCCTTGATCCTCTTATCTTGCATTGTGGGCATTCATAAATACTATGGCCTAGTTGTTCACATGTGAAATAGGTACCTTGATAAATTCTTCCTTTGACTCTACCTCTCATAGGGTATGGTCTTCTATTTTCATTTTTCTCCTTTTTACTTTTTAAATGGTTGGAATTTTTATCATTGCAATATTTATTTAGTGATGTCCTCTAGCTCTAATAAATCCGCCTCTACTTTGGCTAATCTTTTCTTTCTAGACAATTTTTCCTTTTCTATTAGGAAATGATGAAATGCTTTCAAAGTTTGCAGCCTCACCATGCTCAACCCATCTTGAATATTTTTCCTTAGTTCACTTAAATATCATACCCCCTTTATATATATAGTCTATTCATTATGCTATAATATCAAAATTTTATAAAAATCCCCCATATAAGCCTTCACATGTATCTATTTCTATTATAAATTCATTAATTTAATAAGAGGGTCAAGTGGATAATCTCCAAGTAGAAACTTATCCTTCATCTTGCTCACCATTTGATCTCATTGAGTGATCTTATGCTTATCAATTCTCCATCTATTAGCTTACACCTCCTACAACTAAAGTGTTCCATAACCTTTCAAATTTGTTTCAGCAACCTTCACTCTTTTAGGGTCCTCCAATTCATCATAATTGAAGTATTCTTCCATTTCTATCAAACCAATGTATTAACTCATCTAGTTTTGAACTCCTTGAGAAGTTTTCTAATTCCATCCTCATATCTTTACCAATATTGGAGATAACCCTTATTAGCCTTATTCCCCTATATCCATATTTGTATCTACATTTTTCCCTTCTTGTCTTACCATATCTACACCTTCTTCAATTTTACTAACAATATATTCATGTTTTGTAGCTCTTCTCATACCACCTTCTATTGCATCCATCAATACTTAAACTTCCCTTAGGGCCTCCAATACCTCACCTATCCTCCCCATTATAATTATCATTGCAACCTATTCCACCCTTCTCCTTGGTATCAACTTTCTACTTGAAATATATTTTATTTATTCTCTCTTCTTACTATAGCCCTTCTGACTACAATATCCCTTACTACAGGGAAGTACCCATAAACACTACTTAACTGGCTTCTATCAACCACAATCCAAATTCACTATCCTTCTTCCTAGATATGTAGTTTTGATATGGTACCATGCTAATGACAACCACTCCTTGTTGTAATTGCAAAATCCTAACCAAACTAGATCTAACAAGTGAAGAAGGGAGGTTTTCTTTATTGAAAACAACCCACAAAAACTTTGTAAAGACCTACAATTTTTTCTATAGGATAAATCTTTATCTACAAGTAAAAGTAACTATGTTTTAGGTGCATCAATCCATTTATATAGTAAAATGAATTTATGTTGTAGGAACATAAATCCTATTCTAATATGGTTTGGCAACACAACATCATTCATAAGGTAACCTATAATCTCACACACACACAAAAAAAAAAAATTTATAACAACAAAACTCACAAAAAGTGTATTATTCAAAAGAAGAACACACATTCCTAAATTAAATAGATTTAATAAGGTATTATTCCATTTCATATATCTCATAATAAGAATCAATCACACACTTTTACTTTCCTTCAAAATACTATGCCAAAATTAATTCCCCTATTTATCCTTTGGACTATTATTTGTCTACTACATGCATCTATGTTCCTCCTTGCCTTTCCTCTATATTTTTTTATTTTCCTTCTTATCAATTATTTCCCTCTTCTTCCATTTTTATTTCTATCTCTCTTTTATTCCATTTTTCTTCTCTTATAAAATCCCTCTAAAACCTTGAAGTTTCCACAAACTCAGCCCTAAAATGGGTGTAGCACACAAAATCTCATCATAAATTCTAAAAACCTCATTTCTACATTCAAATTCCTACTTAGATTTCTTCTTCTCCATTTGTTCTACGTTGTTCATTAATGCACTAGAGAATAGGGAAAAATCAAGTTGAAATTACCACACTCTTATGTGGGGTGGGTAGATGAAAGAAAAAAATGTCCAAGAAAGTACAATGCCCTTACATCATATCAACTATAATTTTAACATTCATAAATCACCTAATCAATAATTAAAAAATCTATATTAACTAATCACTTCATCAACATTTAGCAAATATTTATTATTAAAAAAAATCAAAATCAATTAATCAATCTAAGTTGGATATTTACTAATTGGAACAAAGAAAAATAGGGTGTGTTGTTTTTTATATATTGTTGCAGATATGGAATGAATGGAATAGAGATCTAATACACCTAATTTTCTTTTAGTTTCATTAGGAAAAGAGATCTCCCAAAGGTAGGATTGAATTTCAACCCTTAGATGAGTCAACCCAATTAGGGGATCTATTGTTTCCTTTATGACAAAAAATGACTGAAATGCACTTTTGGGAGATGAAAATAAAATGCCTAATGAACTCAATTATGTGATGTAAAACTTGAAATATAGATTTAAAGGATAACACAAATAAAAACTAAAACTTTCAAGTAGATCTAAGAAGGAGAAACTAACGTGCACCTGTCACCAAAAGCGGTTTTTGAGTGTCCTATTGGGATAGATTTACACTAATGATCCCACTAGATTCAACTATCAGAAAGCTAGAAATAAATTCTACAAATGAGTTTCCATGGCTTCACAACTTTGATGATAACTTTGACAACTTTGCAAACTTGTACTTTTGATCCAATTCTAGTCCTTCTTCACCTTTAAATCTGCACATAGAAAGAGGGAAAAATTGTTTTTTTTTGGTGAATAGGGGAGGAAAACATAGTATGAAAATGTAAAGGAGTAGATTTTCCAACAATACATTTAGCCCTCATTTTAGTGAGAGTATGAGCCCTACGCTCAAACTCACACTAAAGTAGATAAATAAGTCAAGAGAGGTCTAATTATAAAATTGTTAGAACGATGAGATGACAAGGATAAAGGAACATGATCAAGCCTCTGGGATAAAATATCCCTATAGACATGGAAAATATACAATTCGATCTGACACACTAGATCCTGATTTACTAACACCATTTCATCTTGAATTGTCTCCTTTGCTAGGCATTTAATCAAATAATCTATATTTGATTAAATTCACCACTCTTCATCTCTTAATTAAACAAATCAACTTTATCTAATTAAGGCATCATCTCTTGTTACTTAAATAAATTAATTTTATTTAATTATTTATGTAATCCCCTTTTAATTAAATAATTCATTTTATTTGATTAAATCCCTAAAGTCTTCTCATTAAATTAAATAAATTAAACCTTATTTGATTTAATCTAACATTATCCCCTTTAGTTAAATAAATCAAAAACATTTATTTAATTAATCTTTCTTCTCAATTCTTGATTTAAATTAACTCATAAATCTAAGTCAAAATGGTCAAATCACCTAATCTCTCATTAAATTGATCAAATCTTCATTAATTTAATCTCAATCACTAAAATCCTCTAGAGAATGCAACTTGCAAAATAAATCAATTACTTTGATTTATTTAATTGCCTATTTTCTCTCAACATGGAATAAAGGGGAATATTCCCTCAAATTTGAATTCAAATTCAAGTGGGCTTGGTACTTTCAACAAAGCATTCACTCCTCTTACATGTCCTTGTGCATTGAGCCAAGTGACATCAACTCCATTTATTTCTCCCTCCAACATGTCACATTCAAATTTCAAATTTGAATCTCATGGCATTTATCATGCACATTGACCAAAATGTGCTCATTCCTCAACCATTCACATCTTGACAAGTGAAACTTGGCCATTGGGTGTTGAATGATCCCACATTTCTCAATTTCACTCTTTCTTCCAATTTGGAAGTCTATAAATGAGACTCTTCCTCTCATTCTATCATCTACAATTTGAGTAAACTTATTATACTCAATTTCATCTTCAAGCATAGCCATTTTCATCTCTTTTTATCAAGTTCTTGGATCAAATAATCATCAAGCTTACAAAGGAGTTGGGAAAGGGCCAATTTCAACACACCAATTGGCACCAACTCCCCCATGGGATCAAGAGTTTGCATACTTAATTAGGATTTCACTTGTCTTTCATGTTTTATTTCTTCATTTTCCTATTTTGAGTATTTGTAAATGGATTTCATGGGGAATCCTTGTTTTATCTTGCATATTGATCTAACTATGCCTTTTTTTGTTGTATTTGTGCAGGTATGAAACCAGGGTTCACAATCCCATGTAAAACCAAAAAAGGCACAAAGAGACATACAAATGTAGTAGCAATGCAAGATACAACATCATACAATGTCAAAATTAATGCAAAGAAAAGATGAACTAGCAAGTTGTATTATGCCAAGTTCATCAAACATGCTCTAATGACACCATAGGCAAGAAAGTTAGTTATGCAAGGTGGCCATAATAAACACACTCACAAGTGCAATCTAATATACACTCGACAAGCCTACACAAGTGAGAAACACACACTAGGTCTACAAGGTGTGAATCCACAAAGCAAGTGGCGATGGGAAAGTCATGCTAGGTCTAAAAGATCCCATACATCAACCATACCAAAAGTCGTAATCCTTGATAACTTTGATAAGGTGCCACACATGACAATCACAAGGCTAGCAGGGTAAAAGTACAAAGTTGTGTCACACTTTCGACCAACTTATGGCATAAGTGAATTTTAGTATATATAACTAAAAATAAAATTGTCAAACATATGATCTAGTAAGATTCATTCTACATAAGTTAAATATGTATACAAATTTTCCAACTAAAATTATTGGATAAATACATATATGTATTACCACTTTGAGGCCAATTTACTAAAAAAGAAATTATTTGAAAATTTTAATGTTTCAACAACTCCTAGTCATATAAATAACATTTTTTTAAAATGTAAAAATACCCTTTTGTAGATCTATAAGTGTAGCTTTTTAATATATATTTATTTTAATAGTTCAATTATTATTTATATATTTTTTAATTTTTTTTATTAAAAGTAGGTTATCAATAAAAAAACTAAAACTTATTAAAACTTTTTAATACATGCGCATTTAAATATTTAGTTAAAAATATATATTTATTAAAATTGTAAAAAAATGTATCCATCCCCTAAAGTTTCTAGTTATAAATATACACAAAAAATTTGAAAGAAAAAAGAAAATAAAATTTACTATATAAAGCTTGATGTATCAGATAACATCATTTTCAAACATTTTATCAACAACTAAATTATAGTGTTAATTTATAGAAAACTATATTCAAATATTTTTCTCATTTTCTCAAAAAAAATGAAAACATAAAATATAATAAAACTTACATATTTTATTAGTTTTCATCATTTCAAATTCAAAACATATATTCCACTTTCTAGTGATTCAAGTTTAAATCTTAGATCAGTGGTGTCCATTTCCTTTATAAACGTGTGACACAACTTTGTAATTTTACCCAACAAGCTATGTTATGCTAGATACTCATGAAACAAAGGCACCACCAAAAAAGTTGTGTTATTCTTAGTGGCCAATTTTTTTGATTTAATATAATAGGATTAATCAAAGGGATTTTTCTTAGTTCATGAAATGTCTTACTTTAGGGAACATCACACTTGATATCACCATCAAGAGAGGACTAGTCAAGAGATAAAAGATTCACACCTTAGGGAATGCAAAGCATATAATTACCACTAAGAGGAATGCCATATACCAAGAAAGTTCATGCTCTTGAAGGACATAAATCTTAATGTAACCAACAAGAAGATGCATCATGTGAAGCTATAAGAACATACTTTGAAAAATAGGCCATGACATCAAGCAAGTGACAAGCAAGATGCATAATGTACCCCACTTTAAAGAAATTGCTAAACACTTTGTTGTGAGAAATTACTTTAAAGTAAAATACAATAAAAGCCAATATATTAAAGAGACATGAAAGCTGATTTGGAAAGCCCTATGACAATGATATATTTCCAAATGAAGCTACATCATGAAAAGGACATTACCCCCCATATGCAATCCTAAGATAACACATAAGAGATCCACAGATTTGGGGTCAACATATTTATTTGCTATAGTGATATAATAGAGCTCATAATCATAATCATTTCCCAAATAATTCATGGGAAAACAAGAAAAAATGAAGAATGATATATAGAGAGTGAAAAAAAGGAGAATCATTTTGGGTCAACATGGAAGAGAGCTAAATGTCTTGATGCTTTGCATCGTCCCCAAAATGAAAGTACAAGACATATGAAAAGACAATGGTTACGAAAGATAGAAGAATGAAGATAAAAATAGAAGAATGTCACAATAGATTCACTTACTTTGTATCCTTGCACCAACAAAGTAACAAGGGTCATCCAAAGTAGGCTCACAAACATAAAGACATGCCAAGAAACACAATACAGGGGATCACATTATGCACATGCAATCACACAAAGAACATGAAAAGAAAACATAGTTAGTATAGAACATGTGAGATGACCTAAATCAAGTCATCCACATCCCAATCTTGATCATCATATTTGGAAGGTGGATCAATATCCAAAGGGGCAACAATGAGTGTCAAACTAGGACAAGGCTATCTAGTCTCTTGCCCCTCAAATGTAGGACAAGGATGAGATGAGATAGGTGATGAGAATGCACTCCTTACAATATAGAAATGATTTGCATTAAATATAATACATGTAATAGTGATTATGCTATGATTCTACAACTATCACATAGAAAGGAGCAAAGTGCATGCATGCTAAGGAACTATATCAATGACATTAATTTCATCAAGGATCCTCTTCAAAGCATGACACCCATCAATAGTATGGCCAAAATATCTTCGATATTGACAATGAAATATGTTTGTACTTTTTTCTTTATGATATTATTTAATAGAAGGTAATGTTCTAAGACCTTGGTTAAGGAGTGTGTGTAAGTCTCTTTCATTTTTAGATATTGGACAAGGAAGTTTCAGCTTCTTAAGTTTAAAGGGCTTGGGTTTCTTACTTGATTGGGCAACTTATTAAAGTGGAGAATCTAAGGTTACTTGATCATGTTCATAAGCCCTTAATTGATGTTGTGAAATAATCTTGTGAAAGAGAATACCTTTCCCATGAGGAGAGGTAGAGGGATGAGGAGATCCTTGATATCCTAACCCCTTGGTTTCATTGGATGGTTATTGTTCTAGACATTGATGGATTTCGTGTTCATTAGTTGTGTCGCATCCTTATTTTCTTAAAATTTTGAAGCCTCGACCATAAATCTCTAAGCTAATGGATGTATTGGTAACTTGATGAGCATAGGATAGAAAGAATATCACTATTTTCCTTTTTAGCAAGTTCTTTCATGATTGATGGTTGAGACTTGTTTTGTACTTCAATTTCAGGATGCAAAAGGTTGAACATATCAAGTGATGGGATGATAGGAGATGTTGGTTATTGCATGGATGGATAAAAGCATTCATTTTTCTCAAGGTTGTGCAGGGAGTATTTTATAAATTATTGCAATCTATCTTTGTCTTGCGGGCATGTGCAAGATCATCATGGAAAAAACAGGCCCTTAAGTGGCAATAAAATTCAAAAAAATCAAAGTTAGGCAACTTGAATTAAAAATTTGAATAAGTTAACTATATTATTTCAAAAATATGTAAGAATAGACTAAGTTGAAAATTGAACGTAGTTTCTAAACTACATGGCTTATTTTTATTTTTAAAATATCTATTTGGTGAAAATTTGAAATTTCAATGCAGTAGTACTTAAATTTTAGGGAAAAAATAAGAAGTAAGTGTTTGTCTGACCACCCCAACCACAATAAAATGATAATTTTTTTTAATAAGATTTTAGATATAAGTAGAAGAGTCATGTCCTAATGTGATGCATATTTTTTTGTAATTTGTTTCCAAGTAAATAATTAATTATGATTTTTTTATTACAAATTTTAAAAAATATAAAAACTTGTACATCTAACCACCTTAACTTGGTCAAAACTTCATGAAATTCAATTCTTTCTTTTAATTGTATATTATGTGAAGCATAGAATGTGACACATGTTTCAGATTCAAAAAATGTGATACCCTTTGAAATCTATAGATGTTTTTCAATCAACCTATCAATCAAGACTTTAGTTGTAATTCAATTAGAAAATGAATAATAATTATTTATTAAATTCAAAGTAAAGCATAATTTATATTGGTGGAAATCTAAAAATCTCCTTTAAAAACCCTTTTTGTTTCATCAATTTTGGGTAAAAAAAAAAGTAGTTAGCCACATGGGCCATCATATCACCACTTTTTGGCCCATCATGATCCTGCACATACCCTTGCCCTAAGTTGTGCACATCACGAGGAAATTCATTAGAAACTGAAGGTTCATGAATTCTATCTATTGCATTAAGATCATCCCCAAATATACAACTTGAAACATCAGCCAAGGATCTTAAGGTCATCCATATGTTACCAACACACATCTCCATAATGAAATTTAATGCAAATTTTTAGATCTGAAATGATAATTGATTGATTGTAAAATGCAAGAACCTAAAAATGATGTCTTTTAAATGCAATTTTTTTTTTTGAATATTGACCAATTAACTTGAATGCAAATGATTTCAAAAAACTATAATGCCAAAAACTGAATCTGAGATTTGAAAATGGAAAAATATAAAGAAGATGGAGATAAAATAATGCCCAAAAATTAAATAAATTATTTGTCTAAGGATAGGTTCACCCTAGGATGAATGGGTCCTTGCACAAGGGTTAGAAAAATTAAGTTTTGAGTTTCTAAGTTGGTATTTAAGGTCTCTGATTTAGGTTTTAAACACTCTTTTAGTTACAAATTTCTAGAAATTTATGATGAAATGCAAGTACAATTTGATGAAAAACAACAAGAAAAATGATGACTTTCTAGATGCAATTTTGCTTGGATTTTTTAATTTAATTGAATAAAAAAAACTAATATGCAAACTATTATATAAAAGGAATGTAAATTTTTAAATTTTTGAAGTTTTAAACAATGCAAAATACAATTTTAAAACCCTAAATGAAATGAAAACTAATGAAATTTTAAAAACCCTAAATTAGATGCAATGCAAACTAATGCAAAATCCTAGATCTAGGGTTTGAAGGATCTCCAAATCAAAAATACTTTAGTGTAAGAATGTTGGGTTCACCAAAATGAAATAAAGAAAAATAGGTGTGTTTTGTTTTTGTATATTGTTGTGGATATGGAATGAACGAAATAGAGATCTAAGACACCTAATTTTCTTTTAGTTTCATTAAGAAAAGAGAGCTCCAAAAGGTAGGATTGACTTTCAATTCTTAGGTGATTCAACCCAATTAGGGGATCTATTGTTTCCTTTATGACAAAAAATAATTGAAATGCACATTTGCGAGATGAAAATAAAATGCCTAATGAGCTCAAATATGTGATGTAAAACTTGAAATGTAGATTTAAAAGATAACATAAAAAATACTACAACTTTCAAGAAGATCTAAGAAGTAAAAACTGGTGTGCACTTGTCACATAAAGTGGATTTTGAGTGTCCTACTAGGACACATTCACCCTAGGAAAAATGGGTCTTTGTATAGGGATTTAAATTTTGATTTAACAATCCTCTGATCCTAGATTTGCACTCCTAATTCCACCAAATTCCAATATCAAAAAGAAGGAAATAAATTATGCAAATGAGTTTTTGTCGCTTGAAAACTTTGATGACAACTTTGTGAAATTACACTTTTAATCCAATTTCAATTCTTCTTCACTATAAATCTGTACATGCAAAGAGAGGGATTTTTTTTTTTTTTAATGAATAGGGGTTTGCCTTGGTCAAACGTCGTTTTTGTAATTAAACCTTGATTTAATGAAAGATAATGACAAATGATAAGGAATGATGAACGAAAAAATCTATGTCACAACTCACCAAACCCTCAATGTCTACCTTTAGAGGACTAAATTCTAACACATCTCTCTAAGGATTAGATCTTTCTTGAGTTGGCTTGAATGATTTCTTGATTTGATGTGTGAATGCTTGCTTGAATGTTTGAAACCTACATCACAATGTTAGGTCCAAAAAATAATATGAACACACATAACTTTGACATGATGATATGATCTTGATTGCTGCTATAGATGACTAATAAATATGCTCTTCAATTATCTTGACAATAATATTTTCTCTATATTTTCTCTTTCAAAAGTCTTAGATTTGAATTGATAAAATAACCTTATATCTATAGGTGTTTATCTAATTTCCTAAAAATTAGACTACATGAGCTAACATTTGAAACTTGAATTTGAATTTCATTAAAATTTTGTCAAAAACATAATAAAAATTGGCTCTTGGGACTTAAGGAGGACCCATTTACCCTTGGTCGAATGGGTCTTGGGACCTAAATCCAAGACACATAATTTCCAAGGTGTTTAAAATAATGTTAGCATTTGTTTAATGCCAGTTTCCTTTTCAAAAAATGAATAATAAGGCTTATGAATGGATAATTTAGGTAATTAAAAGCTTAATTAAGTCCAATTAATTAAGGGGATGTAAACATAGTGTGAAAATGTAGAGTACAGATTTTCCAAAACTACATTGACATTTATCATTTTCTCATCAATATTTAGAAAATGCATTTGAAGGAAAAAACTCAATTTCAACTATACCAGTAATAGTTTTGCCTAGTATAAAGCGAATTAGATCCATTGTTATCTTAACAACTATAATACATTAACCCAATAAAATTGTGATACATAAGGCTTCAAAGAATCTATTGATCTCAAACTATTATCAAGCCTACCCATAGATTGCTATGGCATAGAGGGTGGGCGTAAATAAGACACACTAAGTATTGACTAGCATGTGTTGTCCCATGTGGGGCCCACTTCCAAACCATGTTTTTTTTCACCTATCTATTTCCTTCAAACATTTTTGCCACCCATAACCTACTATTTTGTAATTGGCATTCCTCATTATCATATATCTTTTTAAAACTCTTATTTAAATTTATTTTGTAATTATATTTAATATATTTGATTTATTACTTAATAATTATTAAATAATACTAATTAGTAATTAATATTATTTAAATTATATTCAATATTTTATAATATATCTAATAATTAATATAATGATAAACTATATATAATTTTATACATTTAATATTGAATTATATTATATATTATATGTAAACCTATAATATTATATATTTATATTATGTATTATAACTATAATATAATATACTACCCTCACCCTTCAGGTTTTTCAAGATGAATTAAGGAAGTGCTAAAGGAAACGAGTTGTGGATGATGGTCAGGAGGATGGTCAAATGTAAAACAAGAAAGGTAAAATGGTAGATACCTCGACTCATGATGTCATGGTGAATACTCGGGCCATTTAGCATGATCCTCTGAATTTAAAAAAGAAGCTCCAATTTATGTCCCAAGAATGGATCATTGATCTCAAGTTGTTGGGAGATAAGTAGGTGTCATGTGGTTGTATGTTGGTCTCAGTTCTATGTGCTTTCTTTATTTTTTTGTTGGTCGAACTATTTAATTTTAAGTTTATGTTTTAGTTTTTGGGTTTCTCACTTCTTGTGAGTTCCTCGTTTGCCTCTATGGCAGTTTTGGAATGGGTGATGTCCCTTCTAGTTTTAATCTAATCAAAACTATAATATAATATAACATATAATTTATTATATATTATACATTATACTTATATATTATATACTTATATTATATTATATTATATTCTCAATTTAATTTGCAACATTCAATATCAATGTGTGAAAACAATTTCTAAAAAATAGTTAATTATTTAATACTATTTAACTAGTAATATATTATTAATACTAAATAAATATAAATTAAATAATATTTATTATTAATGATAAATAATACATTATATATTACTAATAATATAAAATATTTTATTTTTGTTAACTATTAGCCCAATAATTTGAAGCTTAGCTTTGTGAGAGGGTGAGGCTCCCCTACATGGGACAAACCCAAAGCCCTTAACAAACTACACCACTTATTCAAACTTTAATAATATATTTTATTAATTATTAATCTATATAAATAATGATATATGATAAATTTAATATTAAGAATATTTAATATTTATTATATAATGATACATAATATATTTAATATTAATAATCATTATTTACTATTAATAATCATTATTTATTATTAAATAATTATTATCATTAATAAAAAGAGGGCAAAACTTTATTCAATCAACAATGAAATACAAAGTCTAGAAAAGAAACCAACCCACCAAGGGCCCAAAGCCAACAAAAGAACCATCAAGTAACGCCTACAAAACACCTCATATCCTCTAAAACAAGCTAATGGATGTTGGCCTCTTAGGTCTAAATAATAGACAATTAGGTATTGATGCCTATAAATATATGTTTTTAGGTCATTTTTCACAACATTTTGTCATTTTAACAAACAAATTCAAGAGTACAGTGTTGAATATTTTCCACAAGAAGATTCATTAGTCTATCTACAATGAAGTTGAAGCTTAGGACAACAAGATAGGGTTTTTGTAGGTCTTCAAGTTCACGTTTTGTCCAAGATCTCACATTGCAAAGGGTTGATTATGAATGCCTATGGAGAATCATGGAGAAATCTAGGTTGAGGAGATGCAACTAGCCATCAAATCAATCTTAAAGACTTGTTTTCAAAGTAATTCCATTTTCCATTTTCTCTGTATTTTCAACCTAAGGAAGGTTTGCATTAAGATTCATTTCTAATGTGATCTAAGGTCTCTTGGAATGAGTCTTGCATTATTCTAGTTTTATTTATGCATCTTATTCTTGCATGTTAGAATAGGTTGCATCTTACTTCTGATTTCCTAGTCCTAAATACACTTAGGGCCAGGGTTTTATGTTGATTTCATCATCTCTTTCAAGGTTTAAATACCAACTAGGGGTTTGACCAAGGGAAACCCCCTATTAGAAACCAAATTATATTTTGTTTTACAGGTGTTTTCATAGGTTTGGATCTGGGTTTCAATCAAAAAACAAAGTGCAGACTGTAGGCTTCCATTTCCACTTTCGGATTCTCAGAAAAGCAAGAGTGGACTAAGTTGGCAACAGTGGTGACATAGTCCTACCACACATGTTTGTCAATTTTTTTTGTAGATCTAGACACCCATATAGTTGAAATGGGCTTTGGAGTAGTTTCCTAGATTTGGGACTAAGTTGCCCAGCTTGGCATAAGTGTCCCAGTTGGTCAAAAAGTGAGATTTTCTAGATTTTCAAAGAAATTTGTAGTCTTCATTTCAACCTCTTCTAGTTTCCAGATGCAGTCTTTTTATTTAGCCTTTCCATCTTATTCTATATTGCATTTTATCTATCTTTTTGCATATCACAATGTATTTTCACACATCTTGCATTTCATTAGTTTTACATTAATAATTTATCTCTTTTATCAATTTATTGCATTTAGGAAATTCCATTTAGACATATTTCAATCATATTAGAATTATCCTTGAGTGAACCTCCAAGTTTTTGGTGGAAAATCGCTCTCATTTTAGGTGAAAAACCCTAGAACTGCAAGAGAGCAATCTTTCCCCTAAAATTTGTTGTTCATTTTGGTGAACCTGCATTTCAAACATCCTATTTCTGGTTTAGAGTGAATTCACATCCTAGGAAAAGCTTCTATTAACATTGCATTGCATTGCATATTGCATTTTTTAAATTTTCATCCTAGGGTTTCATACTTTGCATTAGTAAAAAGCTCATTTTTGCACCTCATTTCCTTGAACAATAGTGAATTTTTTGCATTTACATTTTAGATTTTCATTATATAGTATAGAACACATAAGAATCGATCTAAAAATTTATAGAATCTATTTAAGAATACCCCTACTAGGACTAATTCTCCACCTTGGGTGACTTAGTCCCAATAGAGATTTTTTGTCAATATTTTTTGCATTCAATTTCCAGTTTATGAAGTTGTTGTTTGTTCTAGTTCCTTTTATGTTTCAGTTCAGTTATTTTTTGTAATCATTAGCTCAATCATCATTTAATTTCGTGACATTTATGGATAGCATTATATTCTTACAAGTTTCATTTTCATCATTAGTTCCGAGTGCATCTAGGTCACACTCATCATAACATAAAAATAAAACACTAGAAATATCGAATGAAACAATCAACACAATGCTTCACTTTAGAAAAACTATATTATCCAAACCATTTTGTAGTGATGACTTGGATAAGTTAGATGAAGCTCTATAGGGATTCCTCTCACTAAGTTCATCCACTAAGGTTTGTGATGAAAAAACCAAACCAACAAATGATAACTTATCTCCTAAACCTTTTAGTTGTGATGACTTGGATATGTTAGATGAAGCCCTTCAGGACTTCATCTCACCAAGGTCATCCACTATGGTTTTTTGTGAGTGTGTGCATTCCTTTCTTACTCGTAAATATGCAAAACTAAAAAAAAATGCAAAGAAAAGAACACAAGACCACCTCAATGATTAGCCTAGGTAAAGCACAAAAGAGAGATAAAAAGAAATGGAAATGGTTATACATTTGTGTTGATCTCCTTCGTTGACCTTGATGTAGATGGGATTATGTGCTCCTTGATAGCAACGTGAAGGAAAAATGGATGGAGGATGATTCAAATGCAAGATGAGGGAGATATGTGATGAGTAAAACCAAATGGATATGAGCTATTGAATGCAAATAAAATGCCTAATGGTTGCTTGAATGGCTTAGAATTATAATTTGGCTACTAAAATGCATGAAGTCTAGATCTATTTAATGAAGGAAGAGTGGGGTGTTTATAGAGGAAATTGAATTCTCTAGAGAATTCAATGGTCAAGATTGAGCTACCATGGCCAAGATGGAGGGTTGTGGTGAGTTGAGGACTCACAAGCCCTCACATCTTGACATGTGGAGGGTGAGTTGTCGAAGGGGTAAGGTGAGATGGAAAATGTACAAATGATGTGGAGGAAGGATAAGTAATTTACAAGTACCTTGGGGGATGAGAGGATTTCCTCAAAAAGGAACCTCTTGTCCCCAAATGAAGGTGAAAGTGACATATGAGGAATTTCAGAATTCCTCAAAAAGTCCCCATGGAGAAGAGAGAAGGTGGTTGGGAGAATAAATATGAATTTTAAATTCATATGATAAGTACCTTATGGATAAGACAAGGTTCTTATGGAGGAGTCTGAAAAGTGCCTTGTGGATAAAACAAGGCCCTTATAATGGAAGGTTTTTGGCCTTCATGTGACTTGATGTGACCTTTCAATGATCACATGGGGAAGAGGAGATTCCTTGGAGGAATCAAAAGTGAATTTTAAATTCATGAGGAAGAGGGACATTCCTTGGAGGAATAAAAGTGAATTTTAAATTCACATGGGGAAGACAAAAAGGAATTATTAAAAATTCCTTGGGGAATGAGAGAGTTTACCAAAGGGGGATTGATTAGACTGACTAATCACCGATTAGAAGATAGTTAGTGGCTAATGAAGATTAAGAGCCAACTTCCAAAATTTGGAGGATGTGACACAACCTAATTAGAGATTATCCATGTGCACATCCCTAATGATGGGATTAGGAGATGGATTAGGATTAAGGAAAAGGATGTGACATGTGAGGAATTAAATAAATGTTATATTTATTTAATTCATTTGATGAAAAGGAGAGTAAAGGGGGTAAGGTATTTAATCATTAATTAAATACCTTAGGGATTAAAGAGGGATTAAGGGTATTAATTAGATAATAGAAATATTACCTAATTAACGTGAATAAAAAGATGTTTAGATGAAAAGGGATAAATTTGGACAAATGTAAGTGTCCAAATCTGGATGTCTACATTTTGCCCCTCTTTGAGATGGTGCTAGAAAGTATCATCATTTCAAAGAATGTTAAAAAATAAAACCCGAAAGAATACGGTTAGATTGGGAAAGATGCCCTAGTCATCAAAGGAGTGACTGGGAAGAAAGATGATGGGGGTGAAGATGAAGATTAGGGATTGAGGATTCCACCTCGAGAGGACATATTGGTTTAAGTGAACATAGGTGTGCTCTCGAAAGGAATGAGATGATGCAAGGGTAGATGGGGAAGATGATGCAAAATGATAGATGAGAGAGGATGATGATATGGAGAGATAAAGGTAAGCACAAATAGATTCAAGGACAAATATGATGTTGCCCTAGTCAAGCTACAATCTAGGATGGATTGATGATGGATGGAGTGTTGTTGATGAGGAAGAGATACATCCCAAAAAAACACAAGAATAGGGAAGGATACATCTTTATGAGAGTGTTGTTGATGTGGGAAGGATACATCCTAGAAAAAAACAAGGATAGGGAAGGATACATCCCGCTAATGATGATGATGATAGTGTTGTTGATGAGGGAAGGATACATCCCAAAACAACACAAAAGGATAGGGAAAGATACATCCTGATGATGACGATGAGGATGATGATCGGGTCAAGGCTTGTAGCAAGGCTAGGAACAATACCAAAGATGTGCTTAGATGATTTGTGCTAGATTAAATGGATTAGGATTCGATAGAGATGTGAGATGGTTAAAAGGAATGATGATGGAGGTAAAGATGCAATGCAATGAAAGATGCAATTTTCTATTTTTGGAGCACTAATTTTTGCTATAGCATAAGACACCAGATACCATGGTATGTGGAACCAAGGTGGATTATTGTCTAATGCATACACAAACACAACAAACAAGGAGGCTATCCCAACAGCCCAAAGTTGCGATGACTTTGGTCAAGCCAGGTATTGGGATAACCACAAGCACAAAAGGATGCCCCAACGTAACACAAGACCACAGGGATCTTGGTGCATACTACGTGGGACAACCAAGAAGATAGAAATAGACAAAAAGATCAAGATATGCCCCTATGTAAACTAGTCAAAACACACCATAATATGATAGATCATGGTGGCCTTGACGAGTGATGATAGGGAGCTCAAATGATAAATAAAAGCCAAAAGTATCAAAAGATTGCAATCAATTTCAAAACATCCTTTTCCATAGGATCAAGATGATGGATGGGATTGATGTGGTCTATTGGGAAGGATGCATCCTATTGAGACCAAAGATGGATGATAGATTAGTTGATCGACATGACGCAGGATATATGGAACTGATTGAACCTCATGAGACTAATGACCTTTGTTTGTAAGCACCAGCTATGATAGAGACACACTTGATGACACGAAAAATTGATAGGATGATAAGATTGACACACTCTAAAGACCTAGGGGCTCGGGGGTTGATCAAAGATCAATCTTTCCTACTTGAAAGTGCAAAGCCCTCGTAGTTCAGGAAAAGACCATGGATAAAAGTGGAAAGAGGACAATAGAGATCTCGATGGATGGTACAGATTAGACAAATGCCCTGGGGGAAAATCAAATGATTGACCTTGCCTACGTGAAAGCACAAGGGCAACGTAGTTTGACATAATGCCAAAGATAGATGATGAAAGATGATAGGAAAGGCAAAAGACAAAGCCCTGGGGGCAGATCAAATGATCGACCTTTCCTACGTGAAAGCGTAGGGGCAACATACTTCGACACAAGACTAAAGATAGAAAATGGATGAGGAGATGAACGTGATAAGTGTATGAAAATATGGAACCGATATGATAATACAATATAGACTTGCAGGATTGGATAGGATGATGGTAATGACACAAATCTCAAGGATGGGATAGTTATCCAAATCATCAAAAGATGAATTGGGAGAATGAAATGATGGAGAGATGAATGATGAGAAGTGATAAGAGATTAGAAAGATGATTGAGGATAGGGAAGGATACATCTCGATGATGATGACGATGATGATGATTCAATCAAGGCATTAGGTTACATGATGGAGGAGCCTATAGACAAATACCAATGACAAAGGATGATGAGATGGGATGAGGATGTAGATGGGGGGATAGATAGATAGAGATAAGGGAATGGACATATGTGAGTAATAGATAGGATGGATGATGGTAATATGAATGGCATTGGATTGCATGGGGATAACCTATAGCGAGATACCAATGACAAGGGATTATCCAATAAAAGTAAAATAGAGGTAAATTGATGGATGGATAAAAATGGAGAGATAGAAAGATGCTAGGATAGGTGGATAGAAGGATAAGGATATGGGCAGATGGATAGGAAGATAGGGATAGGGATATGGGAAAGATGTTTAGATAGAGAGATTGGTAGATAAGGATGAAAGGACGAAAAAGGACTAGTGGATGAGAGTATAGGAAGATAAGGATTTGGTAGATGGAAGGGATTATTGGATTGATAAAGGGATGGGGAGATAAGGATGGGAAGGATGGGGAGATGGAAAGGATTACTTGGAGGGATGTATGGACGATGTATCCAAGGACTCTATCATAAATGAGAAGATGACCCTACTCTAGATGTTTCATGTGTGATGAGGCAAGAGGGATAGTGGGATGGGTGGATAAGGGAGTGAGATGGACATAGTTATGAGATATGGGTAAGTAAGGGATATGGGTGTTGACATGATGGATGGATGATTAAGGTAGATGGATGTATATAATAAGCATGGATCAGAAAATTAGATGGGGAGGATAAGGAATATGATAGTGTATGGATGGGGGGAATATATGCCAAGAGGTGTCCAAAGCAATGTATATATATTTGCCCCTATCTAGGTCAAGATCACAAGGAAGATGGAGGGATTTGGGTAAATGGGATATGATGGATAGGATGTGGAAGATAAGTAGATGTAGGAGATGGAGGAAAGGAATGCGTAAGCAAATGCTACCCCCAATCGTGGAAGTAGACTGGTTGAGGGATTTATGCATGATGCCTGTTTTCTAGGTTTTCATCATGGTACTTATCCAAGGTGCTTTTTTTTCCAAGTTTTCACCATTGGACGAATTATTTTATCTTTACTAGATCATTTTATCTTTTTATTTTATTTTTTTAATTTTAATTTTAATTTTTTTGTTATTTTTTACTTTTGGGACTTTTCAAACAAAATACAGATGGAGATGGATGATAAAACAGATGGATGAAGGACTCAAGCATCAAGTTCTATATGGGGTAATAAGAGCCCACGTGTAAAGTGACCATTGGATGTTGGTACAACCTTATTAGAATGGATGGATTATGCAAGGGAATGGATCAAAGGGATTGGATGGGGGAGATATGGGGGATAGTTGATGTGGTGTTGGAAAGTGTATGGATGGAATGATGGAGTGGATGTGTGATAGGGGAAGGTGTTCAAGACAAAAATTGGCACATGTGGTGGATGTGAAATGATAGGAGGGTTGGTGGATGGAGAATGTGGTGATAATGGAGGTGTTGGGATAGTGAATTTTGGGACATAAGGACCCAAAATAGATTTTGGAGATGGATGATGCAAATGATTAGCTTTGGGATTAGAAACTTTGGATGTCTTTAGGGATTTCTCATTTGAAGGCATGGCCTCTTTTTTCTTGGGAATCCACATGGTTTTGATTTTTTCTTTGGTGGTCCTTTGTGGCCTTTTGAATTGATTTGGATTTTGGATTTTATTTTCCTTTTCATCAACATGTATTTTGAAGGGGACATGAGGAGCTTTAGATTTATGTGGATGTTTGGATTTATACATCTTTTCTTTGGTATCCAAAGTTATTTTAGTAGCAATGGGATGAGTATGGCGAGATGGACGATGCAAAGAGGACATTGATGGAATGATAGAGGTTGTCTTTTGACGATGAGGTGGGGAGGGATGATGCGAGATAAAATGCATGGAGGGGTACCTTTGTTGATCCTGATTAGGAGTTATGAAATGCGTGCTAGGGATAGGTGATGGATGGATGAGAGGTTGAGAAGGATGAGATAGAGGAGGTGATTGTGGGATATAAGGGCCCAAAATGGAATTTATATATGGAGGATGTATGAAGGTTGGTGGAGGGACATAAGCACCCAAAATGGATTTAGAGGATGGAGGAAGATGGACGATTTTTTTGAGGTAATATGATGGAGGAGGGGGGATGACCGCAAATGGTTTGGTAGAATGATGGGAAGTGTCTCTCATTCCTTTACAAGAGGATCGTTTAGGATGTATAGAGGTTGTACCAACATCTTTGGAGTGTGATTCTTGGGAGATATATCCAAGACCATGTGTACCTGGATGTTCTTTGACTTGGATGGGCTCTAAAGTACCTTGCTCATGAAGGCCTAAACCTTTTCCTTGATAGTTCATGTTCTTGAGCATGTGATCTAGGGTAGGATGCTTATTCTTTTGGAAGCATGATGTGAGTGCATTATTAGGTGAAGGAGGATGGGCGGTGCATATAATTTGTTTTTCTTCTACAAGGAAACCACCATGGATGACTGTAATGTTACCGAGGCGATATAAAAGTGATGGTGGGGTGACAGGGCTAGGTGGCGATGGAGAATCATGTGATGGAGATGAGGCGATAGCACCATCCTAATCATGACGAATGAGTGGGAAGGGATCAAGAGAGGGATTAGGTGGTATGACAAGATCTAGAACTGGGGAAGTAGGTGATAACGGCTCATGAGATGGAGTGATTGGATCTTGAGTGCAATGGGGATCACGGGATGCAGCAAATGAGCTAGTATGATCTTCATACGGGGTAGATAGGATGATGAGATCAGGATTTGGTGGAAGAAAGGGATCATGAGATGGAATGCATGGAAGACTATGTTCTTGGGATGGAGAAGATGAGATGGTGGGATCTATGTTTGTATGCTTTGTATTAAGTTCTTGGCATGACTCATCTTGTGTGGGATGCATGATGATGGAGGAGCGTTGGAGGGAATCCTCAAGTGGGTGAGATAGGAGGATGGAGGATTCTTGAAGGTCGTGGGATCAAATTTCAATAATATTAGGACTAGGAGGAGTGGATTGGATGTCTCCAATGGATTGAGTGGATCTAGTAATAGAAGATAGAGATTCAATGGACTGACTAGGTGTGATGGACTCGACTATTTGGATGATGTTAGGAATGGTAATGGTAGTGATGGGTGTAGGATGGAGGAGGGCCTCATCACTAGTGACTGTACATGATAGAGTGGGAGGGCATGGTGTCTATTCTTTCATGAGTTCTTGGGTGACATTTGGAAGGTATGTAGGATTAGGTGGGGTGGTGGGAATGGATGGAGGGTTAGATATGGATGGAGGACTAGGATTAGGGATTGGTGGATTAGGATTAGTCATGAGGATGTGATTGGATGGAGGACTAGGAGTAGATGGAGGATTAGGCTTAGGGATTGGAGTATTAGATGAGTGGATTGGTGGATTAGGATTAGATGTAGAACTAGGAGGAGATGGAGGATTATGATTAGATGAGTGGATGGTATTGGATGGAGGACTAGGTGGAGATGGAGGATTAGGGTTAGGGATTGGAGGATTAGATGAGTGGATGGGTGGATTAGGATTAGGATTAGAGGAATGAATGTGACTAGATGGAGGACTAGGAGTGGTTGGACGAATAGGTGGGTTATGATTAGATGGAGGATTAAGATATAATGTGGTGAAAGGGGGAGTGATGTAGGAGGATGCAAATGTTGGATTAGGTTGGGAAGATTGGGATGGTGAGTAATATTAGGAAGATGTGGAGGATGGATTAGGAAAAGAGGACAATGGTGGCAGATTTACATAGGAGGACATGGATGGAGGATTAAGATTGAAAGATGTGGAATTAATGTAAGGATATTGCGATGGGGGATTGTGATAGGAAGGTGTGGATGTTGGATTAGAACAAGAAGATTGAGGTGGTGAACTACCATAGGAAGACATGTATGGTAGGTTGCCATAGAAAGATATGGATGATGGATTAGGATAAGAAGATTGAGATGGGGGATTAAGATAAGAGGAATATTGGGATGGTGGATTAAGATAGGAAGGCGCGAGTGTTGGATTAGGTTGGGAATATTGGGATGGGTGATTAAGGTAGAGGTATTGGGATTGTTGATGGTGGTAAGGATAGGAGTATAGGGATGGTGGATTACTATAGGAGGATGTGGATGTTGGATAGGAGAACGATGAGAGGGAGGACATGATGGATATGTGGATGGTGAGGGTACTGTATATCCCTTGTCAAGGGTAGCTTAAGGATTGTTAGTAGATGCGGATGAAGACATGGTGGGATAGTTCAAAGGAGTATTTGGATTTTGGGAGACAATTGGAGAGAGCTTGCTAGCAATGATGGCATTAAGGGGATCTATATTACACTCGAAATGATCAACAAGAATTTTTTTATTGTCATCAATTTAGTTAGGGTTCCCCTTGACTACTATTATTGGTCATGTGAAAGGGGGATAAGGATTCATGATGCATATAGATTAGAAGGAAAGAATAGATGATGGAAAGATAAATAGGATGGATTGGAAGCTTAGATGGGGATTGGATGAAAGATTCGATTCGGAAGACAAGATCAGATGATATGATAGGATTAATTCTAAACCAATTTTAGGGGTTTTAACTAGAGGATGTAAGGTGTTGACAATAAGATTTTTGCCAGATTTGGTAGTTTTCAAAAATTATCAAATTTTGCCATTTTAGGAAACTTCATAGGCATACCTTTGAGAGTCCACTTTTTTTCCCAAAAAATACCCAAAACTAAGGTAGGCTAAATTTCCAACTAACATCCCAAATCTGAGACATGCATTCTGAGTTATTAATGAAAATTATTTTTCAAAAATTGGAAAAAAACACTAAATTGTGATTTTGAGGATCAAGATGAAAGTTTGAGGCCCCAAAAAAGTGCTAAAATGGGGTCCAATTGACCCAATTAGGAATCCACATGCCACCTCATAATGCAACCACCCATAAAATTTCAGCCCAATCGGACACCCGAGCCAAAAGTTATGGGCTCCAGAAGTTTCTCCATAAAAAACAAAACCCTCAAAACAAAGTCTAGATGATTGGGATGGATGATTTGATAATAGATATGGACTCTAATGATGCTCTAAGAAGCACCTATGTGGTTTGGTAGATGAAATGATGAATTTCGAAAAATTTTGATGGATGATTGAAATGAGGAAACAACCACTCAGAATGCCCAAAATGGGGAAATAGAGGCTCAAAACGGTAGGATGAAGACTTAGATTGAGGGGATGGATGCTCGAAGCATGGAATGGATGTTTAGAATGATGGAAAACACCTATTTTTTGGGAATGGCCACCTCTGCTAGTGCGTGGTCACCCCTTTGGTCAGATAGAGGGCTAAAAATGATGACGTTTATGTCGAGGGGTGTGTGTGCCTAGGCGTGGCCGCGCCTGCTTAGATAGATGACTAAAAATGATGATGTTTCTACCAAGGGGTGTGTGTTAGGGTGTGGCTTCCCCTACTAGAGCATGGTCACCCCTACTTAGACATAGAACTAAAAATGATGATGTTTCTATCGAGGGGCACATGTTCCCGAGCGTTACCACCCCTGCTAGGGCATGGTCGCCCCTGCTCAGAAAGAGGACTAAAAATGATGATGTTTCTACCGAAGAGCATGTATGCCTGGGCATGGTCGCCCCTACTAGGGCATGGCCACCCCTACTAGGACAAGGTTGCCCCTCTGCTAGGGCAAGGTCACCCGACTGGTTTTGAACTTGTCCAAATCAAGAACGAGACCAAACAAGCCTGATGGATGGTGAAACTGACTTGTTAAATGATGAAACAGGTTCCATGAATGGAAAAATGAGCTTTCTATGTGGGTGAATGTGTCGAAAGAACGGGAGAATGAATATCTAGAATGGATGGATGGATGGTTAGAATGGGTAAACGGATACCCCAGACGAGGGAACAACACTTAGAACGAAAAAATGGGTTGCCGAAATGGGTGAATGGCTTCCCGAAACGGGTGAACAGCTGTCAGAAAGGGGAAACAAAGCTTGAAACGGGAAAATGGATATCTAGAATGGATGGATGGATGGTTAGGATGGGTAAATGGGTACTCTGAACGAGGGAACAACACTTGAAATGGGAAAATAGTTTGCCAGAACGAGTGAATGACTTCTCGAAACAGGTGAACAGTTGGCCGAAAAGGGGAAACGATGCTCGGAACGAGAAAATGGATATCTAGAATGGATGGATGGATGGTCAAAATGGGTAATCGGATACTCTAGACAAGGGAATAGCACTCGAAACAGGAAAATGAGTTGTCGAAATGGGTAAACGGCTTCCTGAAATGGGTGAACAGCTAGTCGGAAAGGGGAAATGATGCTCAAAACAGGAAAATAGATATCTGGAATGGATAGACAGATGGATAGAATGGGTAATCGGATACTCCAAATGAGGGAAAAACACTTGGAATGGGAAAATGAGTTGTCGAAATAGGTGAATGACTTCTCAGAATGGGTGAACAACTTGTCGAAAAGGGGAAACGATGCTCAGAAGGAGAAAATGGATATCTGGAATGGATGGACGGATGGTCGAAATGGTGGAAGAGACTAACGAAATGAGGGGGGATTTTGAGAAATGAATTTTTTTGGGTGCAGCCGCCCTTGCTAGGGCATGGCCACCCTTCAAGTGAAAATAGGGGTCAAAAATGACAATTTTAGTACAGAGGGGCACATATGCTAGGGCATGGTTTCCCCTTCTAGGGCATGGCTAGCTCTGCTAGGGCATAGTTAGCTCTATAAGGGAGTGGTCACCCCTACCGACAAACCTAAACTTGACTTAGGTGAAAAATGGCTATGAAAAAGATTGAAAACACTTAAAAACAACAAGCAAAGTGGCAAGAATAACTTGACTTGTAAGATATACACTAGTTTTACACATAAAAGATAGTTCAAGCAACACAATCTTAATATTAGTAAGAAGGGTATGGCCAACACAGTCCTCTAACTAGGCTAGACAAGGTGATCTAGGGAGTACTCAATATATGCTCGATACGTGAGGCCCAAACCGTGAACACCAGACCATCAAAAGTGTGAGTTGGGAACCCCAATGAGATACTAAAAGGCTTAGACCAAATCTTCATGTCTATCTAGGTATCACCCAAGCTTCGACGCTCTGCGAATTACGACGCAATTGGATTGGGGTATAGGTTTCGCCTCTTCCCTTTTTATACCCTACCGGTACATGTGGTCAAGATCGTCCCTTGGGGTAATGAAATCCCCAAGCAAGTCCCACTAAAAATAAGGTGTTAATCATTTTTGGCTACTCCTAAGGCTCACACAAAGTGCAAGGAGAAAGTTTGAACAATTTCCACCCCCTTGGGTAACACAAAGAACTAAGTAAGCTATGATTTCTCTTCACCCAGGATTGCCAAATGGCACAAGGGGATTGGATACATCAATAGCTTAATTTTCAGATAAGGCAAGCAAATTATTTTTCCCCCTACTTAGCCTATGTGCCTCATTAGTGTAATAAAAATGAAAATTAACATCTAACTAAGGGTCTTGGTCTTCTCGTCCTGTAGGAAACAAGTTAGTATTTTTTCCATCGTGCTTCGTCAATCATAAAATTCCTCCACAAATGCAAGTACAAAACCCTTCACAATCACCAAAAACACAAGTTAGCGGGTCAGTATTAATAAATCAATAGAAAACAAAGTCTGAAGGTGCACAAAAACACTATTTTTTACCTTTTGTTCAGACCTGGCTGCCTTTGTTGGTAAAAACAAAGAGCTGAAATTATATTTATACTCCAGAGAGGCATGTATGCCTAGGTGTAGCCACCCCTACTAGGGTGTGGCCATCTTTGTTAGGGCGTGGTCACCCCTCTGATGAAAATAGAGAGCTTCTAGTGTTGGTTTTCTACAAACAGGCGTCTCTACAGGACCTGGTCGCCCCTCGGGCTAGACAATGGGCTAAAATAATGATGTTAATGTCAAGGGGAATGTATTCCTAGGCATGGCCACCTCTGCCAAGGTGTGGTTCACTCTATTAGGGTGTGGTCGGCTTTCTGAGTCACCTGAACCTACAAAAACAAAAACAAAAAGCAAAAAAAAGTTGATTTTACTGTAGAGGGGTAGGTATCCTTAGGAATGGCCACCCCTGCTAATGCATGGTCAAATTTTCTAGGGTGTGTCTTCCCCTCAGAGTCACCTAAACCTACAAAAAAGTAAACAGAAAGCAAAAAATGTTGATTTTACTAAAGAGGGGCGGGACTGCCCCTGTTAGAGCGTGGCCACCTCTATTAGGGTGTGGTTGCCCTTCTAAGTCACCTAAACCTGCAAAATTTCAAACAAAAGAAAACTTTAAAATAAAAATGACCCATTTGTGGGTCCCACCGAGTGTGCCAAAAATGTGTGCATGTGTTTCTTACTCCTAAATATGCAAAAATAAACAAAAATTCAAAGAAAAGAACACAAGACCACCTCAATTATTAGCCTAAGTAAAGCGTAAAAGAGAGATAAAAAGAAACAAACATGGTTATACCTTTGTTTTTATCTCCTTGGTTGGCCCTTGATGTAGATGGGAATATGCGCTCCTTGATAACAATGCAAAGGAAAAATGGATGGAGGATGATTCAAATGCAAGATGAGGGGGATAGGTGACGAGTAAAACCAAATGGATATGAGCTCTTGAAAGCAAATAAAATGCTTAATGGCTTCTTTAATGGCTTAGAATCATAAGTTGGCTACTAAAATGCATGAAGTATAGATCCCTTTAATGAAGGAAAAGGGGGGTATTTATAGAGGAAATTGAATTCTCTAGAGAATTCAGTGGTTAGGATTGAGCCACCATGGCCAAGATGGAGGGTTGTGGTGAGTTGAGGACTCACAAGACCTCACATCTCAACATGTGGAGGGTGATTTGTCCAAGGGGTAAGGTGAGATGGACAAGGTACAAATGATGTGGAGGAAGGACAAGTACTTTACAAGTACCTTGGGGGATGAGACGATTTCCTCAAAAAGGAACCTCTTGTAACCAAATGAGGGTAAACGTGGCATATGATGAATTTTAGTATTCCTCAAAAAATCCCTAGGGAGAAGAGAGAAGGTGGTTGGGAGAATAAATATAAATTTTAAATTGATATGATAAGTACCTTATGGATAAGACAAGGTTCTTATGGAGGAGGCTGAAAAGTGCCTTGTGGATAAAACAAGGCCCTTATAATGGAAGGTTCTTTGCCTTCATGTGACTTGATGTGACCTTTCAATGATCACATGGGGAAGAGGAGATTCCTTGGAGGAATCAAAAGTGAATTTTAAATTCATGGGGAAGAGGGAGATTCTTTGGAAGAATAAAAGTGAATTTTAAATTCACATGGGGAAGACAAAAAAGAATTAAAAATTCCTTGGGGAATGAGAGAGTTGCCCAAAGGGGGGTTGATTAGACAGAGTAATCACTTATTAGTATACAGTTAGTGGCTAACAAATATTAAGATCCAAATTATAAAAGTTGGAGGATGTGACACATCCTAATCAATGAATAGCCATGTGCACATCCCTAATGATGGGATTAGCAGATGGATTAGGATTACGGAAAAGGATGTGACATGTGAGGAATTAAATAAATGTCATATTTATTTAATTCATTTGATGAAAAAGAGAGTAAAGGGGGTAAGGTATTTAATCATTAACTAAATACCTAGGGGTTAAGGGTATTAATTAGATAATAGAAATATTACCTAATTAACTCGAATAAGAGGGTGTTTAGATGAAAAGGGATAAATTTGGAAAAATGTAAGTGTCCAAATTTGGATGTCCACAATGAGAATCCTACAAAAAAATATGTCAATGTACTTCAACCTCAACTCATTCTCTTCCCACCTTCACATAAACCTCAACCTCCATATAAACCTGAGTTTACCCTTTACCTACCTAAGCATGATGTTGTTTCTCACACACATTACACTAGAAATAATCTATAGACACAACCCAACCCAACACCCTTACCTTTACCAAATACCATATTACCTAGTGCCCCTCACTTAAATTCACACCTTAGGGAGTATGATCTCATTGAGAAATTTAAGAATACTACCACAAAAGATATCCCTTTGGGATCTTCTTTAGAATTCACCAAACTATCACTCCATGCTCCAAACAACATTGCAACAAATAGTGGTTCCTCTTGGTACAAATGGAAATGATGTGGTAACTCTAATACAAGGAATGAATACAATTAATGTAGACATTGCCCTCCACCAAAATGAGCTCCCTCTATTGGAATTAAGGAAACAAAAAGAGGCCTTCATGATAATCACTAAATTCAATCAAATAGGTATCAAACAAACTCTTGTTGACAATGGATCTACCCTTAATGTGTGTAGTGTGAAAATTCTCGATACATTGCATGTGGATAAATCACAAATTAAATATTATTCCTTATCTATTAGAGGATTTTATAATATCACAAAGCAATTGCCTGGTGTAATTATGTTACCTATCACAGTCGGCATGGTTAGTCTACAAAATCCCATCCACGTCATGCCCTATGATCTTTCCTATAATCTTATTTTGGGAAGACCATGGATTCATGAGATGCATGTGGTGCTTTCAAATCTTCATAGAAAAATGAAATGTGTCTGTAAAAATAAAGTTTATCAAGTTGAAATAGACCCCGAGCTTGAGATTTTCTTGCAGCTTGAAAAAGGAACAACAAGTCCTTTGAACACATTGATTCCAACCTCGAACATAGCACCTCTTGAAACTAACAAACAAGAAGAAGAACCCATGTCTCAATTATTAAGTGATGATTTTGGATCATTAGAATTCACACCTTTATTTATGGGTGAATACATAATCACACAAAAAGAAGATGAAAAATAAAAACAACCAACAATTATGTTAGCTTAGAATTCAGAAGAATCTTCCCAAACATCTACCTCATCTACTTTGGAAGAAAATACAATGTACACAACAAATTTTGATGAGATGGATTATCAACAACCACCCAACCTAAAGGAAATGGAAAGACTTTATGGATGAGGTTATGAGCTTGTGAAACAATTGGGATACAATGGGAAAGGATGTGGAAAACATGAACAAGGCATTTGAGTTCCCATAGAACCTAATACACAAGAGACAAAGACTAGTTTAGCATATTATTTTTCTAATACAAAAAAAGCAACTCAATGACCATCACTCAACATCAACACGATCACAAGTAAACCAAGCATCAATATCACACTCAAAAATCTTGAATTCCTTGATATAGATTTACCACTATCATGGGAATACATTGACAATGATGAAGCTTTGAAACAAATATTTGGTGCTTCTGATAAGATATATGTTTCTAAGAGAAAATTTACCTGTGTTATGATAAGTACTAAGCAAAACATTCTTGATACCAATGAGACAACCACAAGCATGGAACCATATGATCCAGCATTTCCTAAGTCAAATGCACTCCCCTTAGGGGATACAATTGATATACTAATGGACATAGATGATAAAGAAAAGGTCATTAAGATTGGGAAGGGCCTTGATGATGAAGAACAAGAGGATACTACAACCTTGCTTCATGACTTTCCTTAACTTTTTGCTTGGAAATATTTAGATATGCCAGGAATAGATCCGAAGATAGTGACACATAACATTTTTCTTTCTGAAAATGCTAATTCTATTCACCAAAAGATACGCAAGATAAACCCTAAGATAGCCTTGCATGTTAAAGGAGAACTTGAAAAACTCATTGATGTAGGTTTCATTCAACCTATTGATTATTCTCCTTAGATATCAAACATTGTCATTATTTCTAAACCTAATAATTGTATTAGGATATGTACAGATTTTTGTGACTTGAATAAAGCATCTTTAAAAGATGATTTTCCCCTTCCTAATTGAACCAAAAAAATTAGGGGAAAGGGGGGTCCTCTAGCACTTCTAGGGTTTTCACCTACAAGGAAAGGGTTCTTTCACACCAAAAATCTAAAGGGTTCATTCAAGATTAAGTGTTATATGTGTGATGTGTGTGATTGGAATGTATCTAAATGCTGAAAAACTAATGAATGAAACTATCTATTGAATGCTAAATATAGAAATGCAAATGTATTGAAAACACTATATAAAATGACCTAAAATGTAAGAAAGCTATAACATAACTTAATGGAATAGAAGTGGTGCACCTAGAAAATGAAGCTTGATGGAGAGGAACTCTAGAATATTCTAGATTCTACTATTGAAGGCCACCACAAAACATACACCAAGCTGGGCGACTTAGTCCTTCTTTGGGGAAACTTTTCCAAAATAGGTTTTGGCGAAATGGGTGTCCAGAAATGTAGAGATCACTTTTCAGGCCTTGGGACTAATTCACCAATGATGGTGACTTAGTCCACCTCTTGCTTTCGGGAATCTCGAGATTGGAATCTTTAGCTATCAACTTGTACTTCTATTCCTCATAGATATCCAAATCTGAATCTTCATATTTTGTCCTACAAGTTGTCTTCAAGCTCCTTTTAGGGTTTGTTGACTTTAGATGATGTTTATGGAAAGTTGACACCTTTTAGCACCTTACTCTTTAACTAATCTACATACAAAACCTGCAAAGGACAGATGCAAAGAGGGGAAAAGGGGTTAGGATTAGAAAATAGGGGTTTTCCTTAGTCAAACCATATTTTGGTAATCAAACCCTAGATAATGAAATGAAATGTAAAGGGAAAGATGATTGAACATGCAAGTGCAACAACTCACCAAACCCTTGATGGAGAAGTCTAAAGATATGGAAGTAATCAACTCTAGTGGATTGATGCTTGAAGTGCTTAGAGTGCTTGAATGATTGAAGTGTTGAGGAAGATAGATTGCTTGATCATGAGTGAATGAGAAGGATGAAAATGAGGGTAAAACTCTTTATTTATACATTTTGTGCCCTAATTTCTTGAAAATACCTCATCATAGGCCGACCTTAGGGTTTAGAAGACAATATCATGCCTGGAATTTGAAATAAATTTGATTTCTATTCCAAGTGGGACTAAGTCGCCCAATGTGGTGACTTGGTCCCACTAGGGAAAATTTTCTATCTATCAGAAATTAAAGAGTCATTAATTTTTCTTCACGGGATTTTCTTCTGAAACACACTTAAGTAGGACCTATAAGTGCATCAAGGGGTCATTTTAGCATAAGAAAGGGTCAATTTATTGATGACAAGCCTAGGAAAGTGTCAGAGTTTGTTACAAATCCTTACAACACTTTGAAATAAGTCTTGGTAAGGGGTAAAAAGAGGTTGTTTAGGTGATTTATAATATAAAGGTCCTAGAAAAGTGGAAAAATGTGTTACAACACTTTGCAACACCTTTGTAAGACATCATTAGGTTTTTATTGGTTTACAAGCATTTAAGGCCTAATGTGAACATGTTCGCCACATTATAACATTGAATCTAAGCAAAATCAAGCCAAAATCCATAAGAAAAGGCCCAAATAAGTGAAAAATGTCAAGGATACATTTTTTGTGACACATTTAGCCCCCACTTTAGTGGGAGGATGAACTTGCTTCAAACTCACACTAAAGTAGCTAAAACATGCACATCGAGAGGGATCAAAATGCATTCATGATGGAGAGATGAGACAAAAGAAATCAAGAGGGATTATCAAGCCCCTAGGGTCAAGATCCCATGGCAAAGAAAACATTAGCACAAAAAATCACACAAGGAAGTGATGTGATAGAATGAAAGGGAAGAAAAAGTCAGATCACGCTACGATCGTTTGTCCAACTAGTTGTGGATCAGATCTAGGTTTTTTGTCTACAAGGATGTATACTCAATCTAAGGTGATGAAACTCATGGATGTCCTTTGAATGAGAAGACCAACAGAGTTAGACACATACACTCATGGCTGGTATGCACTCACACACACAAGTGGCTATAGGGAAATTTGTTTCATTGGTTGGGATTCCCTCTTAACCATACCAAAGTTATACCTTTTTATAACTTTGATAAGGTACCAAAAAATATAAGGTCTTGAGATTCATGATACAAGAAAAGCCTCGTGTGCTTGGAGCTCATGAACAAGTGCAAGATGGCACCACGGGCATGTAAGTTGTGTTATGCAAGGTGGCCATATAGCAAAAATGCAAAAAATGTAAAATAATTTTCAAAGGAGTTTTACTTAGTTCATGTGAGGTCTTTGACTTAGGGAAAATTGTGTCTAATGTCTCCAAGAGAGGACCAATCAAAGAATAGAAAATTCACAACTTAGGGGATGCAGTGCATCACATCAAGCCACTAAGAGGAATGTAATATTCTAGGATAGATCACATTCATGAAGGACATTACACCCAATTTCATCCATAAAGCGACAAATGCAATGTATGAAATAATAAGGTTGCACTAAGAACCAATAAAAAGGAGAAAAAAATGCAAAAATAAATAATGCCAATGTATGCCCCCACTTTAAAGAAATTTCTACACATCATTCTATGAGCAATTACTTTAAAGTAGCAAAATGGAGAATGCAAAAAGAAAGAAAAATACATGAGACCCAACTTGGAAAACCCCATGCAAAGTAATATGTTTCCAAGTAAGGATGCATCATGTAAAGAAAAAGAGAGAACAAGAGAAGAGGTTGCCCCCAAAAAAGAGAAACACAAAACACATAAGGGATCTATGGATTTTTGATTAGTATGTTCATTGCTGCAATGTTTGTTTAGAGATCTCAAAATTATCATCATCCCCCAAATACACATAGAACTGGAAGAATGACACAAAGAGAGTAAAAATAAAAGAAAAAGAAAGAGTCATTTTGGGTCGAGATGGAAGAGATGGAGGGTGTCTCGATGCTTTGCATCCTCCCCAAAAGGACAAAAGAAGCCAAAAGAAAAAAGACAAATAAAAAGAGCCTTTTGGGTCAAATTGAAAGGGACATTTTAGTCTCAATGCCTTGGATCATCCCCAAAAGGAGAACAAAAATAAAAAGAAAAGGAAAATGAAAAAGAGACTTCTGGGTCAACATGAAAGGTACATTGTTGTCTCAATGCCTTAAATCATCCCCAAAAGGGAGGAAAAAAAAAAAGAAAAAAGAAAAAGAAAAGGCGCCTTATGGGTCAACATGAAAGGGATATTTTGGTCTCAATGCCTTGCATCATCCCCAAAAGGAGAAAAAAAAGCGAAAGAAAAGGACAATGAAAAAGATCCTTTTGGGTCAACATGAAAGGGACATTATTGTCTCAATGCCTTGCATCATCCCCAAAAGGAGAACAAAAATCAAAAGTAAAGGAAAAGGGAAAAAGCGAAAGAAAAGCATGACATATATAAGAATGAAGGTACAAATAGAATAATGTCACAAAGAGAGAACATCAAATAGAATAGTACAAGGGAAAATTTAACACACAAGAAAATGAAAAGGTAAAAGACTAGTAAGACAAATGCAAGTCAATCATCTAACAAGTCATTCGCCTCCCAATCTTGTTCAGTGTAAAGTGCAGGAGGTGAATAATGTAGCTAAAGGACAAAGACAAATGCATTACTAGGATAGGGCTAGCAATTTCTTTCACACATTGAGTGCAAGGAAAGAATGAGTCGAGTTGGGTGATGGGAAGGGTCATGCAATAGTGAGAAGAGAATTTTCTACAACTATTACATGATAAGGTGTGTGATAGTAGTTTATGGTTTGAGGGGGTAGAAAGTATCACCATCAAAATGATACTTACTCAGTATTTCCTTCAAGTGACAACACCCATCGCTTCTATCTCCAAGAACACAATGATATGCACAATGTGGAACATTAGAATCTCTAGGACATATCACCAACCTATTCCTAGGTGGCAATATAATGAGTTCTTTGTTTAGGAGTATTTGCAATTTCCTCTCACATTCAGGAGGTGGATGAAGAGGAAACTTGAGTTTCTGTAACTTGTAAGGCCTCTTGTGTCTACTAGATTCTCCAACTTCATGAGAGGAGATTAGGGCACAAGGTCCTGATATGATCTTATTGTTGTCCTTGTTATTATTATGAGATGGTGAATGTTATTTAGGAAGAAGGACATTCAGATCATGAGGGAAATCAAATATCACAATTCCATCATCACGAAGCCGAAGATATTCTCGAGGAGGCATGCAGTTATGAGGGGGATCTTGATAGCATATGCCCTTAGTAGTTTCATCAGCTAATAGTTGCTCATAAAATTGATGTATTTCATGTTCAGTTTTTGTGTTACCTCCTTATTTTCTTAAAATGGTAAAACCTTTTCCATAGGTTTTTTGAAGGTTGATTGGAGTATTTTTCACTTGGTTATCATAAAATGGTTTAGTGGTTGCTTGTTTAGAAGAACTAGGTTCACCTTGTGTAGGGAACTTAGGTTCTTTCTGTATTTCAAGATGTAGGTAATTAAATGTCTCAAAGGGTGATATGGTAGGAAAGTCTTGGGGTTTCATGGATGGATAAAAGGATGCATTTGCTTTAAGGTTTTCAAGGCAACCATTGAGGAACCTATTCATGCTAGCATCATCTTCTCCAATGATGTCAACATCATGAGGAGGACATGCATTAGGAGTTGATTGAGTAGGAGTGGGTTCAAGGTCATTAGGATCAGTTGCAATGGTACAACTTGACATGTCAACTAAGGATTTAAATGACAACCAATTTTTTTTGAAAGACATAGCCATAATGCAAATGAATGAAAGAAAACTAAATTGCAAGAAACAAAAAATATAGAAATAGTAACAAAGATGCAATAACAGAAAGAAGAAATGTAGAGAATGTTAAAAAAATGACAGAAACTACAGTACAAAATGTGTAGGTGGACTAAGTCACCCAATGTGGTGAATTAGTCCCAACATTGATTTTTTTAACAATTTTCAAAAAAAATGAATGATTTTGATGATTTTTAGGCTTTTCAAATGTAGATACAAAATGAAAATGCAAACTTTTTAGATTCTTTTCGACGAAATGAAATGCAAAAATGCAAGCTATATGAGCTTTTCACTAATGTAATTTAAAAAACCCTAGAATGAAAAACAATGCAAAACCCTAATGCAATGTGAATGAGCTATTCCTATGATGCAAAAGCACTTAAAATCAAAAGTTAAAAAGTGTTCTAAAGTCAGGTTCACCAAAATGAATCACAAATTTTTGGGGGAAAGGGGATCCTCTAGCACTTCTAGGGTTTTCACCTAAAAGGAGAGGGTTCTTTCACACCCAAAATATGAGGGTTCATTCAAGATTAAGTGTTAGATGTGTGATGTGTGTGATTGGAATGTATCTAAATGCTAAAAACTAATGAATGAAACTATCTAATAAATGCTAACTATAGAAATGCAAATGTATTGAAAACACTATGTAAAATGACCTAAAATGCAAGAAAGTTGTAATATAAATTAATGGAAAAAAAGTGGTGCACTTGGAAACTAAAGCTTGATGGAGAGGAGCTCTAGAATCTTCCATATTCTACTATTGAAGGCCACTGGGACACTTACGCCAAGCTGGGTGACTTAGTCTTACTTCAGGGAAACTTTGTTGGAATAGGTTTCAGGGAAATGGGTGTCCAGAACTGCAAAGATCAATTTTTAGGCCTGACAGTGGGACTAATTCACCAATTATGGTGACTTAGTCCACCTCTAGGTTTCAATAATCTCAAGACTTGAATCTGTAGCTATCAACTTGTAATTCTTTTCCTAATAGAGACCCGAATCTGAATCTTCAAATTTTTTCCTACAATTTGTCTTCAAGCTCCTTTTAGGGTTTTTTGAGTTTAGATTATTTTGATGGAAAGTTGAAACATTTCAACACCAAGTTACTCTTTGACTAATTTGCATAGAAAACTTGCAAAGCACATATGCAAAGAGGGGGAAAAGAGTTAGGTTTAGAGAATAGGGGTTTGCCTTAGTCAAACCCCATTTTGGTAATCGAACCCTAGATAATGAAATAAAATGTGAAGGGAATGATGATTGAACAAAATACAAGTGCAACAACTCACCAAACCCTTGATGAAGAAGTCTGAAGATATGCAAGTAATTAGCTCCAATGGATTGATGCTTGAAGCGCTCAGAGTGTTTGAACATGCTTGAATTGTTGAGGAAGATAGATTTCTTGATCATGAGAGAATGAGGATGAAAATGAGGGGAAAACCCTTTATTTATATGTATGTTGTGTCCTAATTTCCCAAAAATGTCTCATCACAGGTCAACCTTAGCGTTTAGAGGATAATATCCAGCTAGAAATTTGGAATAAATTTGATTTTTAAGCCAAGTGGGACTAAGTCGCTCAAGGTAGTGACTTGGTCCCACCAGGGAAAATTTTCTATTTGTCAAAAAATAAAGCGTGATTAATGTTTCTTAACGGGGTTTTCTTTTGAAACACATTTAAGTAGGACTTATAAGTGTATCAAGGGGTCATTTTAGCATAAGAAAGGGTCAATTTTTGATGAAAAGCCTAGGAAAGTGTGAGTTTGTTACAACTCCTTACAACACTTTGAAATAAGGTTTGGTAAGGGGTAAAAAGAGGTTGTTTAGGTGAATTATAATAGAAAGGTCCTAGAAAAGTGGGAAAATGTGTTACAACACTTCACAACACCTTTGTAAGAAATCATTAGGTTTTTATTGGTTTACAAGTTTTCAAGGCCTAATGTGAACGTGTTAGCCACATTACAACATTGAATCTAAGCAAAATCAGGCCAATATCCATAGCAAAAGGCCCAAATGAGTGAAAAATGTCAAGGATACATTTTTTTTTTGACACACTAATATAGACATAATAGTGGATTCAACTGTAGGACATGCTTTGTTGTCATTCATGGATGGATTTTCTGGTTATAATCAAATATTTATTAACCCACACGATCAATACAAGACAACATTTACAACTACTTGGGGAACATTTTGTTGGGTTATGATTGTTGAATTTGAGATCAGAAATGAAAGCAATTGGAAAGTGCAACACATAAGACAATTAACACAGCAAGATAACCTGGGAAAAACCCTACAACCTGAGGGAGAAAAACCCAACCAATATTTCTCTTATATATTGATTTCCTTAAGAGAAGAAATCTGCATACAACTTAGGCCAACACAATGTCGAATTTGATAGAATGAATAATTCTCACCTCTTCTAGATGCAAAGACAAATTGAATACAACAATCTACTAATACAAAATGAAACTGTTGCTCAGATTAATCTCCTCAGCATAAATACGAATTTTTCCTTAAGAAATTGCTGAAAATGAACTTGATAATACTTTGCTTGATTTGCCTTGCATATATAGGTGATTTCACAAGGGACACACCTCTTCACCAAGAGAGGTCGGCCACTTTAGAAAAAACATGACTTTGGGTAGAGGCGCAAATATCTAGAAGGAGTTGGTCTTTAATAAATAATCATTAAATAAAATCGCATTTATTTAATTACATACAATAGTGATGAAGTCGGCCCCTCCATGAAATCGATATCTCAAATATATATATATATATATATATATATATATATAATTGAATAGCTAACAACTGCATTCAATTTTATCTTCTTCTTGTGCACCTGGAAGTTGCTCATGTAGTTGACTTAAAACCAACAATGATGCCTTATAGATTAAAGAATGTAGGTGCAACTTATCAATGAGCAATGAAATTGATATCTCATGATTATATACATAAAATATTGGAATATTATCTTGATGAAATTCTATCCAAATCCTTAATGCTACAAGATAATGTGAATTTCCTTCAAAAAATATTTGAATGGATGTCTAAATACAACATGAGTATAAATCCAAAAAAATGTGTCTTTGGAGTAGATAGTGGAAAACTTTTAGGGTTTATCATATCTCACAGAGGCATTGAGGTGGACACAAAGAAAATTGATTCTATAATTAATATTCCACCCCCTTGAAACATTTCCCAATTATGCACATTACAAGGAAGAATTCAAGTCATTTGTCATTTTGTCACCTCCTTAGCTGATCAAACGTTACCTTTAACACATCTCCTCAAAAATGATGTGGAATTTGATTCGAATGAGGATTATAAATAGACCTTTGAGAGTTTGAAATAATACCTTGTAACTCTGCCCATTTTACAACCTACTACGTCAAAAAAACCATTCATCCTTTATATAGTTGCATTCGTCCATGCTCTTGCCACATTGTTGGCTCAGCCAAACGAAAATAGAAAAGAGCACCCTATTTATTACATTAGTCGAACTCTAATAGATTATGAAACACGATACACAACAATTGAAAAAAATGTTTGGCTCTTGTATTCACTACTAGTAAGTTGTGACACTATTTACTAAATGCAAAAATACAAGTCATAACAAAATTTAATCCTCTCAAATATATTTTCAATAAAATGGACTTATCAGGATGTCTAGCTAAATGGGTAATGTTGTTGATTGAATTTGACCTTAAGTTTTTTTCACAAAAAACAATTAAAGGCCAAGCCTTGACTGACCACTTAGTAGATGCTCCTTCTCCTTTAGCCCTACCTACCAATGACTCTTTTCCCGATGATAGTGTGTTGACCATAGAGGTTCCTACATGGGAATTATACTTTGATGGATCCAATTGTAGAACATGCTCTGGTTATGGGATTATATTAATTTTTCTTATAGAAAAGCCTATTCCCTTGTCGTATCGCTAAATTTACTATATACAAATAACACAGTTAAATATGAGGTGTTACTTGCTATATTTTGTGCTATGTTAGTCATGGGAGTCAAAGATATTAAGATCTTTAGCGATTCAAAAATAGTGATTAAACAAATAAATGCAATCTATCAAGCCAAACATGAAGATTTATCAAAATATATGGATCTCACAATGACCTTATTGCATTCACCATTGAAAAAATCACATGAAAAGATAATCGACATGCAGATGTAATGGAAAGTGTTGCTTGGGTATGTGCAAGATCATGATGGGTGAAAAAGTGGTGATATGTAAGTGATATGGTGGCCCATGTGGCTGATGACTTTTTTTTTACCCAAAATTGATGAAACAAAAAGGGTTTTTAATGGCGTTTCTCAACTTTCCACCAATATAAATTATGCTTTACTTTCAATTTAATAAATTATTATTATTCATTTTCTATTTGAATTATGACTAAAGTCTCGATTGATACACTGATTGAAAAACATCTATAGCTTTCAAACGGTATCACATTTTTTGAATCCAAAACATGTGTCACATTGTATGCTTCACGTACTATAGGATTAAAAAAAAAATGAATTTCATGAACTTTTGACCCAGTTAAGGTGGTCAAAGATATGAGTTTTTATATTTTTTAAGAGCTTTAATAAAAAAATCATAATTAATTATTTACTTGGAAAAAAATTACAAAAAAATATGTATCACATCAAGACATGATTCCTCTACTTATATCTAAAATATTATCATTTTATTATGGTTAGGGTGGTCAGACAGACACCTACTTATTTTTTCCCTGAAATTTAAGTACTACTGCATTGAAATTTCAAATTTTCACCAAATAGATTTTAAAAAAATAAAATAAACCTAGTAGTTTAGAAAATACATTCAATTTGCTACAGATTCTATTCTTACATATTTTAAAAATAATATAGACAACTTATTCGAATTTTTACGTCAAGTTTCCTAACTCTGATTTTTTGAATTTTCATCGCCACTTAAGGGCCTATTTTTTCCATGATGATCCTGCACATACCCACTTCTCTTATATCACCCCAAGATCCTTCAAAGGACATCACATTTACTATTCATCCAATCATGAAGCCCTCCATCAGTGATAAATCTAATGATGCGTTCACAAAAAATCAAGGATAACTCGAGTGAATGATATGATGCTATATATAATTATTTAAAAGATGGTACCATTCTTGAGCCTACAACAAAGAACACCTGAACTTGTTTAAAAAAGTTAGCAACCAAGTACATAATCCTTGCCAATGTGCTATATAGACGATACTTCGATGGCATTTTACTTAGATGTCTTAGGGATTTTGAAATTAATATGGCACTTGAACAAGCTCATGCAGGCACCTCTAGAAGTCATTTTGGAGGAAAAACCTCAATGAAAAAACTCCTTTGTATGGTTTACTACTAGATAAATATGGAAAAATATTGTTATGCATATGTTAAGCCATGTCACAAATGTCAAGAACATAGAAATTTGAGGCATGCTCCTACTCCTGAGCTTTGTGCCCAAATCCCTATTTGATTGTTCTCCGTATGGGGACTGGATCTAATTGGAAAATCTCACTACCATCTTCTGTTGGACATACATTTATCATTACTGCAACCGATTATTTTACAAAATGGGTAGAAGCTATTCCTCTTCGATCCAAAATTGCTGACATGATATGTCATTTCATATTGGAACAAATTATTACTCACTTTGGACTCCCTACCACATTAATCTCAGAAAATGGAACACCATTCAAAAATAATGATGTGAAGGAGTTCCTAGATACATTTCATATTCAACATTGTTTTCAACACCATACTACCCACAATCTAATGGTCAATCTAAAATTACTAATAAGATTCAACATCACAAAGACTAGCACATGCAATTACAAGATGCGTTATGGGCCTATCGCACAAGTGTCTAATCATCTACAAGAAATACACCTTACAACCTTGTTTATGGTATTGAGGAAATCATACCCTTGGAGTTAGAAATCCTGACACTAAGGATTGCTCTTCAAGGTCTTGTTGATAATGACACCTATAAGGAACAAAGGTTACACTAGCTTGAAATTCTTGATGAACAATGCATTAATTCTCTCAAGCATCTCCAAGCCTACACTAAGCAATTACAACACAAAAATGATATTTCTATGATCACTCGGACATTTACTAAGGGCGATTTAGTCTTATAGGAAAATCAATGAAGCACTACTATTCACTATGCTGAAAAAGAAAAATTCAGTCCTAATTGGTTAGGACCCTATATAATCAATGCAAATTATAGATCTGACACTTACACAATAATGGACCTAGATGGTACACCTCTCAAAGACCCTATCAATTTTGCACATTTGCATAGGTATTATGTCTAATCCATCTGAATGGTATGAATGATAGAGTAGTGTTGTTAGAGCTATCAGATTATATCCTATATGCTTTCACATTGCTTCATTCTTGACAACCGATTATGTGTGTCTTGAGCACTAAAATGATTATTTAATTTATTTTTTATAATTACTTTAGTTTTTATACTATTCAGATTCATCTTGTTTGTTATGTTATCTTAGTTCATAAGTGCATAACATACTTAATCATGATGTTCTATCTAAAAGAAACTATATCAATTTTTAATTAGATCACATAAGCTTTCTTAAATCATGGAGACATTAATTAAGTAATCTTACAAAGGCTATTCAATTAATCGCATTGTCATTTAACATAAAAACACATAAAGATAAATAATAACACAACAAATGGTCATGTATATATATATATATCAAAAAAATTTCTATACATTTCATCCAAATAAATAATATCACTAAGGATTGTGGGTACCAAACCACTCGGGCCCTAGTACTCATGCTACTCCAGTAGGAGGACATCAGGAGACAGTCATATGCGATCATGACCATGATCCACCAAATTTGAGTGCAAACTCTAGACCATGCATCCATCCAAGGGCCACCCATTACTCCCCTGCTATCTAATCACTCTTTTCCTGTAGTTGTGCTACCTCTGCCTCTAGTCTCTCAACCTCTATTGAGGTCCTAGATGAATGTGCCTCTACTATAGTCTTGGCTCAATGGACTCGTCTCCTCAAACTCTCATATGTTGCTTGTAATCTCGTGAATGGCTTGAGTGACTCTAGATCCTGCTCCACAATAGGTGGGGGCACATATTCTAATCCATCTCCTCATTTTGATATATGCTAGCACTATCTCTGCAACTGCTTGATAGTAGAGATCCCACCAATCTCTCATAGTTCCTGCAAGGTAAAAATAATACATAATTATTACACATCATGATATATATACATAAAATAATACACAAAATCATAAGGTACATGCATAAAATTAAATATCATCACCTATATCTCTAGTAGGCTGAGAAATATCAACCTTCTCCTATGCAAGGGGTATGGAAGATGTGCTAGCCTCTCCATGACTCTAGGTACTGATGTCTGATGTTTTTTTTGCTCATGATCTTGTCATACAAATGGGAGAGGGCTCTCCCCACTCATGATGATCCTCAACTACTTCCTCATCACTCTCACTTAGGAGTGGCTCCTCCTCATACTCCTCTTGGTCCTCCTCATCCTCATCATCCACCTCTACCTCTTGGCCATCATAGTCAAGATATACATCCTCATCATACTCCTCATCAATGACATCGATAAATATGTTTGTAGCTTTGTATCATGTCTCCTCTGCCCTATCCTCTCTATCATCTTCATCATATGGAAATGGTCCTAATTATCCTACAAGCTCATCAATCGGATATATAGGAGTTGGTCGTGATACTGTCCATCACTCCTCATACTCCCATGTGGCACTGACATCATTTGCATTAGAGACTAGAGGTTGATCATGATTTGAGAAATTAGAGTCGCTCTTGACAACATTGTTTAGAGTGAGCCGTATTGTATCACCTAGTCTCTAGGCACTCTGCACTAACCTCCTAAAAAAGGATTGTGCGCTAGGTGGCCCATGAATCTGCCCAAATTGCCACATGACTCGATTGTTGTAGAAGGGATGTACTAAATGATCATGATGACAAAAAAAAGCCTGTCTAATTGTAATCTCCTCAACTACCTCATGTGATCTGGCCACTGAAGTGTTAGCTGATAAGGTCTCTACAAGATCTCATCCTCCTCCAGTTGGTCCAATCAAACTCCCCAAAAATGTAAATCCCCATGCCACAACTATCGTAGAGGATAGCCAAATGCTCGAGGATACCCCACTATTTTCAAACATAGGAAGCTGGTAGGCCTGGTGCATGTGATATGTAGAAGTGTACAATGCACCATGTTGTCCACCTCTTGAAAAAAAACCAACCAAGATCATAATATAAATGCACTAGGATACAACGCCCCCAAGTGTATACTGTCTTGTGCTCTTCCATCCCATGTATCAGGTGAACTAGTCCTCCCTCAAGGTGTGTTTCCCACCCATCTAGGATAAGAACTAGTGCCACTGTATGCATCATGATCCATCTGGTGACTGGAACTCATGAATATAGTAGCATTTCCAATTTGATCCATCCTCTCACTCGCTCATCATGCATTGGAAAATCTAAATAATACTACATATCAGCCTTCTTCTCATAGAAAGTGTGATCTCTTTGGAAGCGCACCCACTCTCCCTGAATAGAAACTTCAAGAATGTGGTGCATGTCCTCCAAAGTAATTGTCATCTCCTTGATTAGAAGGTGGAATATACATGTGTCTTCATCTCAGCACTCGCATTAACACCATTAACATAGCATCATGGTACCTCATGGGGGGCATGAGGTACACCCAATATATCCCAATAGCCTATAGGTGCCTTGTGTCCTCTGTTGAAAGTGTGGGGTCTAAATCTCTTAGAAAACTTAGCTACCTAACCCCTCAACATTGACACGAACAGGTGGGCACCTATCAAAAACACATTTAAATATGTTTTGTAAACCATCTCATATCTTTAATTTTTACTTTATTCATCATGCAAGTATACTAATTTTGTTCTAGTATGCTTTCTTAAAGGCCCTAGACACTTTAGAACCATTTTGGGACACTTCATGAAGAAACAAGACACTTTACAAAATAGTGGGAAACTTTGCAAAAAAGTGGGACACTTTGCGAAAAAGTGTGACACTTTGGAAAAAAGTGGGACACTTTGCGAACAAATGGGACACTATATGAAAAAAGGGGACACTTTGTGAGATTTTTTTCCAAGATCCCAAATTAACTTAGAAATGCATAAAAAACATCAAATAATTGTGTAAACACAAAGCAAAGGTAGCAGAATTGAGTCACCTCATGATGACACTTGTTGCACACCACCTAGTCTCATAGCACGTCTAGTCTCGTAGGTGTGTAGTCTTGTTTTCTTGGCATCTTCTCTATTCTCTAATCACTCCCATGCTACAAGAAGGTAAAATGAAAAAGTAAGTGACAAATTAATTCATTTTTAACTCTTTTAACTCTTCTTACTCTTATGCATAAAATTAAGGCTTTTCCTATTTTAGAGATAATTAAGTGTTTTTTATTCAAATCAACCTAACAAGTTCCCGTGAACTCTATTTTTGATGCCATTTGTGGTGTTAAAAATGTGCACCTAAATGGTACTTGGATATTCCCTACAATATGATTTTCCTCATTCGATGTGGCTAGATTGCTACCTTGATTCCACCTCCATAAAGCAAGCAAAATCAAGGGGGGCATACATCTATCCTTGAAAGTGATTTCTAGAGGTTGCATCAGAGGATTTTTGGACAACTAACAAATTCATGTTGCAAGATGCAATTCCTAAAATTGTGGTTTTATAGATAACTACAATGGGGGTTTCATTCTCCCATCTTTTGAATGAGTATCCTTTTATGAAGTAAACTGTATTGTTTAGAGTCTTTTAGCTTGCATATGCACATAAAGTCATTTGGGCACTAAAGTGGGGGCTAAATGTGTCACCAAAAATTGTATACTCTTGAAGAGAGAGAAAATTTTGTGCCTAATTTGGTCCTATTTTAGAGACCCTTACATTAATCACCGCTTCAAGCAACATTTATGGGCCCCTAAGACTCATTATTTGAACCTTGAGGCTAATTCCACCCATAAATCATATAAATCCTGACAAACAAAATTCAAATTATTCAAATTCTAGAAAAGCCACCTCAAAAACCCCTGGTGGGACCAAGTCGTGCCTAGGGTGGCGACTTAGTTGGGCATGTGCAAGATCATCATGGAAAAAACAGGCCCATAAGTGGCAAAAAAATTCAGAAAAATCAGAGTTAGGCAACTTGACGTAAAAATTTGAATAAGTTAACTATATTATGTCAAAAATATGTAAGAATAGAATCTGTTGCAAATTGAATGTAGTTTCTAAACTACTAGGTTTATTTAAATTTTTAAAAAATCTATTTGGTGAGAATTTGAAATTTCAATGGAGTAGTACTTAAATTTCAGGGAAAAAATAAGAAGTAGGTGTCTATCTAACCACCCTAACCACAATAAAATGAGAATATATTTTTATAATATTTTAGATATAAGTAGAAGACTCATGTCCCGATGTGATGCATATTTTTTTGTAATTTTTTTCCAAGTAAATAATTAATTAAGATTTTTTATTACAACTTTAAAAAAATATAAAAAACATGTACGTCTGACCACCTTAACTTGGTCAAAACTTCATGAAATTCAATTTTTCTTTTTAATCCTACAATATGTGAAGCATAGAATGTAACGCATGTTTTAGATTCAAAAAATATGATAACCTTTGAAAGCTATAGATGTTTTTCAATTAGCCTATCAATCAGGACTTTAGTCGTAATTCAAATAGAAAATGAATAATTATAATTTATTAAATTCAAAGTAAGGCAAAATTTATATTGGTGGAAAGCTAAGAATCTCCTTTAAAAACCCTTTTCATTTCATCAATTTTGGGTAAAAAAATTTTGTCAACCACATGGGCCATCATATCACTTACATATCACCACTTTTTGGCCCATCATGATCCTGCACATACCCAGTCCCTTTTTTGGGATTTTGAGCAAAAACATCACTGACTTAATCAAAAAATTTGATGGATGTCAGCCTCTTAGGTCTAAATAATAGACAATTAGGTATTGATGCCTATAAATATATGTTTTTAGGTCATTTTTCATTACATTTAGTCATTTTAACAAACAAATTCAAGAGTAAAGTGTTGAATATCTTCCACAAGAAGATTCATTAGTCTATCTACAAAAAGTTGAAGCTTAGGACAACAAGCTAGGGTTTTTGTAGGTCTTCAAACTCACTTTTTGTAAAAATATCTCACATTGCAAAGGGTTGATTATGGATGCCTATAGAGAATCATGGAGAAATATTGGTTGAGGAGATGCAACTAGCCATCAATTTAATCCTAAAGACTTGTTTTCAAAGTGATTCCATCTTCCATTTTCTCTCTATTTTCCAACAATGGACGGTTTTCATTTTATTCAGATTCATTTCTATTGTGATCTAGGGTCTCTTGGAATGAGTCTTGCATTATTCTAGTTTCATTTATGCATCTTATTCTTACATATTAGAATGGGGTTGCATCTTACTTCAGATTTCCTAGTCTTAGATACACTTAGGGGTAGGGTTTTATGTTGATTTCATTATCTCTTTCAAAGTTTAAATACCAGCTAGGGGCTTGATCGAGGCAAACCCCCCATTAGAAACAAAATTATGTTTTCTTTTAAAGGTTTTTCATAGGTTTGGATCTAGGTTTCAGTCAGAAAACAAAGTGCAAACTGTAGCTTTTGTTTGCAATAGTGGTGACTTAGTCCTATTGGACATGTTTTTCAATTTTTTTTATAGATCTAGACACCAATTTGGCTTAAACGGGCTTTAAAGCAGTTTCCTAGACCTGGTTTTAAGTTGCCTAGCTTGGCATAAGTGTGCTAGTTGGTCGAAAAGTCATATTTTCTAGAATTTCAGACACATTTGCAATCTTTATTTCAGCTTTTTCCAGTTTCTCGGTGCACTCTTTTTGTTTAGCCTTTCCATCTTGTTTTGTATTGCATTTAATCTATCTTTCTACATATCACAATGTGTTTTCAAAGATCTTGCATTTCATTAGTTTTACATTAATAATTCATCTCTTTTATCTATTTATTACATCTAGGACATTCCATTTAGACATATTTGAATCATATTAGCATTATTCTTGAGTGAACCTCCAAGTTTTTGGTAGAAAATCTCTCTCCTTTTAGGTGAAAAACCCTAGAAGTGCAAGAGAGCAATTTGTCCCCTAAAATTTGCGGTTGATTGCTCATGATATTTTGAGAAGAAAAAATCCCAAACTTATGAGCTATCTCTACCAATACCCCTGACACCCACATGACTAGGATTATCTCTAGATGATCCATCAGTATTAATCTTCAAAACCCCTAGAGGCGGAGGCCTCTAATGACCATCCCACAAGGTCTTCCCTCTAAAACTCCAACCCATACTAGCTCCAAGCTCGCCTCTATTGAAGATAGTAAGCCCCCAACTCCAAACCACTCTCGAATCTTCATTGACCATGGGAGCCAAAAGATCACACTTGGCTGCTAAAGTCTCCCGAGAAGCTCCCAAAAGTCTCATCGAAACCTACCTCACTTGAAGCTTCTTATCCAAAAAGATCTTATGATTGCGCTCCAACAAAATTTTCCAAATAATCAGGCTAGGATCAATTTTCCAAGCAATGTGGAGGAAATAGGTTTTAGTAGGAGGACACCCCAACTTGAGCCAAAAATCTCCCAAAGAAGAGGCATTCCTACAAGGCTGGTTCTAGGAAGTCCACCAAAAGTGCCAAACCTCCCTACCAAAAGAGCATTGGAAAAAGAGGTGTGAAGTATTCTCCCCATTATTAGAGCATAAAACACACATGGAAGGACCCAAGAAACCACCCTTCGAAATATTGTCCCAAGTCAAGCATCAACCAAGAATCATGCACCAAGAGAAGAAATTACACTCTGACCAAGATAATTTATTCCAAATCTGCTTCCACTAGGTAACCTCTATACCCCCAAAAAATTTCTTATTCAACACCTAATAACCGAGGCAATAAAAAACTTTCCTTTCGGATTAGGACCTCAGTCCAGAACATCCTTATCCAAGAGAGAGTTACAAACTTGACCAGCAAGAATGCAAGCAAGCTCTTGGCGATCCTCCATCACTCCTCCAAGAGGCTACTCCTACGTGTACTTCCACCGATAAAGAGTCATTTTCCCAAGAACCAAAGAGGTTTTGAAATCCACCACATGACTCAAACCAACCTCCAAAAAAATCCTACTTTAACCCTACAAATGAGGATGAGAAGTCAAAATAGGAGGATTCCCATCCCAAGAATCATGCCAAAAAAGGGCCTTTGAACCTCTGTTATAGATCTAAAACAAACCTTGCTTAATCAACCTAGCTCCCTATTTTTACGTATTCCAAACCATAGAGGCTTTACCCAAATATTATACTAAGGCATATCCCCACCCTCAATTCCCCCAAGGTATTTAGAGGTGAGGAGCTTAGCCCAAATTTTTTTCTATTGAGAACACCAACACCAATAGATTTTTGCCACCAAAGCTTGTCCATTTAAAATAACCTATCTCAGTTTGAGACCACCTTCTTGCTACAGTAAACACACATCCTCCCACTTTACCAAACTCCACCTTCTCAAAAGGAGATTACCAAACCATAAGAATTGGTAAAAGAGGCACTCAAAATATCTAATAAAGCTGGTTGGGGTAGGCAACACAAAACACCTATACAACGAAAGACCCTGAACCATAGTTTCAAAAGAGTATATTTGCCAGCCATAGAAATCCACTTGCAAGTTGAGTGACTTACCTTCTTATGAAATTTTGCAATAACATCCTACTAAAACAGCCTTGGAAGTGAGCACACAATAATCAAAATACCAATCTATTAGAAAAGGGAAGTGAACCAATCTAAAACCTGAGAATCTTGGTGATTCTCTGCTAAATCAGCTTAGGAGTATTAAAGAAATAAATAGAGGATTTACCCTCATTAATACTTTGTCTCGAAGCAGCCAAATAACTATCTAAGACCTTCCTCAAATTGACTGCTTCATCCACTTTGGCAAGGCCCATTAAAGCCATGCCATCCACAAACTGAAGGTGAGACAGAGGGAACTCCATTGCCCCACCACCAACCCTGGATGAGACCAAGCTCCTCACAAGATCTCAAAAATATTCCAAGCCCTTCATCCATCAAGATGAATAAGTAATGGGATAAAGGATCACCTTGCCATAGAGCCCTGGAGGCACGAAAAATCTCAAAAAGCTCTCCATTGACTAACACAAAGAAGGAAGAGGAAGTGGCATAGCTCATAACCCACTCAATCTAGGCACTGCCAAACCCGAATGCCTTCAAACTTTGGGACAAAAATTCCCATTTGACTAGATCATAGGCTTTAGCCATGTCCAACTTAATAAACATAGCATTCAACTTAGAAGAAGCCATAGACTACATAGTCTTAGCCGCAATAACCACCCCATCAAGAATCTACCTACCAACCACAAAACCACCTTGCTCCTCAAAAATCAACCTATTGAACCATGACTTCAAGTGTTCCATAATCAACTTAGTAATTAAAATCTGTACACCACATTGCAGAGGGAAATTGGTCTAAATAGATCCAAAGAGTTAGCACCCTCTCGTTTAGGGATAAGAGCTAAAAAGGTGGCATTCATAGCCTTAATAATTTTCTTGTTCTTATGAGACTCCTGGAAAACCTCAAGAAGGTCAAGCTTAATAAATTTCCAAAATTCCTGAAAGAATTCAATTGGAAAACCATTAGGACCCAAAGATTTATCTTTCTTCATTTGAAATACAATATCCTCCAGCTCCTCCAAGGAGATCGATTTAAGAAGAAAATCATTCACTTCATCAGTTGCAAAGAAGGAACATAGGCTAGAATTGAAGCCTCCTCTTCTTTGGAAGGGGGAGAATCATCAGAGAACAAAGTAGAGAAAAAATAGACATCCTCCTGGGAGATCTCAGCATCCAAGAAAAGAAGATCTCCTTCTTGAAACTTAAGAGAAGAAACAATATTGCATTCTCTTATATCCTTGACTGAATTATGAAATAAAGTTGTGTGCTATCACTTTCCTAGAGCCAATAAATGTGGGACTTCTATTTTGAAAATATTTCCCCGCGAAGCTCCCATCCCTCCATAGCCTTCATCACTGAAGTTTCAACCTTGCACAATTCCTCAGTAAGCCCCTAGTCTTGGATATGTCAAGTAATAAAATCCAAGTGTTCCTAAGTAGCCCTTTTAGCTTGGAACAAATTGCCAAAGTGATTCTTATTCTAGTATTTTAACATATATTTGATGAACTAAAGCCTCTTTGCAAATGAATACATAGCAGTGCAAAAATTTGACTTCCCAACACTCCACCAACCTAGGACAAGATCATGAAGAGAAACATATCGAACCCACATGAGTTAGAATCTGAAAGATTTTTTTTTTTATAGCATCTAGATAATCCAACAAATAACTTGATGGGCTAGTGATTAGACCCCACCAAACCAAAATTTTAGAGCTAGTCATCTATCTGCCCCACCTCAAAAGTTGGAAACCAAGAACCTGTCCAACCTTTCAGAAATGGCATCAGCCCTGGTCCTCGTATTGTTCTAGGTAAATATTCCATTCCTAGGTTTGATGTCCACTAAATTTAGCAAAACCATATTGTTTCTAAGTAGCTTCAAGGAAGGGTCTAGAGAGATAGTACCACCCCTTTTCTCGTCCAAAGAATAGATAGCATTAAAGTCACCTGCCACATTCCAAGGAAGAAAAGGTTCCAAAGAACAAAAGAATCTGACATGCAACCATGAATTAACCTTACCTACGAAGCCCATAGGAGTATATGTTAGAGAAAATAATTATCTCACCTAACTTCCAACTAGAAGTAGTAAGACAGATAGAGTTCCTACAAGAAAGCCACCAAATAGGAGTAACTATGTGCAAATCCCATAAGCAAGAAAGACCCCTAGAGCTACCTTGTACTCCCACACACTAGCATGAACCTCTACCCCAAATATTATTATGTAGGTTCATCATACTATCCACAAACAACTTAGTCTCATAGAGGAAAACCAAATGAAGAGCGTGAACACAAATTAAGTCCCGAATAGCCTTTTGTCTAGGGATGCTATTCATACCGCTCACATTCCAAGATAAAACAATCATTGCTAAGATTGGGAAAAGTGAACATCAATAGTCCTTACCGAACCCGATTCCACCAAGGTTTCCCCAATTAACTTAACTTTTTCGTAATCCTTCTTCCTGCTAGCTTTAAGGGGCTTCTCAGGGGCCCCCTTTTTAAGAGGTTTCTACAACATACCTAGAGTAGGAGAAGAACTCTTACTTTTTCTAGTCTCTTTAGTACCTTTCTCAATGATGGGTCTAGGACCAAGACTCCCAACCCCCATAGTTATTTTAGGCACCACACTTCCCACCTTGAGTATAGAACTAGAGGGAGGGAGGCCCAAATCTAACTAAGCAAAAGGACCCAATGAATGAGTGAGGTTACAGAAACAAGTTTGATAGTCCTCGAGGTGTTCCTTAGCCAAAGAGCCATTCACAACCTGCATAGTCACAAGAACTCCTTCCTCCAGAAATAAATCCTCTAAAGAATCAAATCTGTTAAATGTTTTCTCTTCTTGTTTATCCTTGAGAGTCCTCTTTTGACCCCTATTTTTGTTATGCAATTTGACCAGGATAAAACCATCCTTGTCCTTGGCCATCTCTTTCAAGGGAACTTTACCTTTTTCCACCTTTGGAGTTGACTGAGAAGAAGGATTACCCATACAAACATATATGACAACTTTGGGGCACTTCCATTGCAGGTGCCCATATTCATGACATAAAAGACAACGAAAGGGAAAAGTATCATAATCCATCTATTGATCCCAAGAGACAAAACTGATTCTCATGTCAATCAAGTTAGGCAATGACTTGTTCGAGTCAATTTCAACACATAGACGAGCATAAGAAAAAACCTTTTTAGAAAATTTTTGTTGTGAAGGACCAATAGGCTTGCCAAGCATGAGTGCAATCATCTGCAATATATCATTTCACCAACATTCTAATAGAAAATGGGAGAGGCACACCCAAATCAAAACCCTAGAAGGGAGTTCCTCGATCGAGTTGAATCTCACATGCCAAGGCTTCATGAAGAGAGCTACCTGATTGTAGAAGTAAGTCCCACCTTCAAAAGCTTGATTTTTATTAGCAATGCAAGAAAAATCCACCATGAAAAAGTTATTGGCTGCAAATAATATTTCAAAATCACCCTTTGGGTTCCATGTCTTGCATGCCCAAGAATTTAGAAAAGGGCACGACACCCGCATCCCCATGAAATTGTAAATCAACACATGGTTACTGTAATACACAACATCCTTTACCACACAGTTGGGTTGGATAACCAACACCAATTGTTCCAAAGAATACTCCAAAAAAACATTTACCTTCCACAATCAAAGACCATTATTCTGATATGAATCATCATCAAGACTATCCATGGAGCTAGAAGAAGGCCTTTCACTAGGAAAAAAATGACAAAATCACTCGGCCCAAATCAAAGAAGCCTCTTCCCAAGAGGTTCGAAGATCCAACCCTGCAATCCAAGCAAAACCAAATGGATTTATTAAATCCTAAAGTAGCCACAGATAAGGAAAAGAGAAAAAAATCAAAAGGAACTAGACAACTCTAGTTAATCCCACCATAGCTAGGGGCGGTGGGCCTTGCTCGATTGGCTAAAGCATCCCATTGCAAGAAAGAGTTCATGAGGTCTAGTCTCTCAACCATCCCCATGGTACTAGAGGGTGTGTCACGCTAGTGCCACCAATCATGTGAAAAAATTTTACTAGACGCACTATAGTTTAGAGGGGGATAGATACTTGATCGATTCTTGTACTTAAAAAAAAAAAATCCCACCATAGCCAAAACTAAGGAAATGAAAGCGAATGCAAAAGAATCCACCCCAAAAGCATCAAAAACCCCACCCCACACAACAACAACACACATAGAATACCAATCTGAAAGCTTCAAATGCATGCACAAAATAGAAAGGGCATGCAACCTGGACCTCAAAGGTCGCTAGCAACCATACCCACATAGAAACCAACAACGTGCACAATCAGTTCCAAATTATTATTATCATTATTATATAATATGTTATCATATTATTATATATTACTAATAAATAAATAATATAATCATAAACTATATAATAATAATTATATATTAAATTATATGATTATATGATAATAATAATGTTTCACATAATATATTCATTATTAATAATAATATATTTAATATTCTATAATAATGATAATTATTATATAATAATAAGTAATATTAATTAAATTGTAACAAATTATTAATACAAAATATATTATATATATCATTATATAAATATATTTTAAAAAAATTCACATGACCAGTGGCATTGGCGTGGCATGCCCTTTGGTTCCATGGGTTTGGGGCGAGACTAGACCTCGCAATACTAGTTAAATATTAATATATTACTAATATTAAATATTTTATATATCATTATATAAATATATCAATAATAAATATTATTTATTATTTATCACTAATCATTAATATTATTTAAATTATATTTATTTAATATTAATGATAATATACTATTAATTAAATAATTATAAATACATCATATAGTATTAAATATCTTATATAATATTAATTATTAATTAATATTATTTAATAATTAAATAATAATTTAAATATATCAAATTTGATTACAAAATATGTTTAAATATTCACATTTAAATAATAGCTTAAATATATTAAATAGTTTATTTGATCATATTAAATATTAAATAATAGTTTAGATAATATATTATATATTAATAATAATTATTATATAATATATCCAATATTCTATGATGATATTGTTATTATTATAATAATTAATATTATTTAATTATATTTATGAATTATTTAATATTATTTAATTATTATTTAGTAATAATTGAAATATATGAAATATAATTATAAAATAGGTTTAAATATTCACATTTAAATAATAGTATGCATAAATATAATATATAATAATTAAGGATGGTAGTTACCAAATAATTTCTTATAGTAGTGTGGAAAAGTTTGAGTGTCTAAACTATATTTATGAACAAAAATGAGTGAATAGAGGAAAACAAATTTTGAAAGTAGGTTCCACATGGAACAATACACACTAATCAATTCTTCGTGTGTATTGTTTAAATCCAACTTATGATAGTTTATATTTTCACTATTCAACAAATATTATTATTACAATACTATAAAGACAAATACTTGTCACTATTTATTTTTGTTTATAATATCCTTTTAATCTTTCCTTTTCAATAATTAAAATTAATTCGAGTAAGATTATTTTGAGTTTTTAATGCTATTAAATAACATTAGTTGTTCCTCCTTTCCATGTAATAGTTGTAGGACCATAGCACACTCACTATTACATGTTTAACATCCCTCACGAGGAGCAACATACCATCATCCATTTCAAGCTCACTTGTGTCCTCCACTAAGTGGGGGCTAGGGTTCAATAGCCTTATCCTCGTATGTCACTTGTCGTTGTCTCTTTCGACTAATCGTTAACCTTTCATGAACATATAAGAGAAAGCTTGGGATGTGGACAACATGTCTTAAGATTGACTTGCATGTGGTGTATTATCCCTCTTCATGATGTAGCTTAATTCAAAAACATGACTTAGAATAGGGCTTTCCAAGTTAGCTCTCATGTCTTCTTCACACTTATCCTTGGCTACTTTAAAGCACTTGCTCATAGAGATGGTGTAGCAACTAATTTAAAGTGGGGGAATTCATAGATGACATCCTTTTGCAAATTTCATGGTGTGATTTTCCTTTTTCTAGTGAAGTGTCCTCTTCATGGTGGTGCCATTGGGTTTGATGCCTTCCAAGAGTGTACGATCAAAATGAAGTGGCTTGATGTGAACGAGGCATCCCATGGATAACGATCTGACACCCTGACTTGTCCTCTCTTGGAGACATTAGGCACAATGCTCCCTAAGAAGAAGACCTTACATGAACAAAGAAAAATCCACTTTAACAAAATCTTTACATAATATTCAAAAGCATTGTGGTGCCTTATCACAGTTATCAGCAGGTTAACTTTAGTATGGTTAGTATAATGGGAAGCCAACACATTGGCGTGACTTTCTCATTATATGGTGGGAAGCCCGCACACTCACATGACTTTCTCACTAAACCACTTCTTTGGACTTCTCACCCGATGGACAACTATAAGTTTTGTCGCCTTAGAGTGAGTATTCTTTTTGGACAAACAACCTAGATCTGACCCATAACTAGCTAGACAAATGGTCAAAGCTTCACCCAACCCTTTTCCTTTTTTCCTTCTCTTCCTTCTAGTTCTTGCCATCACATGATCGTGTATCTCATTTTGTTGCAAATCATTCACCCTTGAATGTGTTTTTTTGCATTGATGTCTCTTTGACTTAGGATCATGAATCCTAGGGGCTTGACCACCTCCTTCAGCCTTCTCATTCTTCACCATGTACACCACTTGGCTACTTTAGTGTGAAATTGAAGGAAGTTCATCCTCTCACTAAAGTGGGGGCTAAATTTGTCGCCAAAAAGTGTAGCCTTGACATTTTTCACTCATTTGGGCCCTTTCTTGTGGTTTTTGGCCTAGTTTTTCTTAAATTCTAAGCTGTCTTTCAAAGGTGTTGTGAAGTGTTGTAATTCATTTCCTCACTTTTCTAAGACCCTTTCATCATAATTCACCTAAATAACCCTTTTCCAAGCCTTAGTCTAAAGTTTTGTAAGGTTTTGTAACTAACCCTCACATTTTCCTAATCTTGTCATCACCAAATCAACCCTTTCTTATGGCATAATGACCCCTTAATGCACTTAAAGGTCCTACTTTAGTGTGTTTCAGAAGACAATCCCGACAAACATCATTAATCACATCTTAATCCCTGACAACTAATCAAAATTTCCCAGGTGCACTAAGTTGCCACCTTGGGTGACTTAGTCCCATGTGGCATAAAATCCAAATTTAACTTAAAATTCTTGTCAGATTTTGTCTCCTAAACCCTAAGGTCAGCGTGTGTTGTGTTAATTTCAGGGAAATTAGGGCATCACATGTATAAATAAGGGTTTTTCCTCTCATTTTGACCCCTAACAACCCTAATTCTTCCATTCATTCACTCTCCTTTCATCACTCATCATTCTTCTCAAGCAAGCTAGGGTTTGAGCATCCTAAGTCAAGCAAGACATCTTTTTTGAAGCATTCAAGAGCTAAAAATCCAACCATTGTTGCAACAATCCAAGATCTCTCATCATGGAAAGGTACTAACTCTATTTGTTTCATGCTTCATTACATCTATATCTTAATTTGGTTTAATTACTCAAAAGGGGTTTGACCAAGGAAAACCCCCATGCCCTAACATCCAACATTTCTTTCTCTCTTTGTGTGATTTGCAGGTCTTATTTGTAGGTTTGTCAAAGAGTAGATTAAGAAGTGTTGTCATCAAAGTGTCAAAGTATTCAAGGTTGCAAACACGCTAATTGGAGCTTGGAGAACACCTACAAGCTGAAAATCAAGGTTTCTGGTCTGAATACTTGGAGGAGCAAAGGTCCAGGTTGAGGTCTACAGATTCCCCCTTCGAATCTTCAAAAAATTGAAAAAGGACACTTCCCCTAGTTGTGGCGACTTAGTCCCACTGTGCTATTTTTTTAGAGATTTCTACGGATCCGAATACCTTTTGGTTGAAACAATCCCCAGAGCAATTTTCCAGAATTTGCCCTAAACTGGACTAAGTCACCCACATTGGCAAAAGTGTCCCGCCATGCTCAAAAATCATATTTTGCAGAATTCTAGGGACATTCGCAATCTTCACTCCAGCCTCTACCATTTTCTAGGTACACACTTTCAGTTTACCCCTTTTATCTTGTTCTTTATTGCATTTAATCTATTCTTCTGCATATCACAACGTGTTTTCAAACATAGTTGCATTCTCTAAGTTTTATATTAATAGTTAGTTTTTATTTTCCATTTCCACCATTTAGACAGATTCCACACACCCTTACATCATCTACTCCTAATCTTTGAATGAACACCAAGAATACTTAGGGCGAAAGAGGTATTGTACCAACTAGCTTTTAGGTGAAAAACCCTAGGAGCTTATTGGGGGAATCCTCTTTCCATATTTCATTTTTGGTGGTTCAATTATATAAATAAATAAATTATGTTTACTAGTTAAATAAAAATATATTACTAATATTAAATATTTTATATATCATTATATAGATATATTAATAATAAATATTATTTATTATTTATCACTAATAATTAATATTATTTAAATTATATTTATTTAATATTAATGATAATATACTATTCGTTAAATAATTATAAATACATCATATTGTATTAAATATAACTTATATAATATTAATTATTAATTAATATTATTTAATAATTATTAAATAATAATTTAAATATATCAAATATGATTACAAAATATGTTTAAATATTCACATTTAAATAATAGCTTAAATATAATAAATAGTTGAGTTGATCATATCAAATATTAATAATTATTAATTATTAAATAATGGCTTAGATAATATATGATATATTAATAAATATTATTATTAATTAAATAAATATTAAATATAATTTAAATATTATAATTTAATTATTATTTAGTAATAATTCAAATATATGAAATATAATTACAAAATAAGTTTAAATATTCACATTTAAATAATAATATGTTTAAATATAATATATAATAACTAAGGATGGTAGTTACCAAATAATTTCTTATAGTAGTGTGGAAAAGTTTGACTGTCTAACTGTATTTACGAACATAGATGAATGAAAGGAGGAAAACAAAGTTTGAAAGTGGGTCCCACATGGAACAATACACACTAATCAATTCTTCGTGTGTACTGTTTAAATTCAACTTCCGATAGTTTATCTTTTCAATGTTCAACAAATATTATTATTGCAATATTACAAAGACAAATACTTGTCACTATCTATACTTATTTATAATATCATTTTAATCTTTGCTTTTCAATAATTAAAATTAATTCGAGTAAGATGCTTTTGAGTTTTAATAAGTTATTAGATATTTCCAACGTGGTCGATGTATTCTTATCACTAAGCGAATGGTGCCCAGCGTTGTTCCAATCGGACAGCCTTTATTTCGTACATTCAGTCACTTCATCTTTAATGCAATGCCTACTTGTGACAAGACGATTCTTACAGTGCCGTTACACAACGTAAATACACGAAGATCTGTGTTAAATAGAATAAAATATCTATTATTTTATTTTCTATTTTGAACATAGAATAAAATATAAAAGATCATATAAATAGTTTTAATATTTAAAATTTTATCTATACATATGATTATGATCAATGTTAATAAATATATTTATTCTGCAACATTTCTTATTGTTAATATAATTACTACTTAAATCAATATAAATTTTTTTCAAATCATTCTTAATTACTATTATGTGCATGTTCATTTTTTTTTTATTAAATTAGTTTTTTTTTTTCTAATTTTACCCATGGATAACAATCTTTTGGTAGCTTTTTTCATCAATTGACAATATAATTTTACCCATGGGTAACAATCCCTTGGTAGCCTTTCTCCATCAATTGACAATATAATTTTACCCATGGGTAACAATCCTTTGATAGCCTTTCTCCATCAATTGACTATAAATAGATTTTTCAACTTCATAGACAATTAAGCTTTCCTCATTTGTACAATTTAGTGAGTAGAAATGTATTGTTTTGATCATGTGACAACTAGACAACTATCTATTTTTCCTCTTGAAAAATTTAGTAAGAAATTAACTCATCCTTGAAAGGGTTTATTAAAATACAAAGGGTTTAAATCTTCAAGCCGATTTATTAATAATAAATGTGATTTAACAAAACAAAGTCATGAAAATGTATGAGGTTGTAACATTTTTTTTCCATTATTTATTATTATGGACTTTTGGTTCCACCACCACTATGACTATAGATCACCCCTTTGTGTAATTAATATGCATATTAAAATTTATTTTACAATATTCATGAATTCTATAATACTATAGAAAAAAAATGGAAAACTTATGTAAGCACTTAAAAAATTCTCAAAAAATTTCCAATCAATAGTTTATGTGTAACTGTAAAACACCAAAAGCATGCATCAAACATCCAACACTAACAACAATTGCACAATGCCATCTTGTATAAAAAATATTTTGGGTAGCTTAGCTTTTGTCATAGACCCTCTAAAATTGTTTTCTTTCTTAGACATAGCTAAGAAATGTGTGGATTCAAGTTCAATAAGACTTTGTCAATCTAATATTTCAACAATACAAGAAAATGAAACTTCTTATTAGTAAAATTTCAAAGTTGTGTCACACACTAGACCAATTTATTATCACAAATAAATTTAAATATTTTAATGTAAAGTATAATTTGTTCAAAAATGTGTTTTAGATCCATTAATTCTAACTAAATTAAATATGACCATAAATTTTAATTACAATGTACATATGTAGCATCACTTTGAAACAAATTTTATAAAAAAATAATTTGAAAAGATTAATATTATCACAACTCATATTCACATATATAAAATTATAATTTATTTTTTAAATATCATTTTATATATCTATAAATTTAGTTTTCAAATATATATTTTTTATAATTTGAAGATTTTTTATTTTTTTTTCTGATAAATAAGTGATGGCAAGGGGTAGCCCCTTTCTATTTATGATGAAAAATGGTTACATTGGTTAGCATGTTGAGCATGAGATATATTCAAGATTTTTGAGATTTCAATGCACTTGAATTATGATTGACTAAATAAGTTGAAAAAATTACATCAAATCCTTTTTAAATATGAAAGTATGGTAAATGAAAGAAGATGAGGGACCTATTTAAAGATGCTCATTATTTTTCTATGATTTGATAATGCTAAAGTTTAGAAGTGCTTGAGAATAAATATCAAAGGAATGTGGGAGAACATATGGCATTTTTTCAATTGTACAATTTAAAAGTGAGTTATAAAAAAGCAAATCAAAAGAAGATTTGATCTTTAGTAATATATGAATTTGAAAGTGATGAAATGGAAAGATTTATGTCTTGAAAGCATGCAAGCTTCCATACCTATCTAAGTCAAAAAGTCAATTATTAATGTATTCATATTAAGTTAAAAGAGATGTTTCTTTCCTATGAATGATAAAAAGAAACAAAATATCACTTCTCTAAATAAGAAAAAAAAAAACAAAACATCACTTCTCTAAATTGAAATCATAATAAATGAAAGCAAGTGAAAAATCTATCTAAACCTACTCTTGCTTTGTCATGATATGTTAAAACATAGTAAATGAAAGCAAATGCAAAATCTATCTAAACCTACTATTTTTTTATTATCATAATTCGTGAAATATAATAAATGAAAGCAAATTAAAGACCTATCTAGACCTACTCATTTCTCTGTCATGATTTATGAAAACAAAACAAATGAAAAAGATAGAAAGACCTATGTTAACCTACTCATTTCCTTTTCATGATTTGTCAATATTAAAATGGGTCCTTGGTCTACTGGTGAAGTTGAAAGGTTCAGAACGAGCCCACCAGGGATCAAGTCTTGCTGAGTGCAATGCTCCGACATCATAAGGGATGAAGCCAGGATTGTGCCCTGGACGAATTTGGTAAAATAAAGATTGGTAAAATATCATAACAAATCCCCAATTTTACAGTTTAAAGTGAATTATAAGAATTCCGTAGAAATTTTGGTTCCAATCAATAATGAAATGGGATGCCCTGCAAGAAATAAACTCGCATTTGATGCCTTGAAAACAAGGAAGTTAGTTGAAGAAATTTCCGAGCTTTGAAACCCTAGTATAATTTAGGATTTTGATATGCACAGGTCGCAAACCCTTGCCCACCAATAATTTGATGTTTTCGTTCAACGTTGCCTTCTAGTTATAGACGGTATGGCGTGGTGAGCAGCTTCTTTATTCTTTCCTCTCCTGTTTTGCTTTATGAAGAATCGTGAATATGAGCTTGGAAAGACGATTTTTTGTAGTTCTGAGGGTTTGTGTGCAAATGCAATAATGATCAATATGATTAGTTTTATTCACTCTCTTGAGTACAATTTTAGTGTGCAGTGCAACCGAAGCATGGAGAGAATAGAAAGGAAATATGGAAGCTTGAGATGCTTCGGGTGGTAGACCTTAGGCACAAAACAACTTTTTGGCGCTTTGCAGTCAGGGTTTTTAGATCATGAGTTTCGGCAACAGCTAAACTGTCTCATAACGAATTTACTTCCGTCTAGGGACCTGGAAGCTACAGGACTAACATTCAGGTTTTTGCTGTTGCCCTGAGCTTTAATGAAATACAGGGCCCCCTACCCAATTTTCTGCGCACTTCTTCCATTTGTCGCCTTAGAATGCAGAGCTGAGCTTTGTGGACAACTGTCTGCTAGATTTTCCCGCTTCTTTCTTCTTCTGCTAGGATGGTAACCAGAAAAAGTAGTCCACCTGTAGATTTTTCACGTCATTGCTTCTGTAACTATGTTTTGGGGAAAAATCCTTTCAAGTGATCTTTCTGTTATATACAGATAACTGTTTGTTTTACAGAGGGTTTATTGTAACAGATTTGAGAATAATAAGCGAAAATTAAAAATATTCAATATGAGATGATTTAATTAACATACTTCATAATTTAGTGATTCATTTAAAAGCATACTAATATACTATTTAAATCTGATCTGAAAATGCTGCAGCTTACTTCCCCTACACACATACATATGATGTATAGAAGTTTATTTATAAGCTCCAAAGTTATTGGCTGTATAGATGAGTTGACTGTTGTAGAGGATATAGATAAGAGTTATGACAGATGGTGTATCCAGCGAAAGAGAATGAGTTGATTGTTGCAGAGGATATAGATAAGAATTATGATAGATGGTGTATCCAGCAAAAGAGAATGAGTAAGACTGTTTTGATTAAAAAAGGAGGGTTAGGGCTTTGATCTCATATGAAATAGCATAAAATATAGGTCACATAGTCAGTAGATCTAATCATAGAACAACAATGTTAGAGCAGGTCAATCGGTCCAAAGTTCAAACTATAATTAAGTCCACATAATACTTAGGAACAGCACAAAAGGAAACAGTCTAGAACGCCACTAAAAACAGAAGATGGCACTAAACTAGGTGGCACTCAGGCCTAGTATAGGACAGGCGCATAGGCCCCAAAACAAGGAACAACAATCTAACTAATCATTTTGATTGTTTATTATATTTCATTCTTTAATTAACATTTCTAGCTTGTTGGTCCATGGGTCCTCTCCATCTTCAATATTATCATCCATCAGCTTATCGTCATCTTCAGAATTGGAAATATCATCTTCAAGATCCTCTCCTGAAACCACCTCCAATTCTTTTCTACTCAAATCTAAGGGCTCCTCTTGCATAAGGATATATTTCTCATCCGAAGGATCTTCTTCCTATTTTTCAAAAGATAACATTTTACCTTTACCATTGTGACTAACCAGTCTGGTGGATCTTATTTCCCCCTTACCACTACTAGAATCCTCAACATTCCCTTCCTCCCCTTCATCCAATTAATCCCTACCATTGTATGGATTCTCTATTAATTAATAGAAATAAGAATCAATTTTAACCAGCCAGTCATATCATTACATTTTTCTTCCTCTAAAATTTTGACAATATTTGTAATATTAATATTTCAAAAAAACTAGTAAAATGAATCATTATGTTATATCTTAGTGGCTTATGTTGAATGAAAATATTATTTTATGTGGTTTGTTCAATATGTTTGTTATTCAAAATTCAATCTTATTTTCAAAAACCAGTCTTATGATTTTTTTCTCATCTAAAAAAATTATATACATTATAATTTTCTACCATATCTTTATATTTGAAGTGACATTGATTTTTTTTCTTCATACATCCCATACGCATATTAATCAAAGAAGTTAATTTTTTTTATCTAGATTAAACTAAATAAAATATTATTTTTCCTTCTATATGACCTTTTGATATAAAGGTCAATTCAAAAATATTACAAGTCACACAATTACTAAATCCAAAAAAACAAAACATCTAACTTTTTCTAAAGATGAAAATGTAGTAGGGTGGTGGGCCTAGCTTGATTGGCTAAAGCATCATGTTGCAAGCAAGAGGTCACAAGGTCTAGTCTTGCTATAAATAAAATTAACTAGGGGACCCATCTAAAGATGCTTATTGTTATTTTATATAAAGATGAAAATATTTTTATCTTATTTAATAGGTACACAAATATTTTGTGGCTTATATAGGTATGGATTCCTAGTTGTTTTCAAGGAAATGAATGCAATATTATCTCCCTCAAGCCATCCCAAGATATTTTTTTGAGGGAGATAGATCACATTCATTTCCTTGAAGCGAACAAGATTCCATGCCTATAAAAATCATAAATTATTCATATATCTATTAAATAAGAACAAAAAATCTCTACATGTGGCCTTTGAATAATTAAAAATAATATTGAAGCTACTCAATTATTAACTAGTAAATAAATAAAAATTCACTCTTTTCTAAAGATGAAAATATTAAAAAATGAAAGTAAGTGAAGGACTTGTCTAAAGACTCAAAATTTAATTGTCATTGTGGAAGCCACTCATTTATTGAACAAGAGATACATTGCATCTAGTTTCTATCATTAAATAGTTTGTGTACTTAGTAGAGATAAGGGATGAGGTCAGGATCGTGCCCCGGGCGAATTTGACGGAATGGATACCCCTCAGTCCTTGGCCCTTAGCCGAAGAGGTTCAGCCCAAGAAGGATCGTGCACCCGTATCGGGTAGCAAAAAAGAATTTGTGGATGACCTCCATAAAAATAAAAATAAAAAAAGTTTGTGTAATTAGTAGAGATAAATAAGATCAAATAATAGTTTTTTGAGGATAATAGAGTTGTTAGAATATAGGTATGGATTCCTAGTTGTTTTCAAGGCAATGAATGCAATCTTATCTCCCTCAAGCCATCCTAAGATATTTTTTCAAGGGAGATAAGATCACATTCATTGTCTTGATAGTAACCAAGATTCCATGTCTATATAAGCCACAAATTATTCATGTAGCTATAAAATATGAAAAAAAATCCCTACATGTGACCTTTGAATAATTAAAAAATAATATTGAAGCTACTCAATTATTAAATAGTTAAAAAATAAAAATTCACTATTTTCTAAAGATGAAAATATAAAAAAATGAAAGTAAGTGAACGACTATTCTAAAGACTCAAAAGTTAATTGTTATTGTGGAAGCCACTCATTTATTGAGCAAGAGATATATTGCATCTAGTTTCTATCATTAAATAGTTTGTGTACTTAGTAGAGATAAATATTATCAAATAATTTATTTTTTAGGATAATAGAGTTGTTAGAATACATTCATTTGAACTTAAATAGCTCCAAATCCCTACATGTACCTATTATAAAGTATATTTAGTGCATAATTATAATCAATGTAAGTTTTTTCTCAAAAAAAATCAAAAGGAAAAAGGAAAAATGTAATTTCATAGAAAGAGAATTTTTTTGAAGGAATAATTAATTTTCATATAATTTACCTTTCCACCTCACAATACACAAATAGTATTATGATGACTATAATATTGTGCAATGTTGTTCAAGCAACACCCAAACATTAAAAGAGTTCAAAATTGAGCCTCCAATTAATGTTTGAATAAGACTTACGTTATTGATATAGTTGAAATATTGTGCTAAGAATTTAATCATGAAAAATGTAAAAAAATAAATAAATAATGATTTCACTTATTCAATGATTATTCCCAACAAGAACCAACAGAAAATAGTTAAATGACATTTTAAAAATCGATAAATTATAAGAAAATTAATTATAGACTATAAGATTGTTGCTCAATTTTTTAATTCTATATGATTGGCTAAATAAGTTGAAAAAATTACATCAACTCCTTTTTAAATATGAAAATATAGTAAATGAAAGAAGATGGACCTATTTAAAGATGCTCATTATTTTTCTATGAAATTTGTTAATGCTAAAGTTTAGAAGTGCTTTAGAATACATATGGATGGAATATGGGAGAGTAGATGGCATTTCTTCAATTGTACAATTTAAAAGTGAGTTATAAAAAATCAGTATGAATATAAAACCAAACCAAAAGAAGATTTGATCTTTAGTAATATACAAATTTGAAAGTGATGAAATGAAAAGGTCTATGTCTTGAAAGCATACAAGATTCCATACCTATCTAAGTCAAAAATTCAATTATTCATATTAAATTAAAAAAGATATTTCTTTCCTATGAATTATTAAAAAAAACAAAACATCACTTTTTTAAATTGAAAACGTAATAAATGAAAGCAAGTGAAAAAACTATCTAAAGTTGCTCTTGCTTTGTCATGATATGTAAGAACATAGTAAACCTATCTAAACCTACTTGATTTTTTTATTATCATAATTCATGAAATATAGTAAATAAAAAATTAAAGACCTATCTAGACCTACTCATTTCTCTATCATGATTTATGAAAATAAAATAAATGAAAAAAATAGAAAGAGCTATCTAAACCTACTCTTTTCCTTTTCATGATTTGTCAATATTAAAATTTAGATAATACATCAAAATAAAGATTGGTAAAATATCATAACAAATCCCCAATTTTACAGTTTAAAGTGAATTAGAAGAATTCCGTAGAAATTCTAGTTCCAATCATAATGAAATGGGATGCCCTGTAAGAAATAAACTCACATTTGACGCCTTGAAAACAATGAAGTTTATTGAAGAAATTACCGAGCTTCGAAACCCTAGTATCATTTAGGATTTTGATATGCACAGATCGCAAACCCTTGCCGACCAATAATTTGGTATTTTTGTTCAACGTTACTTTCTAGTTCTAGATGGTATGGCGTGGTGAGCAGCTTCTTTATTGTTTCCTCTCCTGTTTTGCTTTATCAACAATCGTAAATATGAGCTTGGAAAGATGATTTTTTGTAGTTCTGAGGGTTTGTGTGCAGGTGCAATACTGTTCAGTAGGATTAGTTTTATTCACTCTCCTGAGTACAATTTTAATGTGCAGTGCAACCGAAGCATGGAGAGAATGGAAATCAAATATGGAAGCTTGAGATGCTTCAGGTTGTAGACCTTAGCCACAAAACAACTTTCTGGCGCTTTGCAGTCAGGGTTTTTACATCATGAGTTTCTGCAACAGCTAAACTGTCTCATAACGAATTTACTTCCGTTTAGGAACCTGGAAGCTACAAGACTTACATTCAGGTTATTGTTGTTGCCCTGACCTTTAATCAAATACTGGGCCCTCTACCGAACTTCCTACGCACTTCTTCCATTTGTCGCCTTAGAATGTAGAGCTGAGCTTTGTGGACAACTTTATGCTAGATTATCCCGCTTCTTTCTTCTTCTGTTAGGATGGTAACCAGAAAAAGAAGTTCACCTCTAGATTTTTCAGGTCAGTGCTTCCGTAACTATGTTTTGGGAAAAATTCAGGTTTCAAGTGATCTTTATGTTATATACAGATAACTGTTTGTTTTACAGAGGGTTTATTGTACAAGATTTGAGAATAATTAGTGAAAATAAAAAACATTCCATATGAGATGATTTAAGTAACATACTTCATATTTTTATTTGTTGAAGTGATTCATCTAAAATCATACTAATATATTATTTAAATCTGATATGAGAATGTTGCAGCTTACTTCTCCCACACACATACATACAAGTTTATTTATAACCTCCAAATTTATTGGCGGTATAGACTGAAGCTATAGAAGAGATGAATTGACAGTTGTAGAGGATATAGATAAGAATTATGACAGATATGGTGTATCCAGTGAAAGAGAATGACTTGATTGTTGCAGAGGATATATATTAGAATTATGAAAAATGGTTTATCCAGCAAAAGAGAATGAGTTGACTATTTTTATTAATAAAGCAGGGTTAGGGTCTTGATCTCGTACAAAATAGCATCAACAAACATGTCACATAGCTAGTAGATCCAACCACAGAACAACAATGTTAGAGAAAATCAATGGACCCAAAGTTCAAACCATAATTAAGTTCACATAATAACCAAAAACAACAAAAAGGAAAAAGTCCAAAATGACACCAAAAATAAAAGAGGACACTAAACTAGGTGGCACAATAGAAGAGAACACTAAACTAGGTGGCACTCGGGCCTAGAATAGGACAACCACATAGGCCCCAAAACAAGGAACAACAATCTAACTAATCATTTTGGTTGTTTATCATGTTTTGTTCCTTAGTTAACATTTTCAGCTCGTTGGTCCATGGGTCCTCTCCATCTCAAGTATTATCATCCATCAATTTATCCTCATCCTCAAATGGTGCCATCCTTCATTTCCTTTGTGTTGACCTTTGACTGACAAGTCACAGTCCCAAAAATAGCTTTGCCCATTATACCATAGGTGATTGAAATCAGCCTGTTGAAGGCATTGTCTAGTCTATTTATTTTATCCTGCAAAGAAATGATAAGGGCCTTTTCTTGTTGGGGCTTCCTATCAACCAGCGCCCCCTTTTTCTTAGAACTAGCCATGAAATTCACATTTTACTCTTCTTGGCTTTTATCCTTGCCTTCAACATTTTCTTCATCTTCCTCAAAGTCTTTGACCACCTCATGCTCGTTGTTGTTCTCCTCCTCCTCCTCTTCAAAACTAGAAATATCATCTTCGAGATCCTCTCCTAAAACTACCCCCAATTCTTTTCTACTCAAATTGAAGGGCCCCTCTTGCATAGGGATATATTCCTCATCCAAAGGGGTCTTCTTCCTATTCTTCAAAAGATAATATTTTACCTTTAGCATTGTGACTAGCTAGTCTGGCAGATCTTCTTTCCCCCTTACCACTACTAGAGTCCTCAACATTCCCTTCCTCCCTTTCATTTGATATCTCTATAGTAACTTTTTTAGTTGTTCTTACTTATTTAGAGTGATGGTCTTTAGTTTAGAGCCAAAGGTTTTTACTAGAGCCTTCTTAGCTTAAGTGGGTTGACTAGAAAGGTCTTCTTCCCCTACAAAAAATTTTTAGAAGTTGAGAGTTTTGCCTCGGGATTCTTAAGTTGTGCAGGAGGAGAAGGTTGTTATTTTTCATCAAGCGGTTTGAAAGTGGTAGTAGAAGAAGGGGAAACCTCTTTAATCACAACAATAGGTTTAGGGGTTCCCGAATTAGGCTTCTTGCTTGAGCTGGGGTTATTTTCTAGTTGGTAGGCCTAGTTGTTGAGGGTTTTGATTTGAAGGAGTTTTACAATATTCTTCGGGCCTGGTAATAGAGTAACAGAAAAAACATAATTATCCAGCCTTTGAATCAAATCTTGATGAAGGGGAGGGGAGGAATCTTTTACCTTGCATTGTTGCAATGAAGTGAGTAGGAAATATAGAATATTAATTCTCTCATTTCTGCTTATGTGGTTTAAAAAATGAGAGTGATAACCATGCACTATGGTATATCTACTTTCTAAAGTGACGTATTTCATGATATAGATGCTTACTAGGTTGTATAGAACTGGAAGTTTCTCCCTATCATAACTTTTTTGACATCTCTTTAGCTTCTCTTCTCCTTCCAGGCAATTGTTGATAAAATGTTAATAGTTTCCATTGCTAACTTCTAGAACTTTGAGACCCCAACACTCCAAACCCATGGCTTCAGCAATAAGCTTAGGGGTGACAAAAAAACTAATACTGCCAATGTTGACTTTATCCTCTTACCATGACTTGTAAAATTTAGAATTCGAGTCATCGTTGAAGCCTTTCATCACTAGGAAGAAAGAGGACACTCTCGCCTCCTCAAAAAAATTCCAAAGGTCCACATTCTATCTTAGAGGGACACACGAGAATAGCTTCGATATTTTTTAGGTCCCCCATGTCCGCTCTACAAGCTTGATTTTGTAATTCAGTGGCTACAACCTCGACCCCACTCTTACAAATGCAAAAACACAAATAGAAAGAACAATCTTCACTCATTCTAGAAATATTATGAGCATAAAGAGCCCTCACATCCCAAATAAAAAATGCATATAACCATCTTCTTTATTTTGGAAGACTCTTCCCTTAATAATTTGCACATCAAGACTCGAGATTGGCTAAATATTAGGATAGATCATTTTGATTTTTAGACATGACCCATAGCTCATGTGAAGTAATTGTCCACCAAGCCAATTAAATAAATAATTTAAGTTAGATCTATCATCAAGGGATTTAAGAATATGACACCAATCTGTAGCTATCATATAAATCATGCGGAGGTCCTCCTTATAATTACTCTAAGAGTTGAAGATGACAAAGGTATTAATACAAATATTTTTTAACTTATGATTACTATTAGACTTAGTCAAATCAAAACCCTCCCCACCTTTAATATACACGGACTTAAAATAATTATTCTTGAAAATATTTATTTTTTGTGTCCTTTGGCTTATCGATGCAATCCCTTTCATTGATAATCTCCTAGATGTAGAATTATTATTAAATAAAACCTTAGAGTCTTTTCAGGCTTGTCCTCCTTGCCCAAGAAATAATTTTGTAGAGAATAAAATGTGAGGAAAAAAAGGACCACATGGCCTAAGATCTTGCACCAATTGATTTGGAGGGGGATACCCATTCGAGTCTCATTCTCATTCTTCATTTGACACATTTTCATAGAGTAAGAGAATTCAAAATTAAAAAAAGGGTGCCAAATAAAATCCTTTCTGAAAGAGGCAACTAGAGCCAAAGCCCCAACAGATTGACTAGTTGTTACCATCATTACTCCTTTAAAAATTGAACTTTGAATTGCTAATTAAAAGTTGGTCATCAAAGAAACTAGCTTTAAATTGTTGAGGAAGGTTCTCAAAATTCCAATTATTCTACTAGGCATAGTATAATTTGATATTAGAGGCAACATTTGTTGATTTATTCCCCTCCTTGGGAGTGTCTTGCACTCAAAATTGTTCCAAAGAATTAATTATCCTTTTTGAGTCTTCAATCAGACTCTTAATCTTCCAGGGGGTTCAATATTACCCTTACGAGCTTCAATAATGAACTTAGAGTCCCTTTTTATTAATAGTTTTTTAAAACCAACTTCTTTAGCTCTGTTCAAACCCTACCACATAGGAGTAGCTTCAACCTCATTGCTAGTAGCAATCCCTAGACCTTTTTCATAGCCTTCCATACATCTACCTTTATATTCCCTTAACAATCCTCCTATAGTACCAACTCTAGGGTTGCCCTTCGAGAAAGCATCAAAGTTTAACTTAATCCAACCTTTTGGGGGAGGCCTCTAAATAATCATTTTTTTGCTAAAATATTAGTCCAACTTATTCTAGTCAAGTCTTGTTTAATTCCCCATATCTATTTTATTCTTAAATCTTTATAGGTTGACACAACCTTAGAGAGGCCAAAGCTTTTGGAGTTGATATTTTTCAAAAAAAAAAAAAAATCACCGAAAAACATCCAGGCTACTTCTATGTTTCTCTTTAAACATGTTTCTTTCTTTCCATAGATTCCAAGCAACAAAGGGAGGGATTTTCTTCCAAAGCTCCACTATAATGGGATGTGTAAAAGGAAAAAAACTCTATTGATCAATAAGATCCTTTAGGATAAAAGGAAACACCCAATTAGTTAAAAGGATGTCAAGAACCCATGACCAAACATCCCTCACAAAGGAGCATTGTAATGTAGCACGTGGATTATAATTTCAGAATCTTTAGAACAAAGAGAACACCTATTTAAAAACTAAAATCCCTTCTTGTTAAGGACATCAATGGTGGGGATTTTACCATGAACTACTACCCACTAGAAGCAATCGGTCTTTGGAATTAACTTAGCATTCCATACTTTACACTAATTAAAGTTCTAGAGACTAAGAAAATGTTGTTCCAAATACTTGTAAACAACTTTCACAAAGAAATCACTAAACAGTTTATCACTCTAAATCAAGACATCTTCTCCATCTTGAAAAACAACTAGTAGTCTCCAAGAAGCAAGTTCAGAATAGAAAATGAGTTAGAAGGTGGAACCTTGGGAAAAGGGTGGGGAATGATTATTAAGTGCTATCACACCCACTTTCAAGATGTTCCACTCACTTGGATAACCCTAAAGATCTCAATGAAAAAGAGAAAGAGATATTACAATAGGGTTGTCCTAGGGGCTGAAAGTAGACTAATAAGGGGTTCACCACCAAGTTTAGACTTGGAAAAGAATGAAATGAAAGATGCAACACTAAACCCTAATTGAATGCAAAGTAACACTAAATGACCTAGAAAAGTGAATGAAATGAAATAGAAAACTACAAAAAGGAAGGTGTGCACCTAGAAATTTGGAAATGACCGAAAGGAGGTCTAGAACACTAGAAAATATGACTTTAATGTTGAATAGGAATCATTCACCAAGATGGGAAAATTAGTCGAGATTCTAGAAAACTGTGCAGGAACAAGAATCTGTCAAATGGGTATCTGAATCTACAAAAATCTAAAAATTGACTAAAACTAGGACTCATTTGCCAAAAGTGGTGAATCAGTCCAGGTAGGATTTTTTGAAGCATCAAAGGTTGGTCTTGCTCTTCTTTATCTACTTTGTCCTTCTTGATTGATTTCCAAATCTGAAACCCTAATTTGCTACCTGTAGATCTTCTCCAAGGTTATCCAAGGCTTGATGACAATTTTGAGCTCTTGAAAACTTTTCTCCAATCTTTCTCCTTAGGAAATATGCAATCCAAACCTGTAAATCACACACAAAGGAGAGGGGAAATTTTTTTTGGGTTAGAGGATAGGGGTTTTCCTTGGTCAAACCCCTTGTTGGTAATTAAACCTTGAAATAGAATGAAAATGAATGGAGAATGATGAATGAACAAAATGATATGTTGTTATCACTAAAATTTTCACCCTATTGAATTTAGAATTCAACAATCTAGTGAAACATGGGAATGATCCCAAGGTGTGGGTACCTTAAATGAGAAAAAACCTCTAGAGAAGGTCCGCTTCCTGATGGTTATCACCTAAACTACTGATTTTTTTGAAAGGGGAAGGGAGAAAGAATGCTAAAAATGGTAAAACTGAAAGCATCAAATGAAGTGATACACCAAACTTAAGATGGATAATGAGAAAAAAAAATTAACACTTGGTTTCAACCAATGGAAAATATGTCTATACAACCTGTTACAGTGAATCTCTGCATAAATATTTCACTAAAAGGTCAATCAAAGTAATTAACAAAAGGAATACAAAATTTACAATTGGAAACTATAGACAATCTTATGACACAATTAACAACCTGCATCGATTCTCTAATTGCAGAAAAGGCATAAACTATGAGATAAAGATAAAAGGAAATTATGAAAATCTCACAAATAACTTGATCAATCACTAACATGCATAAAGCTGCAAGAACAAGGAGGCAAGAATTTTATCACCAAAATACTTCAAGGTCTACACTATATTCCATATCCAAAATTGAGTTACAAAGCTTGCAAAAAATCTGACTATGGACTCCAAAAATCACTAAGTTGGAAAGTAGCAAATAAGAACTAACTCAATAATGATTTACAAAAGTTACTAAGTAGAACCCAAGAAAACCTAGGTTGGATACACTCAATAAGCCTAAAATCTAGCTTCTAGATCTACTCCAAATGAGCTCAAAATGGGTGAAAAGGTCAAACTTGACCATGTCAAACCATAACCACTCCTAAAAATGCTCTTAAATAGAGTCAAAAAGCCTATATCCTCTCAACAAGGTGATGAATCACTCCTAAATCTTCTCCTCATGTTGGAAAACAACTCAAAGCACTCCTAAAATTTCTTGTTGATGCCAAAAGTTGGCAAGGTAACAACCCTCTATGGGAAACTCAATTTTATGGGGACCTATTGAGCCAAACTAAGTAACCTTTGGATTTTAAAGAAGTCGACTTCTTCTATAACTGGGGTTTATAATAGGAAAAGGAATCAGATATAAAATAAAATAATCTAACTAAGGCGATGTGTTGAGATTTAAATGTGTGGCACAATAAATCTATCTTGGGGATACAATTTAAGGGCCCGTTGGGTAGTCTAATGTGATCCAGAATCGAAAAATAACGATAGAATCCTGAGTGATTCACTATATGACATAAAATAAGCTTCATACACATTTACTATAAAGAAGAGTCCAAGACATGATTTAAACTAGCAAACTTGTATTAATTTATAGAAGTCTAAGAATGAAACGTCCAGTACAGTAATGGCACAATAAAACTTATCAAATATCAAAGAAAATAGAAAGACTGAACAATGGCACAGTCTGTGATTTCTTCAAAATAATCTAATAAAGCAATGAAAGGCCTAGTTCTTCTATCGATTTTTTTGCCAAAAACTAAACTAAAATTGGAACCCATGCTTCAAAAGAAGAAGTAGTATTTATAATAAAAACCTAGCTTGGTGAGCAAGTAATAGAAAAGATTCTTTGATTATGAGCAATTATGCATTAGCAATGATTTTCCCTTGGCTGTTACAACCGAAAATATTTGGGTCATGAATGAGGACATTCAAGGGCCGGATGCATCCCCTGTGAATGATGGCAGTCGTCTCATCAGACTAGAGCACTGACATGTGCAATTCATTCATGGAGGCAGTTACAGAAAATGGCAATTGGTGATAGTTTTCACTTGTTCAGATTTCCCTTGTGATGAAGCCTTTGGAAGATCACTTGGCAAGCGGTCGGGGCCTAATGTTTATCCTTTCCCTTGAGCGATGAAGAACTTGCACTACGAAGACACGTGGAGGTCTCTAGCATACCACACCAAAGGTGGGGTCAACCAAGGAATGTGCGGGAGTTGATGCTACGTGGCATGCAGCTAGGGCCCGAAAGGAGAGCGATGCAAAGAGGCACAAAATATTACAAACGGCTGACACATGGAAACCCGACTCAAGCTTTTGGAAAGTGATCGAAGGAAACCTTGTGAGGAAAGCTTAGCTAACAAGTGGTGACATTTGCAAAATATTTTTGCACAAATGAGCCCGATATTACCTTTTCCTCATATAGATGTGGCTGATACTTGGGCAAAAATAAAATCACCCGAAGGGAGCTTGGGAATTTTAAGTTCACAGCTCTCAAACCAACAAGAAAGAAAATTACCTTTAATTGACCAAGTCACTCCTCCTTCATTTGGATTAAATCATAACAATATGACTCTAAAGGTTTATAATTGCACCCTCAAGTCTTTTTTTTTACAATAAAAAACATATGCAAATAAAACTCACTGAATATCTTCAAAGCACGTACAACCATATCTTTTGCATAAATATCTCGTGGCACTTAAGTTGAAGTGGCATTGACTCCTCCATGTGTACATGTTTGGAACTTACATTTCCAAGGTTGCAAAAGAAACCATAAGGCAAGAAAATTTTCCTAAGGCATACATATCTCCAAAAAGCCACAACTCTATTAGTTGATATTTCATTTTCTTTAAAACTTAGGCAAAAATGCCAAGTTTCTCCATCAACATGTATTAGGGAAAAACCCTAAGAAGAAAAGCAAAAGAAAACATGAAATATTATTTTCATTTGTATCGAAACTTCTTGAAGAAGTTGATATGCCGCCATGAGGGTTTTGCTACAGAGCCTCTGAAGATGCTTCGTGGTAGATTTCGATCAATTGAGGCACAAAACTCACATTTTTACAGTAAAATATCAAAGAACAAATCAAGGTACTTTTGAGGGCATCTTCAGTAATTTCTTGTTCAGTTTTTGAAGAAAAAATGCTCGAATTTGAGCCTATTTTGCAGAAAAAATGAACATATGCTTGAATTTTTTCCTTACTCCGCTATTCTCCTACATTTCTTTATAATTTCTTGGAATTTCTCATAATTTTATTTTTAGAAAACTTGACTGCCCATACACTCAGCCTAAGTTCTTTTCTTCATGGCCATGGATTTTGTGGTCTCAAGCATAGCGAATTCATGTTTTTTTTTTTTCTGTTTATGTTTGGCTATAGCTACCCATGCCTTCACATTATCTCCTCGATGTTTATGCTCAAACTCATGATGAAATATTTTTGTGTATTACATATAGATGAAAACAGAAAAAAAATTCCTATAGATAAAAGAATTTTGTGGCCTCATGATGTTTTTGTTGATCTTTTTACATGGCAATGTCAAAATATCCTTTTCTATGACAAGATTGTGCAAGATTGTAATATGAATGAGACTCTATGAGAGGTCGAACTGTTGAAACAAGAGCTATCAGTCAACTTTTTCAATGCTCCCATACTTTCATAACCCTGGTTGCGACTATTCTAATCTTTCCAATGCATTTTCCTATTCTTTCTTCTATATTCATTTGGTAATGCAAATAAGGGAAACCTTCACTTCATGTCCATGACCCCAACTTCCTCAATCTGGGTCTTCACTTTTACAAACCTAGGCTTTGATCTTTACACAGGTCGTAACTCAGCCTTTAATTTTTTTGGGTCTTTACTCTAGTCTTGAGGGGTTGAAACCCTAGCATCCATTGTTCCTGCATTGACAGTTCTCTTGTAATAGACTTGCTACTCAAGCTCTTATAATGGCATAGGTACCCTAACATGGTTTTGAGGGTCTTGAAAGAGATTTATCAATAGATGTCACTGTTATTCAACCAATACACTGTTATTGGAATTATGTACACCATTAGCAAGATGGCTTATCATCTCAAAGAAATGTTAACTCCAATGTACTCATTCAATTTAGACTTGAAAATGATAGAAGTCAAGTACCACTTTTATCTCTTGAATAGTGAATCATTGCACCCCTTCTTAAAGTGATTGTCATATCACCCTTGTCTTCCCTTCATGATGGGAAGTGGTTGCTCTACGTCCTATGAATATGTATGAATTTCCATACTCCTATTTTTCTCAATATTGTCTCTTTATTCATATTCTATGATAATATTGAAACTACACTTCGTGAAGAAATAAATGGAAAGATGTAAAAAATGTCAATCTCTTAAACAAGACTGTCATGAATTCTCTACTACCTTAACAATAGATGATTAAGTCTTCACCAGACTATTCCATATACAAAACATCATGGAACTTTTGATAGAGATTTTATATCATGTTTATATTGATAACAAATTGGCCTCATTAACAGAAGACAACCTTCATTAATAAGGTGTCATCTTTATTCAATACAATTATGGTCATGAACAATTGTCTTTAGGTATTTGATAGATGATCCAATATGTGACTATCTAGCATACTAACCTAGACTGCCATTTAATTGATTGCACTGCCTCCACTATGATGATTGTACTTGCTCTCTTCATGTTTTGTTGTTTGGATCATTGTATGTATGTTTTTTGATGATAAACTCATACTAGAGGTTCATGTGTTCCTTGCATTAGTCATTCATAATAAAGAGAATGTTGTTCATGATACCCAAAACCATGAAACCCTACCTTTCACAATGAGTAAATGTTTTACTCTCACATTTACAACATTGCTAGTGTCAAGGAGACTTCATAGTTGTTTGACTGTCATAGATCTCATTCATTGGTCTTGGTTGGGATCAAATTCCTTTTTCGCTGCCTTAGAGATCTTCTTCAATGACTTTGATGAATCTAAAAATGTTACTTCAAACTTTTATGGTCATCCTACTCATTGATCTACAATTTATTTTATGTGAATTGTCCCTCAAGATGTTTAATCATTAAGAAATAAAACATATTAATCTTGTCAAAATCCTTAAGGATTGTGACTATTTGATGAATTGTATTTCAATGTCATGTCTCTTAAACCTAAAGAAGATGGTTGTGTTGCTGATCAGAAGAGAACCTCTAGATATTGTTTCAGTTGAAGTTTGTGATGATATCCTCGTGCAGTAGGAAGCAGTCTTTTGTGGCACTGAGTACAACAAAGGCCAAGTACATTACAACTTCTGTGGTAGCTCGAGAAGCAGTGTGGCTTTGGAAGCTCCTTGCAGGATTGTTTGGATAATCATTAGAGCCGACTGTCATCCATTGTGATAGTCAAAGCTTTGAGAAGCTTTCTGTCATTCTAGTGTTTCATGACAAAACTAAGCATACCGCTATATTAGAGATATGGTATTGAGGAAAGCAATCCAGTTGAGGTATATCAACACTGATGAGCAGATGGCATACATTCTCACCAAGAATCTCTTCAGGATAAAGTTTGTGTACCTTCGAGACAAGCTTTGTATGGAGGAGAATCAAGCCCTAGCTGAGAAGGAGTCTCAGTATTAGTGATCCTTTTTAATGCATTTATCTTTGAGAGATATTTGAGGTGCAAGCCCTTGTTAATGAATTTCTCCTTGATAGTTGAGGTGAAAGCCCTTGTTTCCACCCTTTGGGAGAGCCATTGTGAATGTCATGTGTGTGACACCATGACAACATCACATGAGAGAGCCTGTGATTATTTTCTTGTACTTGTGTTTCACCCTCTGGGAGAGCTATGGTGAACGTCACAATGAGGTGACAACATCATGTTAAGTGATGAGAACTTGTACATACCATCCATGGGTGTAGCCATGATGGTTGATATAACAGTGAGGTGATATCTTTCTTTTCCATCCATGGGTGTAGCCATGATGGTTGATATCACGATGAGGTGATATCTGATATCACAATGACATGATATCTTTCCTTTCCACATATGGGTGTAGCCATTATGGTTGACATCATGATGAGGTGATATGTCCTATGCAACTGGAAGTATTCTCTCTAGCTGAGAGGGAGTGTTGATGTTTATGTAGCATCGGTCATCACTTCTAGCCCGCATTAAAAGCAATTTAAATAATATCCTATCAGCTATTTAAATTGCAAAGCAATTACCTTCAAAGAGACATGTCTTTTATTTATGTGAAATAATAATTTAATATTTGGGGCTGACCCTAGAAGTGGCATGAATTTTAGAAAGAGACATCTTTTGCATGGCCGACCTCTTAGTAATAAATAGATGCATCTCTTCATGGACAAGCGTATAAATACAAGATGAATAATCTCATTTTAAAAATGATGTTCAATTGAGATAGTTGGCACCTAGCAGAAATTTGTCTTCCTGCAATAGCAAGTCGACATCAAGGAAGTTCACATTCTATAGAGAAGTACGAGTTTTTCATCAAGTGCAGATTGATATCTTGTAGAAGGTTGAGTTCAGGTCTGAGCAAGAGATCATTCTCTTGTAGCAGTAGATCATCTTATATAGCAGCAGATCGATTACAAGGAGAATCATATTCATTTGTATCTACATCTAAGAGAGGTGCTCTTATTCATTGTATCAAATCGATATTATGTTGTGCCTAAATTGTAAGAATATTTTTGCTCTTATTAAATCAATATATAAGAGATATATTAGCTGGGTTTTTCTCCATCAGGTTGGAGGGTTTTCCCAAGGTATCTTCCTGTGTTGTTTGTCTTATGTGATTCATTTTCTAAGTGATTTCTATTTTAATATATCTGATCATAAAAACTAACAATTTTTTTAGAATATTTTAGATATAAGTAGATGACTCATGTCTCGATGTGATGCATATTTTTTGTAATTTTTTTCCAAGTAAATAATTAATTATGAATTTTTTATTACAACTTAAAAAAAAAAAAGAAACTCGTGTGTCTAACCACCTTAACTTGGTCAAAACTTCATGTAATTCATTTTTTTAATCCTATAGTATGTCAAACATAGAATGTGATGCATGTTTTGGATTCAAAAAATGTAATACCGTTTGAGAGCTATAGACGGTTTTCAATCAACCTATCAATCATGACTTTAGTTGTAATTCAAATAGAAAATGAATAATAATAATTTATTAAATTCAAAGTAAAGATAATTTATATTGGTGGAAAGTTGAAAATCTCCTTTAAAAACCCTTTTCATTTCATCAATGATGGGTAAACAAAAGTTGTCAGCCACATGGGCCATCATATCACTTACATATTGCCACTTTTTGGTCCATCATGATCCTGCACATACCCTTATACAAGAATTCCCAAAATTACAACAGTACAAGCTGACATCAGATCTAGGAGAATAAAATCCCACCAAAAATTTGAATTAATTTTGATTTTGCACCACAAGGGGCTTATTTGCTTAAGGTGGCGAATGAGTCTCATCGGGCTTAATTTTTGGGACCATTTTTAAAAATGCCTAGAAAGGTGTGAAACTAGACTCGAGACCAAAAGATCTAGGTGGGATCCACTCACCAAAGGTGGTGAATGATTCTAAGATCAGTAAATCTAGTCCATTCAAACTTGAAACACCTGAATTATAATTGTCTAATGATTGGTGTCAGTATTATCCTCGAAAAGATGCAATAAATAAGGCTTGTGGATGCAAAATACGGCCAATTAAAGCATAACAAAGCCTAATTATTAATGAAAAGCCTAGAAAAGTGTGAAAGTGTATTACAACACTTAAAAATAAGGCAAGATTAAGATTTATTTTTATTAAAAATAATTTTATTAGGTTCAGTTAATTAATAACACCTTAGAAAAGTGTGAAAGTGTGTTATATCACTTCACAACACTTTAGCAAGGTACCATTTAAATTTATTAGTTCACAAGTGCCCAGGACTTAATGTGAATGTGTCAATCAAATTAAAACACTAAATCAAGGAAATATTAAGCCTAATTCGCAAGGAGGGCCCAAACAAGCTAGGAAAAGTAGAAGGGATACTTTTTTCGTGACTACAGAGGGCATTGACAGAGAATCCTCCCTTATGGCCTTCCTATCAAGTACTTTTTTTTTGGAATATTTCCATTTAGGTGTTCCTCCTCCCCAATCAATATAGTCATAAAGAAAGATCCCATAGAGCCTAATGAGGTCTTGTTTAATTTGGTTTAGTTGATCAATAGATGAAAGAACAAGACCTTTTTCCCTAGGCTTCATCCCAAAATCTTACCTATCTTTCATTCCCTACTCTTCTCCTAGTGCCCTATTTCAAACTTTCCCTTGTTTTCACAATATTATTCCATACTACATAACAATTTGGCCACTTTGACAAATAAAGAAAATAGTAGGGGTCTTTGATACCCATATATTTAGCTTTTAAAATATTAATCCAATTCTCTTTTCCTTGAATAAAGAACCAACTTATTTTCAAAAGGAAGGCTTTGTTAAAAAGGTTTTAACTCTTTTATCCCTAATCCTTCTAATTTATTAGGTGAGCATACCTTCTCCCAATTAACCAAATCTATTATTAATCTTTATTCAGTTCCTATCCAAAGGAAGGTCCTTTGAATTTTCTTAATTTTACTAATGATAAAGGTTGACATCTTATTCAATATAAAAGTTGATGTTGAGTGGAAATAACTATGTTTTAATAGATGCAAAATTTAATATTTATTTTAAAATACATATTTATCAAAATTGAAAAAAACATATGCATGCACTAAAGTCTCAAGTTATAGAAACAAAAAAAAAATCTAAGGAAAAAAAAAAATTACTATATAAAGGTTGACATCTCATGTAACTTCATTTTTCAGCATTTTATCAGCAACTAAATTATATTGTTAATTTATGAAAGACTATTTTAGAATAATTTTTTAATTTTAAACAAAAAAATACACATTTTATTAGTTGACATCATTTTAAAATTTAAAATATATATGCCACTTTTTAGTTATTCAAGTTTAAAAGTTATATGTTGGCTTTTTCCTTTATAAAAGTGTGGCATGGCTTTGTACTTTTACCCAAGGAATTTGTGAAGAGATAGATTGATAAAAAGAGAGAATCAATTAACTTCTCACTAGGTTGATGCTTATAATGGACAAGATCAATGATAGTTCAATATTGGAGACAATGTTCACTTGAAACTCTTGTAGGAACTGATCCATGAGCTAATCAAAAGAAAAGCTACAATTATCAGGGAATCAGAAAAACCATTCTGACATGGTCTCCTTAAGGGATCATGGGAATAATTTTTCTAACAAATGATCTTGATGCAAGAAATCAATACACTGAGGAATAAAGGAAATGGCATGTATTTTTAGTTCTCTCTTAACACTAGATACTTATCAAAATTTGGATATCTTGATCCCTTGGGGCATAGGCATTCAAGATGTTCAAAGAAAGAGGGTTGCAACAATAGTAAGGAGTAAGAATGGATTACATAGAAGTGTTGGTGTAGTGTATTAAAATGCATACCCTTGCATTTTCACACTTGTTTGGTGGGTATGTCAGGATCATCATGGGCCAAAAAGTGGCGATATCTAAGTGATATGATGGCCCATGTGACTGATGACTTTTTTTTACCCAAAATTGATGAAATGAAAAGGGTTTTTAAAGGATATTCTCAGCTTTCCACCAATATAAAGTATGCTTTAATTTTATTTTAATAAATAATCATTATTCATTTTCTATTTGAATTACGACTAAAGTCCTTATTGATAGGCTGATTGAAAAATATCTATAGCTTTCAAACGATATCATATTTTTTGAATTTGAAACATGTATCACATTCTATGCTTCACATACAATATAATTACAAAAAAAATTATTGAATGTCATGAGTTTTTTACCAAGTTAAGGTGGTTAGACATACAAGTTTTTATATTTTTAAAAATTTGTAATAAAAAAAACATAATTAATTATTTACTTGGAATTTTTTTTTTTAAAATATGCATCACATTGGGTCATGAGTCCCCTACTTATATCTAAAATCTTAGAAAAAAAATATTATCATTTTATTGTGGTTAGGGTGGTCAGATAGACACCTACTTCTTATTTTTCCTTGAAATTTAAGTACTACTGCATTGAAATTTCAAATTTTCACCAAATAGATTTTTATTTTTCTAAAAATAAACCTAGTAGTTTAGAAACTACATTCAATTTTCTATAGATTCTATTCTTACATATTTTTGCAATAATATAGATAACTTATTCAAATTTTTATCTCAAGTTCCCTAACTCTGATTTTCTAAATTTTATTGTCACTTAAGGGCCTGTTTTTTCCATGATGATCATGCACATACCCTGGTCCCGCGTTGATTTATTTATCCCTATTTATGTCTTAATTATTCCTATTTTTCATCCACAAACCCAATGAACTTCATCTTTCTATGGCTAATCCCGACAAACATCAAAGGATAAATGATACTTTAATGATTCTGGCTGAGTGTCCTTGATTTTTGGATCGAGACTAAGATGCCACCTAGGGCGTCTTTTCCCCCCAAAGGTCTTGGGACCTTGATTTCAAGTGTGCCTTAAATGGGCCCCTTTTTGGGGTATGTGCCCCAAGTTTTCAAGATTTGTGACTAAGATTCCACCTAGGACATCTTAGGCTCCCTTAAGCTTTTTTCGAGATTTAATTTCAAATCTTGGTGGGATTTAGCCTCCTTTAATTAATGAATTCATGTGTCAGCTTGTTGTGGTGTAATTTCAAGATATTAGGCATGGATAAATATAAATACAATTTTTGTTCACTCATTTTCATATCTAAGCATTCATGAGAGACCCCAAGCATTCAAGTGTTCATTCTTGAGGGTTTTGATTCAAGCAAGCAATTCAAGTCAAGATCTATCAAGCATTCATTGGATTCAAGATCTACATCTAAGCTAGCCACCTTAAACAATTTTATAGAGTTCATAAAAAGGGTTTGGTGAGTTGCAACATAACACTTTGTTCATTCATCATTTCCCTCTATTTCTATTTCATTTCAAAGTTTAACTACCAATAAGGGGTTTGACCAAGGAAAACCCCCATTCACTAACAATCAAAATTTTTTTCCTCTCTTGCATGTTTGTGTTTTCAGATTTAGGTTGAAGACTTGAAGATCATTTGAAGTGAAAAGTTACAAAGTTGCATAGAAAAATTTGCATCTTCACGGAAACTCACCTATAGGCCAGATCCAGAAGTTTCAAAACCTGAGACCAAAGAAAAAGGAAGTGCAGGCATCAAGCCTCAAGACTTCTTTTTTAGATTTCATAAATTTAGATCGAGACTAAGATGGTAGCAATGACATCTTAGTCCTCCAAGTGGAATTTTACAGAGATTATTTCAGACCCAGTTCTGGCATCCAAAGTATTTGTATCTACCCTGAAAAATAGCAGTGTGACTAATAAGAGAGTAAGGGTGTCCTAGTCCTCCTTAGCACATTTTGACAACTTATTCACATTTTCAGAATCCTCATTACATTTCCACAACTCCCAGGTACATACATGTCATAACTTCATGTTGCTTAATTTCATCATTTGTACTCATTATTTAGCTTGCATTACTAGATTTTGTGAGTTGAATGTTAATTTATCTTTTCCAAGCTTTTGCTTGGTGGTGAACCCTTCAAAGCCTAAAATAACCCCTCCTAGGTCTTCCTTGTTGAGAATTGAATCACCCTTTGGGTTGATATTCAATCCAATTTGGGATCCTAGGACATAATATAATGACCTAAGGAAAATAAGTGGGCACTCTCACCAACCCTATTTTCTTTATGGTTCATTCTGGTGAACTTGACATTTTTGAACATTCATTGTCTAATTTGGAGTCCATTAATGTTCTAGATCTAGCTTGCATTGCATCTTGCATTAGTGAAAGTGCATCTAGAGTTTCTCACATTTTCATTAGTGAAAGTGCATATAGGTTGATTTTTTCTTTATTGCATCTTATCTTATTGAAAAACTAAAAACTGCATTGTCAATCATCCTAACTACATTTAGGAACATTGTTGTTGCATTCAAAATTGAAAATAATTGCATTCAATTGCTTGCCATCAGTTAAGTTTTCTTGCATTCATCTACACACCTTTTTGTTGCTAAACAGAACATCCCTAGGTAGGAAACCTAAGAAGATTGTTATGAATCCATATTTTGTTCTCTTTCTAAAAAAATTACTTACTAGGACTAAAATACCCTTACTAGCATTTTAGTCCCTCTATGGTTTTTGGTCTCAAAATCCTATCTAGCCTTATTTCTTTTTGTTGATCATCAAATCTTATGCCTCTCTGACAACCTTATGGGAAATTCAGTGAGTGGGTGACCAATTTGCGCCTCACTATATACCTCAGATATTTTTGTAGAAAGTCAGCTCTTCTCTGAGTTTGGGGAAAGGTAGAAATAAATGTAAAAATAAAACATGAAAGTGGCGATGCACCAACACTTTTACAACATTTCAAAACAAAAAAAAAAATTCTATGAATGATATATTAGACACATAATTCAACAACCCTTCATTGTTGGGAATAGAACGAACAACACATGCTAGATACAAGCATAGTATATTATTTTAGATCTACCCACAGGAAGTGTTCATTAAGGTTTGATCAAGCATAAAAGTTCCAAGAGTTAAAAGAAAACATTCAGAAAGCTACATAAACCCTTCCTCTTAATACAACATAACACAAAGAAACAATAACCCTTAAATAAAATAGAGAAGTCTAATGAAATAATCCAATTTCTACAAACTATCACTTTATCATATAAGCTTACAACATGGAAATCAACTAATTAAACTATTTGTATTAAGCTAGACACAGTGTTCTATTTGGAACAAAAACATAAAGAAGGAAACATTGATAAAGGCCATATCATGCACAATTTCAAATATTTCTCCCAAATAGTTCATACTTAGATATCAAATGAACTTTAAAACAGAGGTTGAATGTCAATCCAACAATATTTTGAGTTAAAACAATATAACATGTCAGAGAGAAGTAGTGTTCTACAAACCTTTAATAAAAATACTCCTATAAGTAAGGAAAAACTAAAGAATTTCTTTCCAAAAGGGAAAACTTCAAGAACCCTTTTCTTCTATTGTCAGCTCTAATTTATAGCTAAAAGGAGAGAGAAACACTATTTCTACCTAGAAGTAATTACTGCCAGATGTCTACACTTGATAGCTCACAATCTGATCATAGACCTTTAATGAGGTCATGACAATATTTTCTCATCAATTCTCAATTGTTGCATATTCCTTAGATATTTATCAAATATTTCCCTTCATAAATGCTCGGATCTTAGAAAATATCCTAGAAAAAGTCTTGTTGACTAATCACGAGGCTCGACAACACCGACTCAAAGCTTCCTTCTAAAAACCAAAGAAAATAGCATGCTTCAAAAAACTCCAAAGAGAAGGCTCCTTAAAACCATGACTTAAAAGAAGAGATGATGTGTCAAGCGAGCGAGTATTCTCAGATTTATGAAAATCATCCTTGAGAAAACATCTGCCAAGCTAACACGTGGCTTGACTCTTTCCCAAAAGGAAAGTGATAAAGAAAACCCACGCAGCCACCACATGGTGCATTGTGCGCCTTTTAGAACCAATTTTTCTTTTATGCGTAGATCATCCTAAAGCCAAAAAAGTATAAAGCTGAAAATCCAAAGATTAAGGAAAAATTTGCTTCATAGTTTTGGCGAATCACAAAGGGCCATCTCTTGTGGAGGCATGAACCTAGACCTTTGGAAATCCTTGGATTTTGAGGAAAGCAAAATAGTGTGTCTCCCAATCCACATCAGTCGATTGGGAAAGATTACAGATAATCTTGTAAGTTTGATCTAGCTCAAAGACTTCTTTGATGGAAACAAATCTCGATCTTGTTGAAGCAACTTAAAGGTGATAATACAAATGAGAAAGCAAAAGGATTTCACACTCGACATCATCAATGGTGGGTGTTGCACTCAAACTTAGGAGTTCTATAGAAGTCCAGACCTTATGTCTAATTGCATTCATCATCTGCTCAATTGATAGCACATCTCCATCTAGTGAAAGAAAGGGAGGCAATTTGAAGTTGTGCAAGACACTAGATTCTTTCCTGATTTATTTGACCCTCTTGTTCAACACTGCTTGATGTTCCTTGCTTCTTGCTGCAACCTTGTGGCAGTCGAAATTTTTTCTTTTTTTGCTGGAGGCAGCCCTTCAATCGAGAATTCTTGCACTTCTTAGGGCCTCATCAGTGGCCACACACAACTTGGAAAACAAACTTTAAGAATTTTCTACTTGGGGAGCATACTCCTGTAGAGTTTGGTTAGCCAACAAACTAACCTTTTCTTTTAATTCTCGAGCATCCTTCAGAATTTTTAGATCTTGTTTGAGGATGATGAGCACAACTATGATTCACTCCCAGTGTGTGGATATTAGCTTTTGCAACACCGGAAGGGTCGTAGATTCTTGTGCAACTGTCAGCTTTTGATGTAACTAAGCCTCCTTTTCTCTTGCATTCTCCTCCATTTTATTCTTCTCCTTGAGGACATTCCCTAGCTTAGAGCCTAATCTTTTGATCTCTTGATCACGAGCCTATAGAGTGGACTCAACTTCCTAATTTTCATGCCTTAACTTTTCTACTTTCACATGAGCCTTTTGTAAATTATCGGAAGCCTGAGAATGGACACCATGCAACTCTCTTTATATTTTCCTAAGCATGCTAGTGTAGATGGTGAAATCTGCAAATTGCTTAAAAACTCTGACACATTCTTAGCATGGTTAGTTATTTAAAACAAATCAAACAAAAACATCTCTATGAAATATTGAACCATGTTAAGTATGCAATCAAGAAAAACATAAATCTAAATAAAACACACCATACCATGAATCAAGCCCTATCTCATAGTGGATTGGTGCACCTTTGATATGAAAAGGAGCCCTTTCCCAATCCTTGATAAGCTCTTGGATGATGAAGATGCTATGAATTCGAATGATAATAGTGAAATTGTGCATAAGATGGTGGATTCAAAAATGCATAACTTGTGGATGCAAAATGAGAAGAAAATCCTCTTATTTATAGATGACATTGAGAGAAGAAGAGGAAAAATGGATGAATGTGGGACTAATCTTCAACCAATGGCTGAATTCCACTTGTCAAGATGTGAGGGGGTGAAGGGTGAGCACATTTTGGTCATTGTCCGTGATAAATGCTATTTGAAATTTTAAAGTTGGCTTGTTGGAGGGAGAAAAAAGAGTCTTAAATGCCAAGTTGGAGACATGTAAGAGAGGAGTTAAATGCTTTGTTGAAAGGACAAATCCCATTTGGAGGGATTTTCAAATTCAGAGGAATATTCCCTTTTGATGCCATGTTGAGGGAAAATAGAGGATTTAGTAAATCAATTAAATGATTTTATTGTGCAAGTTGCAAAAACTAGAGGATGTGATGGATTTTGATTAGATTTAATCATGATTTGATTAATTTTAATGGAGGTTAGTTGATTGTGACATTCAACTTAAATATTTGGATTTATTTAAATTAAATGAGAAGATAAAGAACATTAGAGATTTAATTAAATATTTGGATTTATTCAATTAAATGAAGGAACTTAAGGAGATTAATTAAATAAAACTGATTTATTTAACTACAGAGAAGAATATGATTTATTCAACTAAAATCATATATTTAATTAGATAAAGTTAAGTAGAAGGGGAAATATGATTTAATTAAATAAAGATTGATTTATTTAATTAAAAGAGGAAATATGATGAATTTTAATCAAATAAAGATTATTTGATTAAAATGATTAGGAAAGGGATAATTAAGGACAAAATGAAATTAGTGATTCTGGATCAGATGCATGTATATTTTATGTGCCTACATTTTTCCCCTCTTTGAAGAAATGTACCTATTACATTGATTCAAAGAATGATGCCATCAAGATCGAAATTAAAAAAAATCCATTTTTTCGGATGTCCCAGTAGAAAGAAGTACATTGGTACATTGCCCGCTCAAGAGATTGAGCGAAAAATTTAATTTGAGGGTCAATCTCATGACAAAGAGGTTCAAGATGGAAGTATGGATGGTTCGACTAACAGATCTTGTAGACACTAAAAATTGGTCTAGGCCTGCGAGTACCACTTTCAACATAATTTTCTAGTATTCATGGTCATGACTAAATAATGTTAATTATTTAATTACCCTTTCTAATACATATTTCCTCTATTAATTAAATACCCCTTTTTAGTTAGTTCATTAATTCATTATGACCTTATTCAACCTTGATTAATTAAATAAATCATATTTATTTAATTGCGTCACTAACTACTTAATTATTTTTCCTTAATTAAATAACCCCCTTTATCATATTTCAACTATAATTAAATATTTATTATTTAATTATTCAATTAACCTTTTCAACAGTCAATTAAATATATTACATTATTTATTTAATTAAATTCATTTCAATTTTGAATGTTGAAACATTTAATTCATTATTAATTATTTATGTCACATTCTTTTGTCATTCAGTTATCTAATCATTCACTCACCTTCTGACTCTAGCTCTATTTTAAATCCACCCGTTATCTTCGGATTTGATATCTGATCATCTCTACGAAAGGATTCTTTGTCACAACTAGTTAGTTAACTAGTTCCAAATCATGTGCATGAATGCGTTTATTAATTAAATATCTTTAATTAATTAATTAATTCATGTATGCATTCAAACTCTTTATTCTTCGAGTTCTAACTTTGTCTTTTTCATCCAAAGTCTATTTCTTCTATTTTTGAAGACTCTCAACTGAAGATTAAGATCTTGAACTCTTGTTCTTTCTATTTTCGAACAATCCTGACACAAGATGAAGTTATCGTTCCAATTTAATCTTTATCCTGCATAATTTCCTAACTCGCATTCTATCTGACACAGAACTCACATCGCATGGCATTCATCAGTCTCGTCCGTCGATCTCTCTTTTGAATATGAGCCAATCGTTTGAAAACCAAAAATCTATAAAAGGCCTGTCATTATCATTATTCCTCCTCTTGAAATCAATACTTTTAAGAAGAAACAAGAATCTTCGATATTTTTCTTAGACACTCGACAAGGTTATGCTTGCATCAATACTGAAAATCTAAGGGAAAGAATACTAATACAACAAAATGGAGAAGGAAGATCGAGATAATTCAAAGAAGTGGGCGCATATTCGGTGAGATCTTTTCAATTTTTTGTTTAGTTTATTTATGTTCATTTATTCATTCTTTATAGTTTTGATTTAGATTATTTGTTAGATTAGAGTTGATCATTTTAATTTGTGCATCTATAGCATTAATCCAGAACATCTATGTTACATTTGGTGAACCTGACGTGAATCGAGCTTCAAATTCATGCATCTTTCTTTTCATTTTCTATTTTTATTTTGCAGATTATCGTACAGCGCACCGCATTTGTTCAATGAAAAGACGCATCCGTATTCACAAGCTGCATTAGAGACATTACACGAAGCATCTATCATTTCAAACAGCATCCACAACCATCCAAACCACATCTGATTGTCAACATCGAGCCGCATCCGCGTGTCAACATCGTGATGCATTTGTGGCTCGAAAAGCCGCATCTTCCTGGTAATAAATTTTTCACTTTTTTATTCACCACCATACATACGCGTTTTCATTATTCATTTATGTGTTATTTCATTTTTCGCTAATGTTTGTTTGCAGCTATGTTTAGGGGAATAACTTAGTTTTTGCAGGACAAAGCATAGAAGACCAAATAAAAACCAAAAACATCTTGTTTTCCTGCAGGACGAAAGTCGAAGAAACAAAGGAAACTACTGATCAGTTTGCATGTAGGACCTAATGAAGACCATGTTTTTTTTAAAATTTTATTTCAAAGGTTTTATGTTTGGTAGTTTAGAAAATTGTCATTTGGATTTAAAAGGAACCAGTGTTTTTTGTGTTTGTTCATGTTAGTTTAGAGCCCCACAATTTGGTATATCAAAGTATCCTCTCCCCTTGTGCATTCGTGTGATCTCGGGTGTAAGAGAAATGATTACTAACTCTAGAACTTGAGCCTGTCTTGGTGGGAAAAATTACTCACCCCAAGACGGCTCAGACCAGTAACACGCTAAAGCCAAGCAACTTCCAACCGGTATATAAAAGAGGATTTTTGGGGGAAACCCCATAAATCATGCTCATTGTTCCGATGAGAAGGGAAGAAATGGTCTCTTTTCGTACTAGATGGTGCCCCACGGACGAAATGCCCTTACTAAAATCCATGTTGTATTTTTTCCAAAATCCTACCTATTTGTTGGTGCAGTAGGTTCGAACCTATGCAGTCGTCTTACATATTTACGGTTCATGTGTGGAGATGAGATGTATTCCTTGGGAGTTTCATGGGTATAGTAGCTTGGCTGCCCCATATAAGTGAGTGTCATGGAGGGGAGCCAGTGGGGTCAAGCTACTAGTCATCCACCTTGAATATGCGTAGCTGGATTTATCCAAGTAAGAACTTGGCAAGTATTGTCCAACACAGCCTAGGTTGTAAATGTTCTCTGATTTTAATAGATCTATCAATACAAAATTGAAAACACATTGTCTTTTGTGCTTGATTTTTATGTATTCGTCAAAAAACTTGATCATTGAACGGATTTAGTCAAAATCATTTCCAGAAAATCACAACTATTAAAAAGAGTCGCAACTGTCATTTTTAGAGTCGCATCCATATTTTCAACTCACAACTGTTAGTTTAATCAACGCACGTGTCTATTAGCAAAAGTCCAATTTTACACAGTTTAGATATTCTGAGCCGCAACTGTCAAATCCTGAGTCGCATGTCTAATTTCAAGCCGCATCTGTCAAATAGAAAACCACATCTGTCCAAAGTTAAAAGAAATTATCGTCATCGAAAACCTTTTTTTTAGTCAAATCAATGCATTTGAAAACATAAACCACAACTGATTAGGTGAGCCGCATTTGACTGTCAGTAGAAAATTTGAGAAAACTGTAAAACTGAGTCCAAAAGCATAATTGTCATTTTTGCTTTTGTTTCTCACAATCAACCTTGGATAGAAACTAAAAAAAAATCTCAAAAACCTTGCATTATTAGGTGTCATCTATGTCATAGCACTAGTCATCCTAAGTTGCATACATATAGACACTTCCTAGGAAATTTCTCATAGTAGAATAGAACAACTTTCTATGTCATTGGATACATTCACGTTCTTATTTGTCCTCATCATCAAACCTAGTCACTTTGGTCCTATTAGTGAATTTTTCTAGCTCAGCAGTCTAGTTTGGGAAATTTTCCTTGTCAACTATCTTTGTCCTGCAATCAAGTTCCTTGGTCAAGCCAGATCATTGCTTGGATTTATTCCATAATTCGTATGTTATACCTCATCTTAGAATCATTTACCATCATACTCTACTCGAGATTTTGTATATTGTCCATCTTAGCATACATCATCTTAGTATACGTCATTTTAAAAATCTTTGGCAACATCTGCTATATTTGGAAAAATCCAAAAAACGTAGATATAGGACATATCAAGTTTTAGACATAGTCTGCATTACCCCATTTTGAGCAACTTTTTATGGTTGAAACAAGGTCTCAGAAGAAACATAGAACAATTTTGGTTCTTAACGAATTTCTCAATCCTTTCGAAAATCAACCACCAAGGAAAGAAAGACCACACAAACCTTTAATTGAAAAACATGTCACTAGAGACACACAGGGACACATTTCTACCGAAGACATAGAAGCTGCAGTACAAGACCTTGATTTTGCATCCTTTATGGATGAGTGTTTGGAAAATGACCGCCAACGATATCTAGCAAAATTTCTAGTAGAAGGTGCCACACTACCACCAGGATCTGATGTTCATACTTTGAAAGCTACATCTACTCAACCAATTCAAACTATCACATCAAGTGTGTGTGTTCCCCAAATTACTACTACAATACCAACTAGCATACCAACTCAAACATCGTCAATTGTAAGTACAATCCCTTTCAACTTAACACAAGGTCTATAATTCACTACAAGGGCAACCTCATCAAACCCCTTTGGCACAAATACTGTTGGTAAGAGGTCCAAAGTTGGCACAAACATGACCATAGGGATTATGTAAAAAAAATTGATAGGATATATTCCTCCACCAAACTAGAACATTTTGACAAGAAATATTCCTACATCGGGTCAAAAAAATTTGACAGGATATACTCCCCCACCAATTCAGAGCATTCAAACGGGATATATTCCTTCTCCAAATCACAACCCATAACAGAACACAACATTTTAGAACACCTACATTGACCCAAACAATGCAAACAACATGTCCTTGACACAAGTAGATGTTCTACAAAACCAAATGCAAATACTTCAACAACATATGGACAAAATTTCTATGTCAGGCAAACGAACTATCTCAATGCAAGATCTATGTCCATGTCCTTTTGACAATGTGCTATACATGACACCCTTCCCCCACGGATACATTATACCAAATTTTCCTAAGTATAATGGGAGAAGGAATCCTTTAGAACACATTAGAGAGTTCTCTACGACATGCATGGACATATCATATGACCCCACATACTTGATGAGACTATTTTTGCGAACCCTTGTCGGGATAGCACTGGAATGGTTCTCTAAATTACCATATGGTATACGATCTTGGGGATAACTAGCTGAGAATTTTTTCGAACACTTTTCCTTTAACATAGACAATGAAGTAACAATAGCTACCTTGTGTCACACAACGCAAGAAGATGGTGAAACTTTCACCACTTTCTTCCAGAGATGGAGAAGTTTAGCTAGCAGATGTCCAATTGAAATACCGAAAAAATAAAAATTCACGATATTCCTTGAAAACATCAATCCAAAATTGAGAGGTGACTTAAGGGTACATTGTTGTGCCTCATTCCTCGAATTGGTACAAAAGGGCATCATCCTCAAAAAAGGCCTTATTGACAAAGGAGAAATAAAAGTACCAGGTAGAAACCCAGTCATCCAACATCAAAATCTTCTCAATGATAGAAACAAGTTGTGGTCTAGAAACAAAAATGTTACCAATGACAACATTGTCAATGCTAAGACCATACATATGGTACTGACCATCATACTTAGAGGTTACAATCCCAATCAGGATGTGATAAATAGTCCAGATCAAACAACTAATTTTGTCCAAAATTCACAACAACAACACCCACAAAGGCGATTTCCTAAACGTGAATTTACCCCTTTGGGGCAACCAATCGAGACAATATTCAAAGAGTTAATTAAACACAATCCTATAAAACCTTTGGAACCACGAGAATATGATCCTGGATAGTTTAAACCTTCATGGTGGGATGATAACGCCTATTGTGAATATCATCGAACAAAAGGACACAACCTACAACAATGTCGACAACTTAAAAATATCATCCAAGACTTTGTTGAAGACGGAACCATAGAGGTAAATGGGCAGATACATACAAAGAACGTTGATCATAAGGTTTTCACGGACCCATTACATGACCACATTAAAGGAAAAGCCTCTAGTTTGGGACCGAAGAATGCTCCATCAGCTAATTATACCAATGCCAAATATGACTATGGTAAAGGTATCATCATAAACCACCTTCGAGCTACAAATGAAAATGTCAATACCATCACCATCAAGAAGCATCATGAATGCATTGTAAATACACGCAGAACCAAAATAACTCTTCTAGGTCCTTCTTCTGAGCCACCTACAAAGTCCACCAAGTCTAAGTACAATCTTCTTGAACAACTAAGCAAGACCGCAACACAAATATCCATCTTGGAACTATTGACTTTGTCACCTGATCATCGAGCTATTCTTGACAAAGCCTTACAAAACACGATTGTCCCTACCGACTTAGATGTCAATTGTTTTGAAGAAATGGTAGGATATTTAACTAACTCCCATCATGCCACATTTTCCCAATAAGATTACTCGACAAAAAAGACCAATCACAATGACCCATTACATCTTGAAGTCTTAGTCCATCAACCCAAAGTTTGACAAGTCTTGGTAGATGGAGGAGTAGGTTTGAACCCATGTACCCTAAAATTGGTTAAGGCATTAGGATGCTCAGAAACATGTGTGGAAACCTCTAAGAGCATAGTAATCAAAGCTTCAGATGATGAGGAAAGATCATCCAAAGGAGTTGTCACACTCCCAATCAGAACAAGACCGATAGTTATGAACACCAGCTTCCAAGTCTTGGATCTCACCCTTCCATATAACCTATTGTTAGGCAGACCTTGGATACATGCAATGAAATTTGTACCTTCCACATATCACCAATGTCTCAAATTTTTGTATAATGGCACCAGGATCACAATTGATGGTAATCTAGATCCATTTCAATATTGTACCAGCCTAAGGGAAATTCCACAACATCAAGTTCCCGTTAATCAATAAGCTTCATAATCCACTTTATCCTTATACGTTGACCCATCACATCTCATCAATTCCGTTTCATTAAAACACCCATCATCCACTCCCAAAGTTGAGATCCACGACAAAGGTTGTGGAGAGTATCATATGAAGGCATCCTATTATGTCAGTCAACTGGTTCCTCCCAAGGCATATGGTTTACCCCTGGCAGATAGAAGACAATTTATGGTCACATTTCATATTCCCCCTACAATGACATTAACCAAATGGGTTGAGTTAAGTGAAGAAATTATGGATCAAGGTGATATTACTTCTTGGTTGTACTAGGATGACCATGAATACCCCTCACCGTCTATTCAAATAGCTAAATATCAATATGGCAAAGGCTTTAAGATAATGAAAATCAAAGGCTATGATGGACATAGTGGGTTAGGACTACATCAAACTAGAAGGACAGAACCTATCATTGTCTCACCATGATCGAAAGGCCTAGGGCTAGGGTTCCAACCACTTAGAATAGGGTTTCCTTGTACTGCATCACCATTTGAAGAGGAGGTAAGTTCTTATGAAGACATCGAGATATCTCACCAACCACTTGCCCAAGTTTACGATGAATCCCCTGACTCAAGTGATTATGAATGGGATTCTCTTTCCTCAACCAGCACCATGAACCTAGATAATCTATTTGGAGAACTAGACAAGATGATAAAATCCATACCAAATTCATCTAGTCCTTGTAATAACAAGTCCTTGACCAGAGAAGAATGGATTAAGCACTATTATTGGGAAACCCTTGATCATGCATCTTGGGAACCTAACGAACCATCTTCTGATGACCTAGCCATTACAATAGTCCCACATCAGAAGTTACCTACCCATACAAAAAAGAATAAGAAGGAGTTAGTCCAAAAATTTTGTGACCATGTCAACCATTCTATATTCACCTTGTTAGGTGCCACATTTGAAAAATCCGATGATGGCATGCCTCTCATATATCCTCAACTTATCGACTGGGATCAACAAGGTACACCCATCTTAGATGTATTTGAGAACGACGAAGCAATAGCTGAGTTCATGGGACTTCGAGAAGGAATTCCTAGAGGGGATCATAAGGCTAGTTTCACCATAGACTTGGATGACAAAGCATATTTAGGGGAGTCTATTTACACCTCTAGTCCAAAAGTGAGAATGAAAAGAAAAATGATCAAAAATGACAAGTCCCTAGGTGAAAACCGAAAGGTGCCTTTGGATGAAGAAAAAGTAAAAATAAAGGATGTATCCGAGGGTGAAAACCTCTCTGAGGCACCCAAGGATAGAGGTTTAAACATTCTCCCAGTTGCACAAGAACAATCACCGATGTTAGTGGAAGATTCTATTGCAATCAACATTAATATAGAAGAAAACCCTCAAATGGTATATGTTGCAGCATCATTGACAGAGATAGAACAATAGGTGAGTTTAAAGACTTATTCAAAAAGAGACAGATAAACTTTAGATGGTCATATGCATATATGCTTGGGCTAGATCCAGACCTAATATCACACCACCTACCACTACAACTAGGTATTAATCCATTCAAACATAAGTTAAGGAAAATGCATCTGCAAATTGCTCTTTTGGTCAAAGCAGAACTCAAGAAACTTTTGGATGTCGGATTCATAAGATCCATAGACTATGGTGACTAGATTTCAAATCTTGTACTAGTGACTAAACCAACTGGGGGCATTCGCATTTGTATAGACTTTAGAGACATCAACAAGGCATGTCCTAAGGATGATTTCCCTTTGTCAAATATTGACATGATAGTAGACCTTACAGTAGGGTATGAGATGCTTTCCCTTATGGATGGTTTCTCTGGATATAACCAAATCAAAATTTCAGTGGAAGATCAATACAAGACACCTTTCACATGTTCATGGGGAACATATTGTTGGAATGTTATGCCTTTTGGCCTTAAGAATGCAGTAGCTATGTATCAAAGGGAAATGAATACTATTTTTCATGACTTTGTACATAATTTCATGGAAGATTATGTCAATGAAATCATACATAAATCAGTAACAAGGGAAGATCATTTGAATGTTCTAGAAAATATATTCCAAAGGCTAGAGAATTACAACATCAGACTAAATCCAAAGAAATGTGTTTTTTGAGTGAAATCCAGAAAACTTCTAGGTTACATATTTTCTAGAAGAGTAATTGAAGTAGATCTAGAGAAGGTAAAAGCTATTGTAGAAATGCCTCCCCCAGTTAGCATTGGTCAATGAAGAACACTATAGGTAAGATTACAATCTATTCGACGCTTCATTGTACAACTCACAGAAAAAATACACCCATTTCAACATTTACTCAAGAAAGGAGTACCATTTGTATGGACACCAAAATGTCAAGAAGCTTTCCAACAGATCAAGGATTATTTTCTCACTCCACCAATATTGATGCCACCTACAAATGCAAAACCTTTGATACTATACATTTCAGCAACTCACTCGGCATTAGGAGCCCTTCTAGCATAAAATGATGATCAAGGTCATGAAATGGCAGTGTATTACATCAGTCGTACCTTGGTAGGATATGAATTGAATTAAAAAAACATAGAAAATGCATGTCTTGTGGTAGTCTTTGCTACTCAAAAAATTTGACACTATATTCTCAACCGTCAAACCATGTTGGTCGCAAAGATTGATCCCCTCAAATATCTCCTATCTAAAGCAGCATTAACAGGTCGATTGGCTAAATGGGTTATCATACTTAGTGAGTATGACATCCAATATGTGGAGAGGAAGGATATAAAAGGACAAGTGATTTCAGATCAGTTAGCAGATGCACCCATGAAGGCAGACCATCCTTTAGTGGCATATTTTCCTAATGAATTTATCTTCAACATTGATTATAGAACCAAATGGAAATTATACTTTGATGGGTCGCATAAAAATCATGGTTGAGGAGTAGGTATACTCTTTGTTACACCTCAAGGTGATGCTATTCCAAAATCATTCAGAATTGCTTTCCCTTGCACCAACAACATAGCAGAGTATGAAGCCTTAGTGATAGGATTAAGAATGGCAACCCAATGGAAGATTAAAATTCTACATGTTTATGGGGATTCCCAGCTAGTAGTTCAGAAAGTAAATGATGATTATGAGACTAAGGATGAGAAAATTTCCCCTTATAAGAGCATGGTCGATAGTTTCAAGAAATACTTTAATGAGATCACCTTTCAACAGATACCACATATTCAAAATAGGGCAGCAGATGCTATGGCAACCATGGGTTCTTTACTGGATATTCCTAGCAACGTGCCTAAGTTTGAGTTTTTGGTCGAACAACTGTTGTTCCCTGCTTATGATATCCCTAATTCTGTGATGGTGTGTACAATTGTTGGTCCCGCTTCCCTCTGGTACAAGGATGTATATGACTATCTAAATTCCCAAACCTTACCTATAGACCTATCCAACAACCAACGTAGAGCTTTTGTCCATAAGTCAGCTAAATACACCATCATCGGAGATACCCTGTATAGACGTACCTTAGATAATGCCCTAATGAGACATCTCGATGTTGAAGAATCACAAACAATCTTGTGAGTAGTGCACGAGGGTGTATGTGGTTTGCATTCTAGTGGTACTACTCTAGCCCTTAAGATTATGAGATTATGATATTATTGGCCTACAATGGAAAAAGAATCATACATCTTTGTTAAGAAATGTAGATAGTGTCAGATACATGGAGATTTGATAAGAGCACCAGCATAGGAGCTTCGTCTAATTACTTCACCATGGCACTTCACCCAATGGGGACTTGACCTCATAGGTAAGATACACCCTCCATCATCCAATGACCATAAATTCATCATAACTGCCACCGAATACTTCACCAAATGGATTGAAGCTATTCCCATAACCTACATCACCAACACGCAAATATCCAAGTTTACCCTAAACTATATCATTTTTTGGTATGGTGTACCCCAATCCATTATCACAGAAAATGGTCTTCCATTCAAGAACAAAGAAGTTTGCCACCTATGTGAAGAGTTCCACATCCAACATCATTTTTCCACACCATATTACCCACAAGATAATGACCAAACCGAGGCATCTAATAAAACCATTTGAAAAATCCTCAAGAAGATTGTCAATGATGCTGGTTGTGACTGGCACCTACAACTTAACCCTACCTTATGGTCTTACCATACTAGTATCTGTACTCCCACTTGTACCACTCCATATTCCCTAGTATTCGGCTCTGAAGCTATCTTACCTATTGAGGTTGAAATTCCTTCCCTGAGGGTATCCTTGCAGGGTCATATTGACGATGAAGAATACCATGTATCCAGACTATAAGAGCTTGAATTACTAGATGAATGAAGACAAAAATAATTAGATCATTTGCAAGCATATCAAAATCGTCTTCGTCGTAGCTATAATAGGAAAGTTATAAATAGGCACTTTGACATTGGTGACCTGGTTTTAATGGAGAATCCCAAGAATCAAGCTGAATGAGAAAAACCAGGGAATTTTGAACCTAACTGGATAGGGCCCTATATAGTCACATAAGCATCTGGATCAGGAGCATATCAACTCTCTACCCCTAAAGGTGAAATAGTTTTTTCACCAGTCAACAGCCTTCATCTGAAGAGGTTCTATGTGTAGCTTCTGAGAATCTGTCTTAATCGAGAAAATACAAAAAAAAAAGTATAGAAAAACAAAAAAATGGTTACCTCGATGAAAACCTGGCAAAGAGGCATCTTTGTAACACCAAAAACTAAAAATAAAATAAAATAAATTTGAAAAACCAATTAAAAATTAAAAACAAATAATTCATCTAATAGTGAAAACCACTTCGGTGGCGCTATGGATAAGTACAGCAGTGAAAACCTAGAAAATAGGTGCCATGTGTAGTCAACTTTGCTCCTTCATCTACCATCATTCCAATCCAACTTCTAAACATCACTCGTAACAAATGGTTGTCTTATCCATTACTTGGAACGATTTCCATCAAGTCCATTCCATCACATTCCCCACTCCATCTCGAATGTCATATTCCCAACTGGGGGAAAATCCTTATTCTGTTTCATATGGACCTTGTACATAGCATTACACCATCAATAAATGTCCTAAAAAATCCAAAACATTAGAAAACGTCAAAAATTCAAAAAAAATAAAACAAAAGGTTTCATAAAATCCCAAAAACAAAGTCAAGTCAGTCATGTTAAGTTAGTCGTAGACATATTCAAACTACGTTGCCTCTATGAATGGATGTAGGCAAGGCCATCTATCGATGTGCCCCCGAGGCATTAGGTCTATCAGTCTAGGTTTGTCCTATTTCATACACATTAAAATCATGACTCTTTGTACATTCAAAGTCATTGGTTGTGTCGAACTACGAGGTCTCTGCATGTACAACATAGGCAAAGAAAATCAATCAATGAGCCCTCAAGGCTGCATTAGGCCAGTCCTTTAGGGTATATTATCTCATGTCATACACTGTAAATACACACACATAATCAAAATCAGTCAAGGAATCAAATCAAGTCATGCAGCAACAAGGAAAACATCTCAAGGTCGTCAAGTCAATATCAAATGCATTGTCAGAATGATCAACTTATGTCTTAAGCAAGATATGTCTTTCTAGTCAATCGGCATTGTCAAACATCATAGCCTCATGTAGCTTGTCACATCGATTTCATCAGGCTCCAACGTCATACGAAAAGTGTCTTTCTGAAACTAGGTTTTGTCATGCCTTACATAGATAGTCACCAAGTCAAAATTAGACTCAACGTCTTATGTGGTATGTGTCATCCCTCACATTAACCTATGTCAAATATCAAACAATCCCACAAGATCAAGTTTTGGCGAATACATTTATTTGGCTTTATATCTTATTTTGTCTTATCTGTTTATTGATTTGTGCAAAAGTCTTGTTACTAGCTTTCTCAAGGATTTCTCAGGACTCTTTTTCTTTGACTTATATCTATCAACTATCTTTTTAAACATTGAATTTCTAATCATGTTACTAGTTTCATCAAGGATTTCCTATCAAGAACTTAGAGGAGCAATGACGTATCATGATTTGTATTTTACTTGTCTGTTGTCTATGGTTTGTCTAGACAAAAATAACTAGAGCAATATTGTCCTTAGTTTGAGTTATGAAAATCCTTGTCTAGAACTATCTTTTTTTCATAGATAGATGACTTTATACACTATGGTCTATCTCATATCATGGTGTGTACTATACATTTGTGTTAGTTCCGCCCAGTGATAATAAAATTGCAAGCATAGCATATATGGAAAAATGTCGAAGATCATTTCTTTTTTTTTAATCATCCTTCTTCATTGTTTCTTACTAACATTCTATAATCATCCATACTAAAATTTCTCTCGTCCAACATAATGATGGAGTCTCGTGACACAAAAAAAACATTAGATCATTTGCATATCCATCCATTCTATGAATATTTCATATATTATATTGCATTTCAAACACGTAGGAACATTAATATTTTTATTGCATATATAGGAAAATCATAACATAATAGGCATTCCATCATCATAAGATACATAATGTAAACATTGCATGTACATAAAACCATCACATGTAAATAGCATCATATAGTACATAATATTATAGACTGCATAAACTCATCCATCATAATGTAGAAACATTCATTCATAACACATAAGCATATAGAAATAATGCATCATCATAAAATAGAATTGCATATCATATAGAAGCTGCCAAAAATCATATATTTATTGCTCAAAATAATGTATCATAGTACAATATCAGAGTGTATCCATAAATAAAAATGAGCTCACAGGCTCTCTAATCATAATACACTATCTACATGTATAAAAAGTGTCAATGTGCCCCACTGCCACTACTACCATGTGGGGAAGGTGGAGGAAATTGCCTCAGAGGTGCCCTCTGTGAGGTGGAAGGCCTATCATATGGACCTGATCTTGGTGGACCTACCACACCCTTTGTACTCTGAGTCCTAGTCTGACTCCTACTCTGTGACCTGTGGCTGCAAACCTCTGAAAAGCTAGGAGCTCATCTCTCTGTTGGCACCACTGACTCATATAGATCTCTATAATATGGAGCTCTCTCTACTACTTTGAATATCTCACGAGTGAGGCTATCAGATGGTGTACTAGTGCAGAGGCATCTAACCTCTGTATATTTCTGCTCTATCTCATATCTCCATGCTATAGCCTGATCCCTCTCCATCAAAGCACTATCTCTCTCTATCCACAAAGCATCTCGCTCTGCTGTCATCTGTCTCAATCTCTCCTCCAAAGCCTCCCTATCACTGTCTCTAGGGGCATAATCATTATGTCTCCCCTCCACAATCTGATCTTGGAGCTCTCTCTCTTGCTCCTCCATAGGTACCTCCTCCTCAACATCATGCTCCCCATAGCCTACCAGAATACCAAGAGGATCAATATCCAATTCAGCCTCCTCATCCTCTACAAGGTCCTCTCTGCCAATCTCTACCTTGACATGCTCCTCTACAACTACCTACTCGGTAGCATGCTCACCTCTAACCTATGCCTCTCCACCACCCCCAATATCCAACATTGGTACATCCTCTACCACTGCCTCTCGAATAGGTGAAATTCCACCTACTCGACCCCCTCTTCGCCCTCTCTAACCTTGTCTCCCACCTCTGCCACCACCCCTACCTTTGCCCCTTCCACCACCTCTACCCCTCCTTTTTCATCTTGGCCCTATGTCTCATCTCTCAACTAGTGTCAGCTCGTCTGTACATGTGTAAGGAATCGGGTGATGCTCGGCCCACCATGTGTCATATGCAGTTTTAGTCCCAGGATCCGTTGCTAAATCTCTCCATCCCCACTATAATGGTTGTAGTGCTTGAATCTCTGCCTCTATAGTAGCAACTAGAATCATATCCCCCAGTACGAAACCTCTCTGGAAGAACAAGAAAACTCTACTCTACCTCGAGGCTCATCTTGAACCTCTTTGAACTATCTCAAAACCCTATCAGGCATATGTCTCTCAATGATATGAACGCTCGAAACAGTCCTACCAATCACATACTATGTGTGTCTGCAAAATGGTAAATGTCTATCTTCATCTTCCCATCTCTCACGGTCCATGTATGGTCTCCAAATGAACTGATCCAGTGTATCCAGTGCATGTCTCCAAAATCCTATATCACCCACATGGCTTTGAGTAATGTTTCCTGTGTACTGAAAAACATACAAAGATCTAGCCTCCCGCTCTATAGTAACCAGAGGACGAAACACAACTATCCTCTCTCACGCCCAAACCATCAGAAGAGCAGTCCCACGACTCATAGACTATGCGTCTCTATACACTATGTCATGTAGATGGAAGTATAACATGCCCAATAATCACAAACCACAGGCATACATAGTCTCTCTCTCTAACAAACCTACTAACATCTCTCCCCACCCGATAGGAAAACTCCCTATCAATGTACATAAGATACAATCAATCCTCTCATACGTGTTCGCCAAAATCGGCCATCTGATCTCGTAATGCTCTATACCTAAACTACTAATATCATCATACTGATAGAATCTAGCAAGATAAATGAATCCACGCTGGGTATCATACATCACCCGCTCTCCTCTAATAGGAAGTCTTAGAATCCTATAAACATCCTCTAAAGTGACTGCAACCTCCCCAATCGGCAGATGAAATGATGATGTCTTTGAATGCCATCACTCACACAATGTGGTAATCATACCTCTGTTTGCCCAAATCATGGGCATCGCAAGCACATGATGAAGACCGAGTCTCCATAATAGTCGAGTCTCTGCACTGACCAACCAGGATCTCAACTTGAAGGTATCAAGACGTGACTCCCGAGTATAAATAGGATCAAAAACAACCTGCATTTCAATAATGATGTCAATTATTTTCAATTTTTACTTAAATTATTTTCAAAAACTTTGCCAACCAAATGTGGTGCATTCATACAAATCCGTTGCTATACAACAAATTTGTGTCGCATATTTCATATGCGTTGCACACACCCTTTCCATTTTCTAATAAAGCAAATGTGTTTCAATACTTCAAATGTGGTCCATAGCTAAAAACTATCTACCTAATGCATATGTGTTTCAACAAAGCAAGTGCGTTTCAAAATGCTACATGTGTTTATACAATAGGTAGATGCGATTCATACATACATATGCGGTGCATTTTATATCAGATATGATGAATGCCTAAAATACCTCTCCTAGTCGAGGCATCTTTTTACATATGTGTCATTCTGCAAGAAAATGTGTTGCGTATGATCACATATGCATCAATCCCGAAAGACCGCATGTGCAAGTTAAATTTTGGAGGCCTAAAACTATTTGCAAAACTAAATTTCAAGAGCTCATTTTCGAGAACATGCCAGTGGTCCTGCACCGGTTGGCCGTCTAAAAGTCTGGATCTGATAACCGTGATGCACAGCATATGGAATGGGCATCTTCGTCCAATACTCAAAGAAAATTTCTCAGTTCTTCAACTCTTTCGGGTGCAAATGAATTGGTTTTCAACCTAATTTATATTTATACCTAGGGTTTGGGTGGCATTTCTTTTGACCTTGTTTATTGGCCACATCAACTTTCAACTTCTACTAACCTGTACACATTTCTGCAACTTCCAAAATCAATTTTGTCAACTCCATAGCATTTTTTACTATCATTTTGACTTATCGAGAATATCTCCTGATATTTTTGAAATTTTTCAAAAATTTGTCAATTTTTCTGAGGGGGCATACCCTAACTCGTTTCATGTTGAGGCACAATCGAGGCATATTTTCTTGGACACAATGCCAAAATGACATTGTATCAAAGAGGGGAAAACTGTAGACACTGAAAATTGGTCTAGGCCTGCGAGTGCCACTTTCGACATAATGTTCTAATATCCATGGTCATAATTAAATAATATTTCCTCTATTAATTAAATACCCCTTTTTAGTTAATTAATTAATTCATTATGACCTTATTCAACCTTGATTAATTAAATAAATCATATTTATTTAATAATGTCGCTAACTAATTAATTCTTTTTCCTTAATTAAATAATTTATTATTTAATTAACCCCCTTTATCATATTTCAACTATAATTAAATATTTATTATTTAATTATTCAATTAACCTTTTCAACAGTCAATTAAATAAATTACATTATTTATTTAATTAAATCATTTCAATTTTGAATGTTGAATTAAATTAACATTTAATTCATTATTAATTCAAGTTATGTGACATTCTTCTGTCATTCAATTATCTAATCATTCACTCACCTTCTGACTCTAGATCTATTTTAAATCCACCAATTATCTTCGGATTTGATATTTGATCGTCTCTGCAAGAGGACTCTCTGTCACAACTAGTCAGTTAACTAGTTCCAACTCATGTGCATGAATGCGTTTATTAATTAAATATCTTTAATTAATTCATTTATTCATGTATGCATTTGAACTCTTTATTCTTCGAGTTCTAACTTTTTCTTTTTCATCCAAAGTCTATTTCTTCTATTTTTGAAGACTCTCAACTGAAGATCAATATCTTGAACTCTTATTCTTTCTATTTTCAAACAGTCTTGACACAAGATTAAGTTATCATTCCAATTTAATCTTCATCCTACATAATTTTCTAACTCACAACGCATGACATTCATCAATCTCATCTGTCGATCTCTCTTTTGAATATGAGTTGATCATTCGAAAACCCAAAATCTATAAAAGGGCCTGTCATTATCATTATTCCTCCTCCCGAAATCAATACTTTTGAGAAGAAACAAGAATCTTTGATATTTTGCTTAGACACTCAACAAGGTTATGCTTGCATCAATATTGAAAATCTGAGGGCAAGAATACTAATACAGAAAAATGGAGAAGGACAATCGAGATAATTCGAAGAAGTAGACTCATATTCGGTGAGATATTTTCAATTGTTTGTTTAGTTTATTTATGTTCATTTATTCATTCTTTTTTATTTTGATTTAGATTAGAGTTGATCATTTTAATCTGTGCAGCTATAGCATTAATCCAAAAAATCTATGTTATAGATCTATATGATAATGATGATGCAAATGAGATGTTTTTAAGATGCTTAGAATAACAAATCTATATTATCCTAAACAACTTAAACGATGATGCAATAAATGTGAGATGGATGAGACGGATTATGTTGTCCTATGATGATATGCCATGATTATGTAGAATGAGAGTGCAGATGCAAGATGGATGCATTGATGAAATGATACTATGTTAGTGTGAAAGAGGATAGAAGAATGAGAGGGATCAACCCTTGAATCTAAGAAGATGCAGAAGTCCAACAAGCCTATGATTCATTGAAACTTTATTAGATATGATGATGAATGATGATGATTTATTTTTTCTCCAAGGATGGGAAAAAATAAAGAGCATAACTTTCCTTATGTTTGATAACACACATAGGTAAGATGCATCAAGGTATAAAGAACCAGGATGGCGTTGCACCTAGTGTGATGGAATTTGACTCAACAATTAGATAGGAGTAATCTTGTTCACACCTGACATACAAAACCTTATTCAAAATGCAGTCCATATATTCTAAACATCTCAAACCAAAACATAGAAAAACAAGTCTTCCTATGCGGTCAACAAGATGTCTAAAACACCTTCCCTACAAACCAAACAAAGAACGCATGACCAAGTTATATTACAAGAACATACAACAAGCATGGTAGAAAAAAAGATAATGATTCTTGCCCCATTCCTTTCTCTCTAAACAATTTTGATTTGGCATCATCGAGAGGTCATTGGAATGAGCGCAAAATAAGATAAGTCAAAAAACACAAAGATAAAGTGAACAAACAAGATAATGAACATTCTTCGTACCGCTAGCCAAGACAAAACTATGGTGATGCCTGATGTTGATGTCCATTGTAGGAAGGATGCATCCTAGGACATGTTGTGATTAGGTGATGATGAGATTGACTAAATTATAAGCTATTAATATTCCGAGTTGACTAACTTGCTGACTTATTGATCTAGACTTGAGACTTTGACGATTGAGCTTTTACCTTTAAACCTACTAGACTTCCTTCTGATTAATTTACAAAAGGATGAAATTTACAGTGATTTATTATGAGAGGTGATTATTGTGGGTGAAAGCGAGATGAGACAGATGCACCATTTTGGGTTTTTTCGAATATTTGGATTTTTTGGTGTTTTTTGAATGTTTTGAGGTTGTTTTTGGGATTTTGAGATTTTTTACGAATGTTTTGATTTTCAAAATTTCCAAAGTTTTTGGGTTTATGAATGTTTTTGGATTTTGATATGATTTTGACGATTTGGGTGTGGATATGTGATGATATCAATGCTCTATTTTGGGATTTTGTTGAAAACCAAGCTAGGATTGATTGATTAGATTGATGGATTTGTGATGATAACATCATTGAGGATACACAATAATGCAAGGATAGTGTTAAGAAACATGAGGATTGGGAAGGATATCCCAAGATGATGATGGACTAGTTGGATTTGACTTATCAGGATTGATGATGATATCATTGTTGAGGATACACAACAATGCAAGGATAGTGTTAAGCAACAGAAGGATCAAAAAGGATATCCTAAGATAATGATGGATTGATTAGATTTTGATTGATCAAGATTGATGATGATAACATTGTTCAAGACACACAACAATGCAAGGATAGTGTTAAGAAACATAAGGATTGGGAAGGATATCCTGAGATGATGAGGGATTGACTGGATTTGATTGATCAGGATTTTGAAGGTTGATTTGGAATAAAATTGTTTTGATAATTTGATGTGACATTGAACTGTAAGATAGATGCAACTGATATTGATTGTTTGGATTGATGTTCAATGAAAGATAATGCTTGATAAGGAAGATCGTCTTGTCAAAATATGCCATGGGCTAGTGATTTAGAATTTTTGCTCACAAATGCTTGACCAAATTGATTTCACATTTGCCAATGTTTGGATCACCACATAAGTTGGAGGATATAGATTAAGATTTATTCCCGAAGCAAGATGTAAATATCTGCCCCCAGTGTCTAGCAATGCTTAAAAGGTCATGGGTGGATTCTTAGATAGATGGATGGATACAATAAGAATGCAAAGGGTGCCAAGGAATATCTTGTGATAAGATAAGGTGTTTGAACAAAGGATGTTCATTTGGATAGGGCTTCAAGCCTCAGATAATGTTGGATCGGATAGGATCAATGAAAATGAACCATGTCAAGATGTTTATCGGAAGCAAGTGTAAAGTGCACATCAATTTTTTTCATCTAGATCAAGATAATTTGGAAGAGGAATGTAGATATATGAAAATGGATTGGATAAATGGTTCATGGATGAACGGATAAGATGCTTCCACCTAAACTGGCACATGTAGATGCTCAATTCTACACATGATGCATGTTTTCAAGGTTTTCATCATGGTACCTATCCAAATTTCTACCATAGTGGTTTTAGCTAGAGGACAATTTCTTTATCTTTACTATTTTCATGATTTTTTGGTTTTTTTTATTTTTGGATTTTAAGCTCCTATTGAACCACCTAGGGTTGTTGATGTAGATTCTTATATCATAATTTTCCATCAATATCCTACTTGAAGAAGCTTCTTTTCACTTGAATGCAAATTTTGAGAATTTTGTTCTACTTTGTTGATACTAGAGTTAACTTTGTCTTTCTGTGCACATCACGACAGAGTAAGTTCTGAATCCTTATGATGAAGGGTTGTTGCCAACACATGGTCAATGTGAGAATTGGATATCATGCATGGAGGAGTGGATGATGCTGTGTGTTTAGTAATAGGAGATGGATTGGTTGATAGCTTGGAACCTTTGACTCTCCAAACTTGGGAAGATAAGCAATGATGAGTGGATATGAAAGTGTGCATGGAATCAAAGCCAACTGCTTGATATACTCTGTACGTCACTTGGGAAGCCTGATTTTTCCTTTATGAACATATTTGATGGATACTTTTCCCTTTTTTATTTTTCCCATAGTTTCTTTGACTAATGGAGTTTGATAGGGATAATATTTCTTTGTATTCTTTGGTATCCATGTGTATTTGATTTGTCTTTCATGCTTCGTTGCTTCTTTTGATTTGATAACATTCTTTGTGCTTTGATTCAAATCTTCCTTTTGATGTTGGTACCGATTCATGGATGGGGTGATGGGTGGATGCAGATTCATGATGTGGTTGGTTGTATTAGTGGCATTAGTTTCATCATAAGAATTCTTCGTGCTCCCTATGTTGACATTTTTTTGAGATGAAGTTTCCCCCAGTATTATAGAGGTATCACTAATATGTTTAGATCCCTTAATTTTCACATAACCAAGACCTTGATACTTAGCATTGTCAATAATTTGCACTGGTTCTAGGATACCCTATTCATGTAGACCTAATCCTCTGCATTGATAATTCATCTGCTCAAAAAAATTATCTGCAATAGGATATGATTTACTTTGGAAACAAGGTGCTAATCCTTCTATGCTCTGTCGTGGATCTTCAAAGGTGCTAACTTTTTCATTGAAAAGATAGCTTGCCCTAAAAAAGGTAAGTGATCCAATTTTATAAGTGATTGCATCCTCCATATGTGGGATAAATCCATGATTGATATTTTTGGCCTAATCTTGTGAAATATCAAATTTTAATGCTTCTTCAAGTGATGTTGATGATTCACTGTCCACATAAAATTATTCCTCATGATTCATTCTTGATATGTTTTTACATGATGTTTCCGATTCACAACTTCTATGGAATCCTTCTTTATGATCTATTGTTGATATGTCTCCATAGGATGTTTCTGATTAACAAATTCTATAGAAGCCTTCTTCATGATCCATTTCTGATATGTGTCTAGATTTTTCTACATCTTGGTCTTGTGTAAAAATGTTAAGATTAGGAGACTCTTGTTCCTTGGTAATGATGTCAAGAGTATGAGACTCTTGTTTTGAATGAAGCTCATCTATGTGTTCATCCAAAGAAAGCATCTCATGGGTAGAGGAAGGGGTATGTGCTACATAGATATGATCATCTTTTGCTACATCTTGTATGGATAGGAGAGTTCCCATTAGATTATTGTAGTATCTTGGAGATACAAATTCTTGATCTTGGTTAATTTTGGAATTGCTTGACATGGGTCAATTTCAAAGAATGGATTTCTTAAAAAAGGGTTCTTGGATATCTTCATTAGGAATGGGAAGTGGCTTAATATCCTCTTGAGCTTTGAGTGGACTTGGATCAAATGTCGAGTTGGGGATTCCTTCAATATCTATAACCATGAGGTCAAAGGATGTCAATATGTCTTGGGAAGTACCATTGCTAGACCTTGATGGAGGATATTGATCATGCTTTGGGATACTTTCTTGATATATGTCCTCTAACTCATTAGGTAATGTAGAGACATTTTTAACATGATCATTGGTGGATGGAGCATGGATTATGTAAATGGCATCAAATAATGTTAACACGTCTTGAAATAGATCACTAAAAAGTGGCTCTTGATGAATGTTGATTTGATCATTGGATGGGGTAGACATATCTTCACAGTGCTCATCGATGAATTGATTTTGATCATTATCCTCAATAGTTATGGTGGAGATATTTTCAATGTTTTCAACCATAAGATCAAATGATGTTAACGTTTCTTAAATTGGATCATTGATGGGTATCGTTGGTGGTTTTTGATCATGATTGAAAATTGAATCTTGATATATGTTGATTTGATCATCAGAGGATATGGAAACATCCTCAAGGTGCTCATTGACAGGTAGTTGTGATTGATCTTTGAGATGTGATGACTAATCTTTGAGATGGGGTGATTGGGTTTGTTGTTGATGTTGTTGATATCCAACCTCTTGATATTGGAGATATTGTTCTTGATATGGTTGTGGAAACAACTCAATTCTTTGATGACATGGTTCAACCAATGGAAGAGTGTATTGATTTTCGGGTGGAGATGTCTCTTGGTGATATGAATCAATATGTTTTTTGAGTGTAGTAATTTTGCTTTGCAAGATTTTACCTTGAAATTATTGATATCGTTGACTTTGTTGTTGAGCAAAGCATATTTGGCATGTATACTTGTGGTGTTTGCATTGGATCAGGGATGGATTGATCTTGAGCAATGTTCTTATTTGGTATGATGTTTAGATTTGGCATTATTGGTTGATATTGAACATTGTTGTGAGTGGTAAGCACATTGCTTTGATTTAGGTAACTTTGATTTTGCATGGGGTTACCTTGACTTGGATCAATACATAGAGTTGTCAACATATTGCCTGGATTTTGAACAACATTGGTGGTATTTTCAAACATATCCATCCCAAAGTTTACCAAGTATGGATTTGATATGTTTATGTTGGTAAGCTTGGATTTGGTACAATCACATTTGGCATGTATGAATTTAGTGGTATAATTTTGTTTGGAATACTCATGCCTTGATTTTTTGATTGATAGATTTGTAAGTTTTGACTTTGATTTAAATCTACCATAGGGAAAGGTAGTTCAAAATCTAGATTGGGAAAACTCACATTTGTTGTATCATTGAGATTTGTAGGAGATAGTGATCCCATGTGTGGATTGTATAAATGTAAGTTTTGACAATCAATTGGTATTGTAAGGCCTTGATAGTTTGGTTGAATTGCATCACTCATGATGTATGAATAAAGTGTATACTCTATGTTCCTCTTGTGTTTTGACCTTGCTACAAAAGTGAACCTCCAAGGTGTTTAGGACCAATGATGAGATGAAAGATGAAAGGGTGAGTGATATGGGTGTTAGACCTGTTAGGAGATTTGGATTAATGCTATACTTACATTTTTATTTTGATTGGTTTGATTTGGATGATGAACTTGTAAACCCTAATATTTTAGATGTTATCTTAGGATGAACTCATCCAAGAGGTGCTAATCTAACTAGAGGTATGAGAAAGGATTTACTCTCACACTCTTAGCTAAACAAAGAGATTTTGATTTGGTTTAATGATGTTGATGAGGGTGCAACTCGAGACACAGAAAAACTAACAAATCTTATTATTTTCAAAGTATGAAATTCTTACATGCAGAGGATCTCCAATCCTCGAGTTTTGCAATACATGCAAATTACAGAAAAGAAATTACAGAAATTCCCCTATTCGCAACATGTGGTCTTCTTTCCCAAAAACTGCCCACAAAAGTCAGAAACTACCCCATAAATAGCCCCATTCTCCATTTGGAGCCAAAAACAACATTCTAATTATGCACAAACTTTCGGAAGCCCTAACTCAAGATCTAATTGTCGGATCTTCAATGATAATACCTTTTTGGAAAGGTCTTGTGAAAATGAAGTGCCCAAAAGTGGAGCCTAAAGGCTAACCACTTTCGTTTTCTGCCAATTTTCGGGCCCATCCAGAGCCTTTAAGTCCCTCAAAATTAGCTCCGAAGATTTTGTAGGGCAAAAAGCAGAAACTGAAACTTTAATAACTTTTGAACCGGGAATGATCTTCACCTGATTCTTTCACCAGAGTGTTTATTATTATATCCTGAAGCCTCCCTTAAATTTCTATCTCCTCATGCCTTCAAATTCATACCTGACCACTGGATGCTCTTGCACCAGACACCCAGGGTAATTTGAAAAGTGACCCCATCACTTCTCAGGTGGTTGAGGAAAACCCAAACAGTCAACCTCTACCTTAGACAACCAAGATGAATCTTCCACAGGCCTTCCTCTCCACTTGACCAAATATTCTTCATACTGCCTGTTTTTGGTACTCCTTCCCACACGGCTATCCAAGATTTCTTCGATCTCCTCCTTTTCTAAAGTAGGTGCTGGAATACCACACTGTTCCATTGTTGGTACTTTCTCTGCGCCACTCATGATATTTTGTCAAATCTGCAATGTTGAACACAGGGGAAATGTTGAATCCATCCGGCAACTCTACCTCATATGCATTCCCTGAATCATGCCTCTTCAAAATTTTACAAGGACCAAACTTCTTCATCTTCAGTTTGTTATAGGTTCCTACGGGAAACCTTTATTTCCTCAAGTGGACCATCACTTCATCACCAATCTGAAACTCCTTATACCTCCTCTTTTGATCTACCTTAGCCTTATACTACATATTCATCTTGTTAATGTGTTCTTTTACCTTCTCATGCATATTCTTGATGTGTTCTACAAAGTCTTCAGCTTCAGCACTTGTCTTCTTCTCTTGGTCCATCTTTCTCAATTCTGGAGCAGTCCTAGGACTACTTCCATACACAATCTGGAATGGTGATCTACCAGTGCTTCTATTGACAGAATTGTTGTAAGCGAATTCTGCCTGGGGTAAGATCAAATCCCATCCCTTTGGTTTATCTCCTACCAAGCATCTCAGTAGGTTACCCAAACTCCTGTTCACAACTTCAGTCTGCCCATCAGTCTGGGGATGGTGTGCAGAACTAAACTTCAACTCTATTTTCAACTTCTTCCACAAGGTCCTCCAAAAGTATCCAACAAATTTTGTGTCACGATCTGAGACTATACTCTTTGGCAAACCATGTAGCCTCACCACCTCTCTGAAGAACAAGTCAGCAATGTGGACTGCATCATGGGTCTTCTAGCATGGGATGAAATGTGCCATCTTCGAAAACCTATCAACTACCACAAATACTGAATCATTCCCTCTATGTGTCCTTGGCAAACCAAGAACAAAGTCCATACTTATATCCTCCCATGGCCTCTCTGGTACAGGTAAGGGCTGATACAACCCTGTATTCTGACTCACTCCTTTAGCCATTTGACATACCCTGCAACTCTGCACAAACTTCTTCACATCTTGTGAAAACTGAGGCCAATAATAATGCTCACTGATAATGGAAATGGTCTTATCTCGACCAAAATGTTCCTGCCATTCCTCCACTGTTTCTCTTTTATCAGGTTCTCCCTCATGGAACTCCTCGGAATACACAATTGACTTCCCTTAAACAACATGCCTTCTTGAATTATGAAATCTAGCCACTTTGTCCTGTCAACTGTAACAGGTTCCTTGCAAGCTTTCCAAGCCTCTGCAAAATCAGGATCATTCGGATACAATGTCTTGAGTTCACTAAACCCAACCACCTCAATCTGCATTTCTATCAACAATGTATGCCTCCTACTTAAGGCATCTGCAACCCTATTTGACTTCCCACTCCTATGTTTTAAAACAAATGTATAACTCTGCAAAAATTCTACCCATTTCATATGCCTCTGATTTAATTTTCCCTGACTACTCAGGTACTGCAATGCTTGATGATCAGTATACATAACAAATTCCTTCGGCAACAAATAATGCCTCCATTTCTTTAATGCTTGAACTATTGCATAAAATTCTTGGTCATATACAGAGTACTTTCTCTTTGCATCATTTAACTTTTCACTGAAATAGGCAATGGGCTTACCTTCCTGGCTTAACACTGCTCCAATGGCACAACCACTGGCATCACAATCCACTGAAACACCTTATTGAAATCTGGGAGAGCCAAACAGGTTGTTCTATCACCTTCTGCTTCAATAGATCAAAACTCCTTGCTGCTCCAGTGCTCCACTTGAACTCTTTTCTATCCCCTCTCATTGTTTCAGTTAGGGGTGCACAAATACTACTGAAGTTTCTAATAAACTTTCTGTAAAAACTGGCCAAACCATGGAAAGATCTCACCTCAGTAGCAGTTCTTGGGGTAGGCCATTCCATGAATAGCCTTCACCTTCTCTGGGTCCATCTTGAGACCTTCTGTCGAGACAACAAACCCCAAGTACACTAACTCCTTCTTCACAAAACTACACTTCTTCAGATTAATCAGCAATTTCTCTTCTCTTAACTTCTCAAAGACTCTACCAATATGCATTATATGCTCATCTAGTGACTTACTGAATATCAAAATATCATCTAAATACACAATAACAAAGCTTCCTAGGAACTCTTTCAGTACCTCGTTCATGAGCTGCATGAATGTGCTCGGTGCATTGGTTAGCACAAAAGGCATAACTAACCACTCGTATAGGCCCTCTTTGGTCTTGAAGGTGGTCTTCCATTCATTTCCCTCTTGAATCCAGATCTGGTGATATCCACTCTTCAGTTCAATCTTTGTGAAGTACTAAGCTCCACTCAAACAGTCCATCAGGTCATCCATCCTTGGCAGGGGAAATCTATACTTGATTGTTATCTTGTTTATGGCCCAAGAGTCTGTACACATCCTCCACTCCCCATCCTTCTTTGGTGCTAGTACTGCAGGTACTGCACATGGACTCAAACTCTCTTGAATCAAACCCTTTCTCAACAACTCCTCAACTTGTCTGTTCAACTCCTCATTTTCTACAGGAGTCATTCTATGAGCTGCCTTATTCGGCAAACTGCTCCTGGGATCAAGTCAATCTGATGACTGATCTTCCTCATTGGTGGTAAACCCTCAGGTACATTATCATAAACAATATCCTGAAACTCATTCAATAACCCAAAAACTTCTACTGGAACCTTCTCACTACCCTCCTTATCCATTTTAGGAATCAATGCATAACACACACGCTCATGTTTCATGCCTTCTAAAAATTTCCTTCCATCAACATAACAAATTCTAGCACTACTGCATACCTTTTCTTCGGCCTTCTTCAGGGGTTTCAACTTATGGCGGACTCCATCCTTCATCAGGGAATAAGTGTTTGCATGGCCATCATGTACAGCTCGCCTGTCAAACTGCCACGGCCTCCCCAGCAACATGTGACATGCATCCATGGGGATGATATCACAGAGTACCTCATCACGATAGCTTCCGATCTTGAACTTCACCAGGCACTGCTCATTGACTAGAACTTTGTGGTCTTTCTGCAACCAGGCAATCCGATATGGATGTGGATGCCTTTCCCTCTTCAGCTTCAACTTTGTAACCATTTCTTCTGACACTAGATTATCAGTGCTCCCACCATCAATAATGACATCACAACATTTTTCTTCACACTTGCACCTTGTGCGAAACAGATTCTTCCTCTGTTCTGGCTCCTTCTCTTCAGTCACCAGGGCTCTTCTAACCACTAGGGCTTCTCCCCTTTCAGCATCATCTAAATGCTTAGATTGAGCCTCCTCATCTACATGTGCAACCCTTGCATGACCTTCCAACCTTTTGTCTGTCCTTCCTTGGTATTGTGGACATTCATAGGCTCGATATCCTTCTTCACCACATCGAAAACAAGTTCCTCTAAAACCACCCCTTCTGAGTCCTTGCCCAAATCTTCCTCGTCCTCTACCTCTTTGATCACCACCATTTTGATCACGTGGGCGGTAGAAGTTATCATTCCTCTGGCTTCGACTGTACCCACATCTTCATTTTTCTTCTCATCCTCATTTCGGCTTCCAAAAGATCTTCCGCTACCCCTTCCGCTTTGACCTCCTCGTCCTTTTTGCTTACTGTCAAATCTTTTGTTCAACTTCTCTTCAACTCTTAGCAAAAATTGGTAAGCATCCTCAATGGTGGCCATTCTGACCAGGCTTAACTCCTCTTGAATGCTCGTCGTAACCCATTAAGATAACGGGCTACCTTCTCCTTGTTGGCCTCTGCATGTCTCGTTCTGATGATCATCTTGTGAAAATCTTCTGTGTATTCTTTCACATATCTACTTCCTTGCTTCAACCCTTGCAATTTCTTCAATAGATCTAACTCATAGTCCATTGGAATGAACTACTTCTTTAGTTTCTCCACCATGCGATCCCATCTGGTGATCTTTCCCCTTTCTCTCTTATTTCTTTCTAGTTGGACCTCTTTCCACTAGATACTGGCGTGGCCCTTCAGCTTCATTTTTGCAAACTTAACCCGATCTGGGTCCTCTACTTCTTCATACTCAAAATACTCTTCCAACTCGTTGATCCAATCAATCAACTCTTTTGGGTTCAGACTACTGGAATTGGGAACTTCTACTTTAGGTCTTTTTCCGATCTTTGAAATGGCCCTTATCAGTCGCATTTGATCTTGATCAATAGCTTCTTCTTCCTCTTCTACATCTGAATCTTCTACCTCTTCTTCATCCTCACTTTCTTCTCCCCTTCTCGGGTTTACCCCTCTTCTTAACTCTCTTTAGAATGCATTAATTTGTCTCTGGAGGGCTCTGAAACCCTCGGCCGCTAATGAATCTCTTCCACCAGCATTTTTGGCACCTCCAGCACCACCTTGCCTACCACGTGCCAGTCTTGGAGGCATCTTGAATAACTTGAACCCACAACCACAGTCCTAGTGTGAACTGCCTCACGATCGACGATCTGTCCACACGCTCAATAAAACCCGCTCTGATACCACTTGATGAGGGTGCAACCCGAGACATAGAAAAACTAACAAATCTTATTATTTTCAAAGTATGAAATTCTTACATGCAGAGGATCTCCAATCCTCGAGTTCTGCAATACATGCAAATTACAAAAAAGAAATTACAGAAATTCCCCTATTCGCAACATGCGATCTTCTTTCCCAAAAACTGCCCACAAAAGTCAGAAACTACCCCATAAATAGCCCCATTCTCCGTTTAGAGCCAAAAACAATATTCTAATTATGCACAAACTTCCGAAAGCCCTAACTCAAGATCTAATCGTCGGATCTTCAATGATAATACCTTTTCGGAAAGGTCTTGTGAAAATGAAGTGTCAAAAAGTGGGGCTTAAAGACTAACCACTTTTGTTTTCCGCCAATTTTCGAGCCCATCCGGAGCCTTTAAGTCCCTCAAAATTAGCTTCGAAGATTTTGTATGGCAAAAAGCAGAAACTGAAACTTGAATAACTTTTGAACCGGGAATGATCTTCGCCTGATTCTTTCACCAGAGTGTTTATTATTATATCCCCGAAGCTTCCCTTAAATTTTTGTCTCCTCACGCCTTCAAATTCATACCTGACCACTAGATGCTCCTGCATTAGATGTACCCAAGTCTACATAATGATGTTTCCAAAGCTCTAAAGGTTGTTTGTGGGATGGAGATGATAGATTTTTTTGGATGGATGAAAGGGTTGATTTGATCCTAGATGGACCTAAGAGGACTTTGTTTACAAGACCAAGGTAGTGAAAAACATGCTTTTCTCTAAGATTAGTTCAAATCAAAAAACTAATGTTTACATGGAAAACCATATGACCCAAAAGAGACCAAGCACATGTGTGGTTCAATTGTCTGTTATCTTTCTTAGATTCAGTTCTTTTTACCACAAAAGCTTTCTTGATTATGTTTCAAACTAAATTTCCAATGTCCTAGCTTCTTCTCATCCCACAAATTCCATTATGTGGAAATCAAGGAAAAAGTTTCCTAATGTTGACTTTAGTGAGAGAAAATTGTGATTAAACCAAAATACTTAGATGCCCCTAAGGATGAAATCCCTAAGGCAAGCAAGAGCACTTAGATTTTTCAAAGGTATTTGTTCCTCCTAAAGGGTTTGAAGTTTTGGGGATCTTGTGAATGTTTTTTTTTCATATGTTTTGGATCCAAGCAAAGTGTTTTGATTTCGAAACAATGTACAACCCTAGGATGAAAAGAAAATATTTGTTGATTTCCCACTTGGAAAAATCTAGCTACACTTACTCTTAGCGGATGATTAGATTCTTGAAAAAAAAAGCTCCCCCTTATAGTGCACTCGCTTCTCAGGTCAGCCAATCATCAATACCCATGAATATCCCATGGCATACTTCTCATCTCTACTAGGATTTGTAAGAATGTAGGGCGGCTTTAGAACGACCGTTCTTGCATCAACAAAGAGATTAGGATTTTGTTCCTTCTAAACAAGGGGTTTTAATGCAAGAATTTCGTTCATGGGGGACCATCCATGTGGCAAGAGACCATTTCTGCACTTCTTGTCGAAATGATCCTCATCATACTCAAACTTTCCTTGAGTACCCACACTTGTATACCCATTGGAAGTCGCTTGGCTTTAGCATGTTACCAGTTGGGTCATCCCCTAGGGTGATTACTTTTTCCCACCAGGAAGGCCCTGTATAGATAAACAAAAGTGAGCAAGTACATCCATCGTTCAATCGATCTTTGTTGAGAAACAAAGAGAGAACACTCGTGATGTACTCCACTCACATTCACAAGATTTGTTCAATTTTAAACCCAACTTGAAATATGTAGGTAACCTTTTAGATAGTCAATGTCACTAAAAATATTTTGATTCTCAAGATCACCATGAAGCGTAGAGAAGTGCATACGCATTTGAATGACATGAGTTGAAAAAAATATTACAAAACAATGAAAGCACAAGTTCGTTTTAAGCACCAAAATCCAAGTGTGAAGTTGATTGTTTAGTTTTAAACCAAATTGAAATTCTAGTAAGTGTTTTAAGGTTCAATTTTAATCCAACTTGAAAAAGATAAAATCAATGATTAATTCTAAATCCCAAAAAGAAGTGATTTGTCTTAAAACAGAAAACAAAAGTAGAAAATGGAAGCTCTAGATTATTACAACAAGTATTAAAAAATTATTTTTCAAGTCTTGATTTCAATGTTCCATGATCAATTTTCCTCCACTCCAATTTTCTAGTTAGTTAACTCCCTTGTGAAAAAGACCACCCTTGTTTTTTGATGTAAACCCTATAAACAATACAAAATTTATCAAAAATAAGATTTATGATATTTCCAAGAATCAAACATAATGAATACATTCACAAAGGATCAATAATAAAATAATTTAAGTCCGCAATAAGGCTTGCTTGGATTCCATGCATCCTTAAGTCATAAAGCCACATAAAGTACTCCTTTGGTAATGTAGCCAATTGAAATTGAATTGTGATACAAAGATGTACTTGAATTTGCACTTAAATTGTATTAGTATGGCCTGTCAATTCTCCAAACAGATTTAACATTCAAGGATTTCCAAGCCCCACTGATTACCCAGCCACTTGATTTTTTAAGACTATTTTACCCATGACATGGCACAAAATTGAAGGTTGTCGTAGAAAAAGGTCAAGCGGTGAATAAATTAATGCATGGACCAAATTTAAATATCAATCAATATCAGTGCACATATTACATTTAGCAAAAAGGATTCGTAGTGATCTCTTCCAATTTTAAATTTTAGCAAATTGACAGAAAAGGCTAGAGGGCTATAAGATCAAGTTGTGGGTTTATGATGTCACACATACTAGAAAGGACACGTTCTAGGTAGACTAAAATAAATCCATATTAATTCTTCAGGTCACCTATCAACAAAATCAACACCCTTTCACACTGCTAAAATGTATGTTTTCCTTAAATTTGGTTTGTAAGAAACTATAAAACAATCCTATGATAGCAAGAAAAGTATATGTGCATTGTTCTCTTAGTTACGCCAACCCTACTCCCTCCATTTGAACCGTATTGTGCACCAGCTCAAAATCGAAAATAATAATAAATTTAGTTTCATGTTATAAATTGGAATTTGTGTTTAGTGATTTGTTTTTTGCATTAAATTTTTTGATTCGAAAAATGCCAATAGTACAGGGTTTTTCAACTCTTTTCGGGGACTTAATGCTTGAGAAGAGAATAATTTAAGGGAATATTTTTTGCCATTCTATAAGACCACATAGTGATCATTTTATATTATAAAAATATGCTTTTAAAATGCCAACCTCACTCATAAGGAGAGTAAGTAATATACAATAAATAGAGGAAGGAGAATAAATAAATGAATAATCATAAAATTGAATAATCATGAATTTCAATTAATATAGTATCATTTACCTCTAATTTCCTCTAACCATGCTAGGTATGTCAGATATCTACCTATGGATTAAATAAATGAATGGAACTTTGTAGGGAGTTAAATGTTATCGAACATCCCATCGCTTTTCTTCAAATCCACGTTATCATAACTCCTACTAATAAATGGCTCTTAGAAAATTTTATGCTAATGTAATTGGGAGGCGTAAATTCAAATTTCAAGATATTTTCTAGATTGCAAATGATTGTAGGACCTACGAAAAGACAAAAGACTTATTGAACAGGCATAAGAAACTTTCAAGTAAACGCAACTGGTAGGTGAAAATATCAAATTCAATAGTTTTTTCCAGCTTCGAGTCTCAAAGAGATGTCATTCATGAAATTTATTAATTGCCATACCTGCACAAAAGAGGCATAAGAAAATTTCAAGCGAAGGCTATTAGTAGTTGTAAAATTAGCGAACTCCATAGCCTTTGCCTATGTAGGCCTAAGATTTAAAAATGCACATTTTTATTCCTCTATGATGGCTCATAAGGAATGTTTGAATTCTTTGGATTGAGAGAATGATGCACAACATCCAATAAATGGATTCCTTTGATCCCCTACTTTCTGGCCAACTTGATATTTTTTAGATCACCTCAAGGTTGTCTCTGCTAAAAACATGATATAGCTTTGAAACCCATCGAGTGGAGGAAATGCATGCAACAACCATCTTTAGATAATTTCCCAACTAGAAACAACAACATTTAACCATAGTCATGCAATTATGATTCAATTTTCAGATCACTTGGAATAAAATAACTTGATTTGAATCTATTTATGGTTCAATATAAAGCTAGTTTCAGAGAGAGCTGCGTAAGGAGTAGTCCTCATTTTTTTTTTTTTTTTAAACTTATTTTTTTTGTAGAAATGTTGTAAGGGAAAGAATGTTGTTCTTTAATAAATCAATAGAAAAGAGAGTATGAGATGCAAATTCTCTTAAGCTGCAAAGAATAAAATAGTAAATGTTCACCCTCTTTAGATTAAAGTAACATGTACCAAAAAAAAAAAAATCCCTAGTATTTTGATGCATATAATGGTCATGTTAGCTCTCACAAGCATCCAAGATATCCATAGAGTGTCTGCAACAAGGTAAACTACACTTCTATGTTGTTTATTGAGCAAAAATTGTTAACATGCAATAGAGAAATGTATCCCTAATCCAATGCCAATTATCAAAGGTTTTGTAGTCAAATGCACGACTCTAATGCTTTTGAAAACCAAAATAGCTAAAAATTCCCAACAAAAATATATGTAAGGTAGAAGAGTTCAAATCTGGTAATAAACAAAACTTATGTGTCATGGTTTCTCCTTCTAAATGTGATGGTAATTTAAAACCTATTTTAAATCATTCTTTTTCAATAGAAAAGTGGCATTGTTGACTACATGCAAAATTAAAATATAAACAAAAATTTCATTCTATTGCTTGGTGCGTACTCAAACAACATATAAGTACAACTCATTTGACCCAGAATATTAAAAACCTACCATCCTTCTAGCACCATTTTGTAGATGGTGAAATCTGCAAATTTCTTAAAAACTCCAACACACTCTTAGCATGGTTAGTTATTTAAAACAAAGAAAACAAAAACATCTCTATAAAATACTGAATCATATAAAGTATGTGTAGACATGCAAAACTAACATCATGCAACCCGCTCTAACCATTCTACTATTAATCAATTATAACAATTTATTGATTAATTTCCTAAGGTTCATTAAATAAATCAAATTATTTAATCCTTATGTTCTTCTCATTTGATTTAATAAATCAAACTAATTTAATCAAATGTCACCTCTTAATATCATCCAAGTTAATTAATCTACATTAATTAACTTCTAATCATGATTATCATTCTCTAGGTTTTGACTCAACTAGAGTCAAATCCAAACTCTTAACTAACCCACCCACTTGCATCAATAAATCATTTATTTGATTTATTATTTCTTCCAATTACATTCAAAATGGCATCAAAATGGAATATTCTTCCAATTTGAATCTTCCCCCCAAAAGGGACTTGTCCCTTCCAACAAGGTTTTAAATGCTATTTGCACAAGTCAAACATGGCATTTATTGCACCTTTCATCCCCCCTAAACATGTCATTTCATCCAAATTTGAATTTCAAATTGGCACATTGGCCAAGGCTTGCACATTCCTCACCCTCTCACACCTTGACAAGTGGCATCTTGTCATTGGCCCATGAATGATCCCACATTCATCAATTTGGCCTCTCCTCTCTTCAAGTTCAACTATAAGTTGAAGGCTTCTCTCCTTCAAACAAACAACACTTACTCATTGCAAGGTTACTCTCTTCATTTGAGAATCAATCTTGCTCTTCATCATTCACAATCTACACACATTTTGAAAGCATCTACACTATAGGAAACTTGATTTCAAGCATCTCATTGTCTATCTCTCTAAGCTTATCAAGGATTGGGAAAGGGCTCTTTCACATACTCAAAGAGCACCAATCCACCATAGAATAGGTTGTATTTCATTTCTCCATTGCATGTTTGTCTTAATTTTATCATTTTGTTTGGAGTCAATGATGTATTTTATTCTATGAGGATGGCTAAATCTATACAATCCATGTGTAAGATTTTGACATCCTACAAATGACGCTAGAAGGAGGCCTTTCTCTATATATTTAACGTGCATATATGTTGAAACATTAAGGGAAATGAGAACACTCTTTATTGGATCTGTGTTTGACTAATCTGCATTTTTTTTTTTTTTTTGTTTTTTATCTTGAATTTCTATGCTTCTATTTTGATACAGGCAAATAAATATGTTGTTTTATTTCATTAATATTACTGTCTTTGTCTGCCACACTTTGTATACCCTCTCTGGTCAATAGATATTACATATCATATCTATTGAGTTCGCCATTTACTCTTGCAAGTTGAGCATTTAATATCACTGTCTATGTTTGCTGAGATTTAAGATGTATGGTAAATGACTGCATAGGGGAACTTTGAAGACTTCCACACATCATGTCTTTGAAAAAAAATCCACATTTTAAACACCGAATACTTTCTGATTGAAACTGTGAGATAATAACTGCAGGCTTGTGAGATAATAACTGTAGGCTTTTCTTTTTCAAACAGATCCATTTTCTATTTAGGCTGCAATCACTACACCTGGCGCACTGTCAAAATGCTTGGTGCACTATCAAGATAACTTACCTTTGCTTCCATGCACACATAAGGAGGATGCTAGTTATTAACAAAAAGTAATGATTTTGTTATTAAAGAAAAAAATTGAAATGTTACCTTGAACGGTTTGGAGGGATTTGCGTATCTTTTGTACACCACCATTACAATCCATGTGGACTTACATTTTTGTTGTTTGTGGTCAAAATACCTGGTGTGCTCTTAGTTGTTTGGTCAAGTAGTCTACGTGCCTGATCTACCGCTACCTGTTGCTTGCAGGGTCAAGGCCCCAAGCAATTCTAATTCATGTGTTAATAGAAGCGATCAAGTAATCTTCACATTGCCAACGGTCGGGATGTTCACAGTGTCCGTGTTGCCAGGTGCGTGGCCGGTGGTCTGGTATAGTATAATCACCAACGTTCCTGCTAGGGTCACATAGTTAAGCAAGCAGAAACAGAGCAAAGATGGTTCACAAGTGGAGAGCTCACTGTTGTTTCCCAATAAGTGCGCGAAGAATGAGTGTGGCTATCCCTTGTATATTTATGGCTGTCTTGTTCACCATTTACACCCTATAGCCTTAGTTTCTAGCCATCGTACCTAGCTAGGAGACTGTTCCTTTTTAAATATTCTTGAAAGTATGTTTCGGCATTTTGAAGAGTTTTTCTTTACATGTACCAATTGCATTACCTTGAAAGTTTCTAAAAAAAAAAAGCCTTTGATTTCTTCGCAGGCAAGGAGGATGCTGGTAAAGATGCTTAAAAAATAATGAAGTTGTATTAAGGATGCTGGTAATCCTCCTCGTGTACTGTGAACACTAAAATGGTACTAAATGTTGGCGAAATGGAGAGATCCAGCATAAAAAGAGTAGCTATAGAGTTTGAGACAATCCATGCACTCGTACTCTCACTGTGTAAAGCGAATCTGCAAGGAAATTAGAGGCAAATAGCAGATTACATTTACTATTAATTGCAAGCATTGAATTTGAATACCAATTTTATTGTTCCTGACAAAGCAGTAAAGTGGGGCAATAGGAAATGAATGTTTTTAAATTGAATCACGAGAGAAATCTTGAGGGGATCATTTTAGATTATGTTGTCATTTTGTGTTGCCATACGATTCAGATATTTCATTCTTGACTTGATTATTTTCAAGCTTTTTAATATTTTTTATCAAGTCCCATTTGGTCTATTACAAAGGCAACTTAAAGACAGTCTGTAAATGGAGAGTTCCCTGCTACTTGCTTGTCATTAGTTTTCAAGTCATCGCTGCGGGTCCCATGGATTAGAATTTCAATGATATTTGTTGTTTGTGCTAACATGTCAACTGGAGAAACTAACGCAATCAAATATGCTGCAGATTTAAGATGTTCTTATTGCTGTTTCTGATTTTGTAGAATATGCCACAACAATCCTTCAAATAGTTTGCATGCCTTCTTCGTTTGGTGAATATTTCCCCTAAGCTTTCTTTTTGCAGGGGATGATGCTAGATGAAGGCTGTGGAATCAAGCTTACGCCTGCCAATTGCCTTAGCTTGAAAGTCTCTAGAGCCTTTTCAACAGATTCATTTAATGTTGCACCAAAATTTACTGGGATTAGATCTGTTTGACAGCAATCTTCTTTTATTCTCAAAGATTTATGTGTCCTGAAAATCATGGCTGTCAGAATGTCAGTCCAACCATAGTCTTTAAGATGTTCAATAAGATTTTACTGCCATAGAATTTCAGGTTAAATCTGACTCCTTTTTGACATCTTGTTTTTGTTTTTTGTGTGCCTAGCATAGGCGTATGAATCTGATCTTCAATTGGGTGACAGTGATAAGAATCATGATATTTGATTATTATTTTATCCACACAAAATCCCTTTTTTTTCTTGTAGGTTGTGCGTGATAATAAACACTGAGGTGATGGCTTCTTGAAAGTGGTTGAGAACAAAGTGCGATGAAAACCTAACTTGCATTGTATTAAAAAGGATAAATCTTGTGCGGGCGAAGTACATTCTATAGCATTGTACTGGTGACGGTAAAGAAATTTCGTGTTCTACATTTTACATCCAAATTTTTGTTTCTTTTTAAAACTATACTTACAAATTTGGGTGGAGAATTCACTAGATAATTGAAGCATTTGTTTGAGATTTGACATGTTACACTAATGTGATTTAAGTGCATATTTAAGTATCTTTGTACTTAATAAATTTCAAAATACGTTGGTTGTGGATTTATAAATTAATGATGCATGAGACACAAACAAGCTTTCTTCTTGGATTGGATTCAAACATAATGTTTGATTCCTTGAAATATTATAAATCCTATTTCTAATAACTTTGTAATGTTTTATAGGTGTGGACATCAAAGTTGAAACATCAAGGTTGACATTGGAGATTGAAATTGAAGGTTGAAGCAAAAAATGAAGGCAAAAAGAGTGGCATTGAAGATTTTTCTTGAAAACAAAACTTGAAAAGCATTTTTTAATGCTTGTTTTAACAATCTTAGAGCTTCCATCTACTACCCTTTTTTTCTGTTTTAGATCAACTCACATTTCCTTCTGGGTTTAAAATTAACCATTTGACTTGATCTTTTCAAAGTTGGTTAAAAAGAACCTTAGACATTTACTAGATTTCAATTTGGACTTAAAATTGAACAAGGCAAACTTCACATTTCAATTGGTGCTTTTAAAACGAACAAGTGTCTTTCATTTTTTGTAATCTTTTTCACAAATTAACATCATTGAAATGCGTATGCACTTCTCTCGTGCTTCACAGTGATCTTGAGAATCAAAAGCATTTTGGTGATGTTAAGTTGTCAAAAATATTGCCTCCACACTTCGATTTGGGATCTAAAATTGAACAAAACATGTGAGTGTGAGCAAGATATATTGCGGAGGTTTTCCCCTTTGTTTTTCAACAAAGGTTGTGTGAACGACGGGATATGTTAGCTCGCTATTGTTTATCTTAGAGGGCCTACCTTGTGGGAAAAAGTACTCACCCAAGGGAACGACCCAACCGGGAACATGCTAAAGCCAAGCGACTTCCACCTGGGATATAAGTGTGGATATTAGAACAAAGGCCAATATCACAAGGATTATTATGATGAGATGGATAGCAATGGACTCTCGCCAATGTTGGATAATCCCCCATGAACGGAATGCCCGAATTACAACCCCTTGTTTAGAAAAAGGCCAAAATCGTGTCTATCTTGTTGGTGCAAAAGGTCATGTCCTTTGAAGCCGCCCCACGTAACATGTGGTCTTGTTGTGGAAATGGAAAGTATGCCATGGGAGATTCATGGGTACTAATGCTTGGCTGACCCGAATAAGTGAGTGCCGTGGAGGGGAGCCAGTGTGGTCAAGCATTTAGCCATTCGCACAAGATATGCGCAGCTGGATTTATCCAAGTGGGAACCCAACAAGATATTGCCTCATCATCCTAGGGTTGTAAAAGTGCTTGGAATCAAAAACACTTTGCTTGGATTCAAAACATTGAAAAACGAACATTCACAAGAGCCTCAAATTTCAAACACCTTGGAGGAAACAAATACCTTTGACGAATTTAAGCACTCTTGCTTTCCCTAGGGATCATATCCTTAGAGGTTTCTAAGTGCTCAAATTCTATCGTCATTTGTTTTCACTAAGGATAAACATAGGAGACTTTTGCCCTAATTTCCTTGATTTCCACATAATGGACCTTGTGGGATGAAGAAGAAAGCAGGACATTAGACATTCAGTTTGAAAACATAATCAAGCAAGTGATTTTGGTAAAAAGGATTCACTAAGACAAGATAAAAGACAAATTTGATTACACATGTGTTTTCTAACATGATCAAAATCCCAAAACCGAAGTTCAAAAAGCTTAGTGTGAAAGCTAGTGAGGAGCGTCTTGAGATCCTGAATTGTTTGAAAGGTTTGCTTTCCTCCCATAGGAAATATAGCGTGTTCTTCAACACCGAGGTCTTGTAAGAAGAAGTGTTATTCTAGGTCAAGTCTAGGATCAAATTCAATCACTTTCATCCATCTCTCAACCATCAAAATCAATCAATTCACCTCACCAACAACTCTTGGAAACTTTGTAAACATTTGTCATGCTAAACTTTTAGGCAAAATCAAAACCAATTTGTTTGACTTAACACATCTAGTCAAACCATCATCTTATACACAAGTTCTCTCTTGGATAATACAACTTCCTAGGGTTTACGAGTTCATCTTGTTTGGCTTAACACACCTAGCCAAATTATCAAATCATCACCTATTTGACTTGACACACTTAGTCAAACTACCATCTTGTAGGAGTTCACTCTATGGATAAAACAACTTCCTAGAGTTTTACGATTTCATTTATCACTCTTGTTTGACTTAACACATCTAGTCAAACCATCAATCCAATCATGATAAATCAAAGTCCTAAAATGTTTAGCATTTCTCTCAAAGTTTCTTGAAGAGTTCCATTCATCCGTATCACTCATCTTTCATTTATCTCATCCTCGTCATCACTTTGATCCTTCAATTATCCTAGTTCTTCACTTCTTTGAACTTAAGGTTTAGACCGATTTAAAGAATTAGAGGTTCATCTCTTACATTCTTGAAAATTTATCTTCATTTTATGGTTCAAACTCGATCTCAACACAAGAGGAGCATGGAATATAAATTTGATCCATCCATCATGAGTAACCCAAATCAACTAAACTATCCAATCCTTGCAATACCATTTGATTTTCAAATCTTGTACAATGCATACATGGGATCATTATCTCATACAAACATCAATGGTACAACGAATGTGAGTATGCCCGATCCAAAGTTTGGAACACCTTTCCCAATGGTAGATTTCAATCTAAGTCCAAATTCACAAATCTATCAACCAATCGCTCAATGCATGAGTTTTCCAAACAACATTATCCCACCAAATCCATACATTCCAAATACGAGTTTGTTGAACATGAACATTTCAAATCCCATCAATGTTGTTCAAAATCCGAGCAATATGTTGACAACTCTAGGTATTGATCCAAGTCAGGGTAACCCCATGCAAAATTAAAGTTACCTAAATCAAGGCAATATGATTCCCAACCACAACAATGTTCAATTTCAACCAACAATGCCAAATCAAAACATCATACCAAATCATCCCATTTTTCCATCGATATCGCAAAAACAGATGGAAACCATCCAAGCAACCCCAACAATCAACAACATTCCCATTCCACCACCACCACCACCACCACCAAAACACAACATGACCAATTCATTCTCCATCATGTTGTAAACCGCTCAAGAAGCTTCCCGCAAAAAGGCACTCCAAGCCCAACAAGCTACACAACTAGTTGCTCAGCAAGGACAAGCGGCTCAAGTAGCCCAACAAGCACAAGCGCAAGCAGAATTCTGGGCACTATTGCAAGCAATCCAAGAAGAAGTAGCACAACAAAGAGCCCAACAAAAATTTTTGTTGGCACAAAAAGAACATGACGAACAACAAGCGTTGTTGGCTCAGCAGAAAACGCAGGCCTTACTCCCACAACAAAGCTTGCAACAGATTCCCATCAAAATCATTCAAAATGATGATCAAGATCCTTTGACCAATGATAATATCAAAAATGTCTCTACATCACCTAATGAGCTAGAAGACATATCTCAAGAATTTATTCCAAAGCATGATCAACATCTTTCACCAAGGTCTAGCAATGGCCCTTCCAACGACATAGTGACATCCTCTGACCTCATGATTGTGGATACTGAAGGAATCCCTAGCACAACTCAAAAGAATATTGAGCCACTTCCTATGCCTAATGAAGATATCCAAGAAAGAAATCCATTCTTTGAAATTGACACATGTCAAGAACTTGATCCAAAGCATGTTGAAAGCAATTCCGAAGTTACTCAAGATCGAGAGTTTGTATCTCCAAGCTACTACAACAATATAATGGACACTCTCCTATCTATACAAGATGTCACAAATAATGATCATATCAATATAGCACATACCCCTCCATCTACCCATAAGATTCTTTCTTTGGATGGATACGTAGATGATCTTGATTCAAAACAAGAGTCTCATACTCTTAACATCATTCCCAAGGAACAAGAGTCTCCTACTCTTAAAATTTGTACACATGACCAAAATATGGAAAATTCTAGAGACATAGAAGAAACAAATCATGAAGAAGGCTTCTACAAAAGTTGCAAATCACAAACCTCCTGTGGAGACATAGCAGAAATGGGTCATGAAGAAGGTTTCTACAAAAGTTGTGAATCAGAAACGTCATGTGAAAGCATATCAAGAATAAATCACGAGAAAGAATGTATACCTCTGGAAGAAGCACTACAAGATCAAGCCAAAGAGATCAATCAAGAATTTATCCCACATGTGGAGGATCCTATCACTTATAAAGTTGGATCACTTACCTTTCTTAGGCAAGCTATCAAATCACTAAAGAAATTGACACATTTGAAGGTCCACGACAAAGCAGAGAAGGAGCAACACCTTGTTTCCAAGGGAAATCGTATCCTTTTGCAGAGAAATTTTTTCAACAGATGAATTATCAAGGTAGAGGATTAGGCCTACATGAACAGGGTATCCTAGAACCAGTGCAGATCATTGGAAATCCTAAGCGTCAAGGTCTTGGTTATTCAACAACCAAGGGATATAAACATATCAGTAATACTTCCACAAAACTGGGGGCAACTTCGTCTCAAGCAAACATCAACATAGGGAGCACAAAAAATCCTTATGATGAAACCGATGCCAATACTACAACTTGCCACGTCATGAATCTTCATCCACCCATCACCCCATCCACAAATCAGGACCAACAAAAAAAGAAAGATTTGAATCAAAGCATGAAAAAAGTCATCAAAGAAAAAGAAGTTAAGAAGCATATCGGACAAATCAAATACAAGTGGATACCAAAGAATACAAATCCCTATCAAACTCCATTAGTCAAAGAAACTATGGGGAAAAATCAAAAAGGGAAAAGTATCCATCCAAGACGTCCACAAAAGAAAAATAAAGCTTCTCAAACAACATAGAAAGTGTATCAAGCAGTTGGTCCTAATTCCACGTACACTTTTGTATCCACCCATTATTGCTCATCTTCCCAAGTTTGGAGAGTCAAAGGTTCCAAACTGTCAACCAATCCATCTTTTATACCTAAACACACTCCATCCATGCCTCCACACATGATATCCAATTCTCACATTGACCATGTATTGGCAGCGACCCTTCATCATAAGGATTCAAAAGGCACTCTATCATGATGTGCGTACAAAGACAAAGTTAACTCTGGTATTAGCAAAGCAGATCAGGGATCTCAAAAGTTGCATTCAAGTGCACGTATCTTGGCAAAGCAACTTCTTCAAAAAAGATACCGATGGCATGTTATGATATAAGCATCAACATTAGCACCACCAAGTGGTTCAACATCAGCTTAAAATCTCTCAGAAAATACAACAAAATCAGAAAAATGTCCTGAAAAAATGGTCACCTTGATGAAAACCTGGCAAACAGGCATCTTGGTGACAACAAAAAAATCAAAAATACAAAAATCCAAAAAAAAAAATCAGAAAAAGGATTGATAACAGTAAAGGAAAAAATCGTCCTCTAGTGAAAACCATTTCGGTGGCGCTTTGAACAAGTACCATGATGAAAACCTGGCAAACAGGCGTCATGTGTAGAATCGAGCATCTACATGCGCCAGTTTAGGAGAAAGCATCTCATTGCATCCGCAATAGAGCCATCATTTGAGCCATATCATCTGTTCATCCATGAACCATTTATCTAACCCATTACCATCTATCTGTATTATCTTGATAAAATTTTGGGGCACATTTTACACTTGTTTATGGTAAACATCTTGACATGGGTCATTTTCATTGATCCCATCTTATCCAATGCTATCTGAGCAATATCCGAATGAGCGTCCTCTATTATGAACACCCTTACCTTAACACAAGATAATCCTTGGCATCCTCTGCATGCTTACCGTATCCATATCCATTCATCCAAGAATCCACCCATGGTCGTTCAAACATTGCTAGACATTGGGGGCAGATATTTGCATCTCGCTTCGAGAATAAATTTTGATATATATCCTCCTACTTATGTGGCAATCCGAACATTAGCTAATGAGAAATCAACTTGGTCAAATCATTAGTGAACATGAATCCAAGTCACTAGCCCATGGCATATTTTGACAGGAAGACATTCCTTATCAAGCTTTATCTATCGTTGAACATCAATTTGAACAATCCATATCAGTTGCATGTAATGTGTACTCTATTGTCACATCAAAATCATCAAAGCTATTTTGTTCCAAATCAAGCTTCATCAATCTTGATCAATCGAATCCAATCAATTATCACCTTGTTTGACTTAACACACTTAGTCAAACTATCATCTTGTGCACGAGTTTATTCTAGGATAACACAACTTCCTTGGGTTTACAAGTTCATTATCATCACTCTGTTTGGCTTAACACACTTAGCCAAATTATCGAATCCAAAACCACCTCGTTTGACTTAACACACTTAGTCAAACTATCATCTTGTGTACGAGTTTACTCTAGGATAACACAACTTCCTCGAGTTTACAAGTGCATTATCACTTTGGTTTGACTTAACACACTTAGTTAAACTATCAATCCATCAATCCGATTGATCAACATTAAGTTTGGTTTTCAACAAAATCCCAAAACAAAGCACTCATATCATTAAGTATCCATATACAAATCATCAAAATCATACGAAAAACCAAAAAACATCCAAATCATCAGAAAATCCAAAAACATCCAAATATGCAAAAAATCCAAAAACATGTCAAATATCGGAAAATCTTCAAAATTCATCATTTAGTCTTGTCAGTCTTCCACCTTGTCGAACTACGTCATCTCTGAGCTTGAATGTAGGCAAGGTTGATCTTTGATCATCCCCCGAGATAGTTAGGTCAGTCCTTTAGGCATCCATCGCAATGGCATTTGTTTGCTTATCTTTTTTACATTTAGGTCATTCTTTATTCGTCTGTCGCATTGGCATCCATTTTCCCATTCTTTAGACGTCCGCCGCAATGGGATTCGTTTTCTTATCTTTTTTACATTTAGGTCATTCTTTATGCATCCATCGCATTGGCATCCATTTGCCCATCCTTTAGGCGTCCGTCGCAATGGCATTCGTTTGCTTATCTTTTTTACATTTAAGTCATTCTTTATGTGTCTGTCGCATTGGCATTCGTTTTCCCATCCTTTAGGCATCTGTCGCAATGGCATTCATTTGCTTATCTTTTTTACATTTAGGTCATTCTTTATGCATCCGTCACATTGGCATCCGTTTGCCCATCCTTTAGGCGTCTGTCGCAATGCCATTCATTTGCTTATCTTTGTTACATTTAGGTCAGTCTTTCAGGCGTCCGTCGCATTAGCAATCCGTTTGCCCATCTATCTTTTCATTGAGTCAGGTTTGTCATCCAAACTACGTCGTCTTTGAGCTTAAATGTAGGCAAGGCCATCCTTGATTGGTCCCCGAGACACAAAATTCAAAAACATTCATAAATCTTGAAAACACCAAAAACATTGAAAAATATGAAAATACCAAAAACAACCTCAAAATATTTGAAAAAACCCAAAATGGTGCACCAGTTTCATCTCGATTTCACCCGTGATTTTCATCACTCATAATAAATCAATCATCGCTTTCACCCTTTGGTGAGTCAGTTAGAAGCAATTCTAGTAGGTTCCAAAGTGAACACTTAATCGTCAAAGTCTCAAGTCTAAGTTAGTAAGTCAGCAAGTTGGTCAACTCGGAGTATCAATAGCTTATCACCCAATCAGTCTCACCAAAACCCTGATCCCTACATGTCCTAGGATGAAGCTTTCCTACGATAGACATAAGCATCAGGTACCCCACAGTAGTTTAGCCTTGGCTAGCAATACAAAGAACATTAGCTTGTCTATTCACTTTATTTGGTCTTTTTGACTTATCTTATTTTGTGCTCATTCGAAGGACCTCTCGATGATGCCTAAACAAAACAAGTTTAGAGAGAATGGAATGGGGCAATGATCATTATCTTTTTATCTGTTGTGCTTGTTGGATGGTCCTATAAAATAACTTGGTGAATACTTGCTTTGTTGGGTCCATCCTAGCAAGGTTTTCATATGTCAAGTGTGAACAAGAGCACTCCTATCTAATTGTCGAGTCAAAGTCCATCACACTAGGCGCAATGCCATCCTGGTTCTTAATACCTTGATGCATTGTACCTACGTGTGTTATCAAACATAAAGAAAGGTATGCTCTTTTCCCATCCTTGGATAAGCAATACATTATCATCATCATCCATCATCATATCCAATAAAATCTCAATGACTAGAGGACTTGTTGGACTTCTTCATCTTCTTGAATTTAAGGGTTGATCCCTCTCATTCTTCTACCCTCTTTCACGCTAACAATGTATCCATCCTGTATCCATGTTGCATTCATCCTCTCCTCTGGCATAATCACATCATATCATTATAGGACAACATCATCCATCGCATTCATCTCATTTTCATCATCATTACCACCCATGCATCCATTTTGAACCTCTTTATCGCAACATCGACCTCAAATCAAATCTTTTCGCTCGATCTCTCGAGGGGGCAATGTACTAACGTACTTATTTTCGTTGGGACATCCAAAAAATTAGAAATTCTTTAATTTCGATATCAGCAACATCATTCTTTGAACCAATGAAATGAGTACATTGCTTCAAAGAGGGGCAAAATTTAGACATGCAAAACTAGCATCATGCATCCCGCTCTAACCATTCTACTATTAATCAATTATAACAATTTATTGATTAATTTCCTAAGGTTCATTAAATAAATCAAATTATTTAATCCTTATGTTCTTCTCATTTGATTTAATAAATCAAACTAATTTAATCAAATGTCACCTCTTAATATCATCCAAGTTAATTAATCTACATTAATTAACTTCTAATCATGATTATCATTCTCTAGGTTTTGACTCAACTAGAGTCAAATCCAAACTCTTAACTAACCCACCCACTTGCACCAATAAATCATTTATTTGATTTATTATTTCTTCCAATTACATTCAAAATGGCATCAAAATGGAATATTCTTCCAATTTGAATCTTCCCCCCAAAAGGGACTTGTCCCTTCCAACAAGGTTTTAAATGCTATTTGCACAAGTCAAACATGGCATTTATTGCACCTTTCATCCCCCCTAAACATGTCATTTCATCCAAATTTGAATTTCAAATTGGCACATTGGCCAAGACTTGCACATTCCTCACCCTCTCACACCTTGACAAGTGGCATCTTGTCATTGGCCCATGAATGATCCCACATTCATCAATTTGGCCTCTCCTCTCTTCAAGTTCAACTATAAGTTGAAGGCTTCTCTCCTTCAAACAAACAACACTTACTCATTGCAAGGTTACTCTCTTCATTTGAGAATCAATCTTGCTCTTCATCATTCACAATCTACACACATTTTGAAAGCATCTACACTATAGGCAACTTGAGTTCAAGCATCTCATTGTCTATCTCTCTAAGCTTATCAAGGATTGGGAAAGGGCTCTTTCACATACTCAAAGAGCACCAATCCACCATAGAATAGGTTGTATTTCATTTCTCCATTGCATGTTTGTCTTAATTTTATCATTTTGTTTGGAGTCAATGATGTATTTTATTCTATGAGGATGGCTAAATCTATACAATCCATGTGTAAGATTTTGACATCCTACAGTATGCAATCAAGAAAACAAGAGAGCTAAATAAAACACACAATACCATGAATCAAACCCTCTCTCATAGTGGATTGGTGCACCTTTGATATGAAAAGGAGCCCTTTCCAAATCCTTGATAACCTCTTGGATGATGAAGATTCTATGAAAATGTTATGAATTTGAATGACAATAGTGAGCTTGTGCATAAGATGGTCGATTAAAAAATGCATAACTTGTGGATGCAAAATGAGAAGAAAAGCCTCTTATTTCTAGATGAAATTGAGAGAAAAAGAGGAAAAATGGATGAATGTGGGACTAATATTCAACCAATAGCCAAATGACACTTGTCAAGATGTGAGAGGATGAAGGGTGAGCACATTTTGGTCATTGTGCATGATAAATGCTATTAGGTGGATTTGAAATTTGAAAGTTGGCTTGTTGGAGGGATGAAAAAAAGTCTTAAATGCCAAGTTGGAGACATGTAAGAGAGGAGTTAAATGCTTTGTTGAAAGGAAAAATCCCATTTGGAGGGATTTTCAAATTCAAAAGAATATTCCCTTTTGATGCCATGTTGAGGGAAAATAGAGGATTTAGTAAATCAATTAAATGATTTTCTTGTGCAAGTTGCAAAAACTAGAGGATATGATGGATTTTGATTAGATTTAATCATGATTTGATTAATTTTAATGGAGGTTAGTTGATTGTGACATTGAACTTAAATATTTGGATTTATTTAAATTAAATTAGAAGATAAAGAACATTAGAGATTTCATTAAATATTTGGATTTATTCAATTAAATGAAGGAATTTTAAGAGATTAATTAAATAAAATTGATTTATTTAATTACAGAGAAGAATATGATCTAATCAGCTAAAATGATATATTTAATTAGATAAAGTTTAGAAGGGGAAATATTATTTAATTAAATAAAGATTGATTTATTTAATTAAAAGAGGAAATATGATGAATTTTAATCAAATAAAGATTATTTGATTAAAATGATTAGGAGAGGGATAATTAAGGATGAAATGAAATTAGTGATTCTAGATCAGATGCATGTATATTTTACGTGTCTACCAATAGTACTCTACGTTTGTTTGGCACTCAACAACAAGCTCAACTCTCAACTTTTCAATCTCGGCATACAATTGAACCTATTCACCTTGGGTCTCTGTGAGAAACCTTGTTGCTTTCTCTTGTTCATCCTATATTTTCCTTATGTGGGCCATTTCAACATCTCTGGCTTTGATTTCTATTTGTAGCTTCTTCACTATTTCCATTATATTCATTAACATTTCCTTGCGCTTCTTCAGTTTTTTATCTAGCCTCTCATAATTTGCATACACCACTTTATGGGTGGCCTTAGCTAGGACCACCTTATCACGCAGGTGGGTTTCATTCAAATCCAAACCCATGACTCTATTTTTGTAGTCCTCCATTTACATTTTTCCTTCGGGTTGGGACACAGCGGCTTCATGGTAGTAATCAACAAAAAATTATGTTCTTAATTGAAACAAGCTTCAAATTTCTTGGTAGCTGGCAATTTAGCATTTTTTAACAACCATTTTTGCTTCCTAATTTTTCGGGCCCACTTAGTTGCATCAAAATACTCTTTAAGACTCTACAGGGTGTCAATGCTTTGTGCTACAATGGAAGCACTAGGGGGAAGACCAAAATAAGTAACAAAAGGAGAAAGTTTGGATGTATGAGCATGCAGGGAGGAAAATGGAGTGTAATCATGAAAAATGGTGGGATGTTGAATTGAGATTGGGTTGGGAAAAAACAAGTTGGGGTAAAAAGAAAACAAGAGGAAGGAGATATCTTTTCCTATATGAGGATGGACCTTGAGTAATGAGCAACATGGATGATTAGACTTTTTCAATAGGGGCCCTAAATAGGGGAATTAAAGAATCAACACTGGTCAAAGCGGATGCTTCTCACTCAACACGTGGGGGTACTTCACATAGTGTATTGCTAAAAATAGCAGAGGGTTCATTAAGGACCAAAAGCTCCAAGTTCATGGATAGAGGGTTATTTTCTACATATGGGGGTAAAGGAGTAACGAGAGATGCAAAGGTAGGAAGAAGAGGGGGAGCAAGAATTACTTGGACCGCATCAGTTGAAATATTTTGTAGAACAAACTCCACTTCTTCTTTTCCCCTAACTATTACATGAGGTGCACCCAGATCCTAGACTTTCCTTCTCTTTGCATGACCCAAAGTGTAATGTTTTGATCCTTTAATGCGCGATCCCACTGAAAATTGGCCCTCATCAACCATAGTGGACCTTCTTGGGGACCATTGGACTCTTTTTCCCTTGCTTTGAACACTCACAGAGGATATCACTTGTGAGTCCTTTTTCTTTGAGCTTCTTCTTCTGTCGAATTCTTGAGGATAGGAAGTACGGAATGGAAGCTACTCCTCTTCAATCTCATGACTTGTTTCTAGATTGCTATTATCGATATTAGCCTCTTGGTCATAAATATCTTCAAAATTTTCATCATATGGTCAAAACTCTCTGAGAAACTTATTTAGGCACCTCGTCTCTTTTAGGAACCTCCAAAAACCTATCTTCTTTCTTTCTAACCATTCGTGGTGTTTTAATTGTGCATTGAGGAATTTACTTATTGAGAGATTCCTCTAATACTCCACTTGCGGTGTATAGAAACTCAACCATTTTGGTCATCTGATTGATATGCAAGCCAATTCAATTTATACTTCTACCCTTTCCTAAGTCAGATTCCTCCTAGACTCCAAATACTCCTGAATCTCATGTTTCAAAGTGAAGTGCCTTGTCGGATTGTAGTCCCACTTGTCATAAATGAGGACTAAGCCTAGGGCCACTTGTATGTTTGTAAGTTTTCCCTTCACTTTTCACTTCTCTAGTGTCACCTCACTATTGGAAATGCAAAGGGGAAGCAGATATAACCTTTTCTTGTTTCTTCTAGTGCTATAGGCGTTGTCAACAAGGGTTTCCTAATGGCATGCCTCATATGCAAAAACTCTATCTATTACAAATATGGGGAGTCAAAAAGGCTCTCCGATGAAACCATGGAATCTAATAAACGTGAAATATTCTCCAAGGAAAAAATCCATTGGGGTCGAAGGATTTTTCATCCATTGCGAGACCATAGGATAAAAATGGCCTATAGGACATGGCAATAATTCTTGAAGCATTGGCCTTAGAAAATGGTTGAAAAACCAATAATAATTGCGTGTTTTTGACAATACATAAGTCCATAAGAAACTAAGTGAAAGAAACCATTTGCATTGAGCTTAGACACTAGCAAATATCTCTCCAAAAACTAAAAATTTTGATGCAAAATCAAGTGAGCTAAGAAAGAAGAATACCTGAATTTATACTTGGTATGATAATTCCTCAATTGCTCTAACATTCTTTTGGCTACTACATCAAAAAATTCATAATATTCTTGACCTTTCTCCCTTTTGAGCATTAAGGTCAAGCCCATCTGGAAGGGATCTACTTCCTCATCATTATCAAGGTTTTAAAGCCAAGCTAGCATCAAGAAGGAAACATGTGTGTCCTTCTTGAATTTTTTGCATGCAAGAGGAAAACCAAAATGACCTCTTTCCATTCTTTCCCTCATCTCATCCTCATAGAAAATTTCTCTTTGGTTTTCTTCTTCCTGAAAAAATTCCATCCTTTCCCCATTAAATGACTCGGTGCCCTAGGTGGTAGGGATACACAACATATCTTGTATGGCTTCGAAAAAAATCGTGACTTTGATACTATTTCCCACAATGGCTCTCATCTACTTGTTAAATCTATTGGCACAAGCATACACCAACTCTAGGCATGGGTGTACGACAGGAAACATGAACTATGGAAACCCACAATTCCAAAGCTAAGATGCAAAACCCTTAGATGACTCATGATCTATCATTCTTTGAAATGGCCCTTCCCTAAGGTTTTCAGGGTTATCTGACAATTTTGGATCAAAAATATTTTCGGCAGCATCTCACAGCACCTCTCTGAAAACACCTCTATCTATTTTCACTTTTTCACAAAATTCAAATGGTCACTCCCTAGGCACTGGGGCATTGGTGAATGAGTTCCACCCAAAGCTATCAGTGAATCTAGGCCTTCTAGATGAAGCTCCAACCCCCTTCCAAAAATTGATGGCTCTGTCATGGCTATTTCAAGAAGTTGTAGAGTTTATTTAATAAAAATGGGCACTTGCCTTTTTCTACTTAGAAAAATCTACCTTTTGGTGTAGTTAATTCCCTTAGTACGTACATGTAGTTAAGGCTAGTTAAGGCTACACCATTACCGTTGGTCCATTAAATCTACCAACAAGGCAATATGTGTGGATTTGAGATCCATATCCCTCGAGAATGCCAACACACCATGAGAATAGAATTAGTAGATTCTCCTCACCACCTTTTTTCACAAATAAGCTTGTTGCCTTTGAGAGTGTTCTTTTAGTTATTCCAAACGTGCTTAGGTGATGCAAGGTACCTTTAAAAGGATGAGCCCATTTAATTTGTCAAATTTTAACACATTAATCCATGTCCTTTCACATAAATGAGCTAGATGGTGTTGATGATGGCAAAGGACACATGTCAATGATTGGCTTATGTGAGCATTTACTCTCAATGCCCAAATTTAATTTTCAAGACCTTATGTTAGATTATTTGTATGATTTATCTCCTATCCTCTACCTGCTTTGATATTTTTCCCATCATCGTCTAGCCAAAAATAGACTTTCCATTGATTGTTTTTGTCGGCACCTAATTTCTATAAATAGCTATACCACCTTATTGCAATATTCATTCAAAAAATATAGGTTCTTAAGTTTAGAAATATTTTTCACTATCTCTATTTTTCCCTTCACTCTTCTACTTTTAGCTATGTTAGCTGGCCTTGGCACTCCCATTCGTCTGCTACCATGAATGCTACAATACACCTTCATAGGGGAGATCATTATTGATAGAATTAAACATTTAGTGAAGAAATGTGACCACCGTGGTGTAATTTCATTTCAATGGGTAGTTGGATAGGACTTCATTAAAGACGAGAAGTAGATGAGAAGAAACTACAATGTCATTTCTCACTTCGTGGCCTCCCTCTTGGACTTCAATTTTTCCAAATGTATGATATTTGACCACTGTCGTCAGATTTTCAATGCTTCACTACTGGAAGGGCTTGGCGAAATTTTGCAAGTCACTATCCTAGGTGTTGGCATTCTGAGTGCAATGGACCTCTATAGGTACATTGATCATGGGATAGATGTGCCCTGGTTACCCTTTCTTATCAACTTTTGTACTATGGACTTTGAGGGTCACTACTCATTGTCTTTGCCTACAACCACCTATTTCTTGTAGGATTATGGCATAGAATGTATTTGTGGGCTAGACTGGAGGAAGCATTTTGACTTTCTAGCATAAAACCGCAGAGACTAGAAGTTGAGGTTTGTTGTGTTGTGTGTTGTTGTGGCCCCCATTTCCCTATCAAAGAAGAAGAAGAAAAAAAACTAACTATGGGTAGTTTTACTGCATAACCATGACTGGAGGCCTAATATTTAATGTTTTTTTTACTTTTCGTAAGCTTGCAATTCATCAATGACATAACAATGTTTTACTAAGGTGTTGTGAAGTGTTGTAACACATTTCCTCACCTTTCTAAGACCCTTTCAACATATTTCACCTAAATAATACATTCTTGCACCTTCATAAGCCTTAATACAAAGTGTTGTAAAGTGTTATGTTGCATTTTCAAATTCATCTAGGCTTATCACCCCTCAATTAAACCTCTTTACATGATAATTTTCCCTTTTAATGCATCATTAGTCCTCACCTAAGTGTGTTTTAGGAGGAAAATGTAATTAACTTCATTAAATATAAATCAATTCCCCACAATCATCAAAATTTTCATAGGAGGACTAGGTCGACACTTTGGGCGGCCTAGTCCCTCTAAGCATAAAATTCAAATTTTAATGAAGATTCAATGGGAATCTTACCGACGAAACCCTAGGGTCAGCCTATTAGGTTGCATTTTGGGAAAATTAGGGTTTTACATGTACAAATAAGGGTTTCTACCTCCATTTTTTCTCTCTCCAAGCTCTTTTTTACTCTCTTGCTTTGAATCTTCAAGCACCCAAACAACCGAGTCTTCACAAGCAAGCATACAAGCATTAGGGTTTTTAGACTACCTCCATTGAAGCTGCTCATCCAAATTTTAGACCATCAATAAAGGTTTGGTAAGGTTTTCTATTGTGTTATCATTCAATATTACATTCCTTTGCTTGTGTCTCATTTGGGTTTAATCACCTACACAGGGGTTTAACTTAGGCAAAGCCCTATTTCCTAACCCCAACAATTTTTGGTATTTGCATGTGTTTGCAGATCTTTTGATGCAAGTTAGGTGAAGTCCAAAGTGTTACAAGAAGTACCAACACTATCCTCAAGTCAACCCTAAGTCTCAAACCCTAGGAAGGACAAAATACAAGTTGCAGGTCACTATCGGAGGTTCCTGTCACAGATTGCTGCAAAAAAGGGGAACATCAATCGGGACCCACAATACCAAATATTGATTGCTCAGAAAGCTACAAGAGGACTAGGTTGCCCCTATTCGCGACCTTGTCCCTATGCTAGGCCCAGAAAAAGGGTTTCTGATTTTTTGATCACCTATTTCCTCGAAACCTGTTTCAAGAAAGTTTTCCAGCTTGAGGACTAGGTCGCCCCACTTGGTGTAAGTGTCCTTCCACAATTTTCCAGCATTTTCTAGAGGCTTCTAGGGGCATTCAACTGTTACAACATTTCTCTAGGTGCACACCATTTCTCCTTCTCTATCATTTTCCAGAAAGCTTACATTTAGGGCATATAGGTAGTAAGTTTGCATTAGTTTAGTTTTAATTTATTTTCATTTGCATACATTTAGATTAGTTTCATTTTTCTTTTAGTTCTAGCCACACATCACACACATTCACAACCATTATCAAATCCCTCTCCCCCTTTTGAATGAACCCACACCTTAAACATATCTACCTAGCTAGGAAAAAATTGTCATTCCCAAGCCAAGTGCCCTTAGGGTGAAAAACCATAGGAGCCTAGTAAGGGAATCCTCTTTCCTAGGTAAGCCTTATATTTTTGGTGGCTCATTTTGGTGAACTCGATGATTGACAATTTGCTAGCCTTTTTCATTTTCTACATTTCATCTTAAGATAGCTGGCATTGCATTAAAATATTGCATTTTTTGCATCCTAGGGTTAGTGATAAAAGCACATTTAGTTAAAATTCATGGTAATTTTGCATATTGCATTGCATTTCTAATAAGAAAACACAATATTTTTTTTGCACTTTCAGTTTCTTTTTGCATGAAAATATCAGGAAAACCATCAAAATTGGCCAAAACTTCAAGAATTTTTCATTACAACACTACTAGGACTAAGTCGCCATATTGGGTGACCTAGTCCTTTGGCACTATTTTCCATCAAATTCTCAAAAAATTGCGAGTAGCTTTTGAATTTGAACTTTCTATTTTTTCCTTTTTGTGTTTGGTTCCAGAATCTTGGTTATCGACCTTTTGTCACCTTTGCTCACATTGCCTTAGGGGTTTGTATCTAAGCATTTCATGTCCCCTTGCCAATACAGCTAGGAGAAGAAGTTCAAGGACCCATGGCATCTACCAATAATTCCCTCATTGTAGATCTTGACATCCCTCCAAATTCAACTCCTGGTGTTGACAATGGTGCATTAAGCTTAGACATTATCCTTAGTAATTCCTTGCGCCGAGATGACACCACTGCTGATAATAACTACCCACATGATAAAATATTCCACATTCATGTTGATCTCGCTGATTATGAGCGATCTCGCTGATTATGAGCATGAAGTCAGCTTTGAAACCATCTCAGGGGCTGTGATTTCTGCCATTGAGCTCCTACACCATGTAATTGACCGTGACAATGGCTTAAGTGTGTTGATGAAGATTGCAGAAATCTATGAAAAGCATGCTCCCAAGTCATCCCCTTCACCCACTCATAGGTCTAGCCATGGAGGACCTTCCACTCCTCCCTCCTCAATCGTGGCTTCTATCCTGACCTATATCCTGCCTAGTGTCACAACCACCTTGCAACCAGTTAGTAGTGTGGCACCTCCTCCCCCCATCACTGTTGGCATCCCTACTTCTCTTGTGGCATCTCACCCTCGTAGTTCTTCCACTATCCCTCCTATCACTATTCCTACCACTTCTCCTTTCACCACTCTCACCCCCTCACCTCTCTCACTTCCACCTCATAGCACTTACAATGACCCTCTCATTACATAATTATTTCACACTGTCACTAATATGCCACAACAAATATCTTCCATTAACCGAAGCCAATCTAGCTCCCCTCTCATTACGTTCATAGTAACCAATATTCCCTTGACATTCTCCACACTCCTTTACCACAAGGAATCAAGATCCCTAGGTTTGAAAAGTATGGTGGGAGGGGTGACCCTTCTAACCATGTAAATGCCTACACTGCTCTCTATAGCAACTTTTCTCTTGATGATAGGTTGCTTGCCAAATTATTTCTGAGAAATCTTAAGGATGTAGCTTTAGATTGGTTCTCTTCCATACCCAATAACTCCATTATTTCATTCAATGAGTTAGTGGATGCTTTCATAAATTACTTTCAAGTTCACATGGCTCTGAAGAAAACTCTAGCCGACCTCATGAGATGTAAACAGGCTAATACCGAGAATATTACTGATTTTATCTCTCACTACCAGGCCCTCTATTCCTTGATTGATGTGTAGATCCCTGACACCCATCTACAGAAGATGTTTATAGAGAACCTTGTGAAATCCCTTCAGGATAAACTCACCCTAATGAAGTTCCCCTCCTTCATGCACCTATGGCAAGCACTTTTTGATTACCATAACTCTACTAGTCATGATGAGAAGTCCGATAGCTCTTCCCAATCCACTCCCCAACCTTTTCGTAAACCGAACAAAGGATTCCTCCAATTCAACCCTTCATCTTCCAACCCCCCACCAGTTAATAATCAAGTGGCCGCTATTAAATCCATCGTACCCTTTAATTACAAGATCCTAAGCATAATTTCACACCCTTACCCAACAACCTCCATAACACCATGACCCAATTGCTTTAGCAAAATATGATTTCTCTACCACCCGTTCATACACCCAATCCTTAAAAACCATTACCCCCTTCCTAAAATTCCACTGCTTATTGGTACTTTCATCACCAAAACGGCCATGATACTGAACAGTGTAAGTGTTTAAAGCACCTAGTGCAAGACCTCATTGATTCAGGACATCTATCTATTGCCAACATTAATGTTAAAAGCAATACATCAGTGGCACCCCCTAATCAAAACTTGCAGATTTTTACCAACCCCCTGCCTAATCATAATGTGTTGTTTGTCAAGTCGAGTGAAACTTCTACACTTGATGTAATGAATGTCGATTCATAAGATTTACATTATGCTTCTCTTCCACTAGTAACCCATGTCTCATCTATTAACGAGATGGTTGGTGCAATTGAAGCTATCCATTAAAAGGGCCCAACTAAAGAACCTCTTGACATATCCTTCTCTACAAAAGATATACTAAGAAACCTTCCTGATGGCCCTCTCTACATAGTTGGCCACATCTATGATAAGCCCACCAATGGGATACTCATAGATCCCATATGTGGCGAGAATGTCATCACCGAAGAGTTTCTTGTATTACATAATCTTTATCAAGATGTCTATTATCGAACTACTAAGTGGTCAAAACACACCATGGTTTTGCGTGCCCAATGATTAGATCGATTTTCCTCTCCTTGCAAATAGGTTCTAAGACATTGGATGTCACCTTTTCAATTATCCCGCAGTCAAACCAATTTCGCTTATGACTTGGCCTTCCATGGCTTCATTCTATGAAAGTGGTCCCATCGATCCTTTATAAGTGTGTGAAGTTTCCTATCGACGATGACATATTTACTATCCATCATAGCGGTTTCAACCAGTTATCCTATAAGGTTAAATTTTCCTTGGATATCTTTTAGCCTGAACCTATGGAAACCATCACCCCTAGAAAAGACTTCTTTATTGCCTACCAAAAATTCAAAGCCAAGAAGATATCCGAACTGTCTTTGTGCAACATATCTCCTTCTACCTTGGATTCACCCATCCTTGATGAAGCCATGTTGCCTCCTGACTCTGATTTTCCTAGCCAACCTACTCCCGAAACCTCCTCCACATCATCCAAGAGGCCTAGGGATCATGATAGTAACTTCATCCTCCCAACTCACACCAAACAAGTTTATAAAGCCAAAGAGAAAGTGGATGTGCCACCCTTAGTGCCTCCCATTCCTCCTATCAGGAATGATAAGAAACCCATAGTGGACCAACCTGCTCCTTCACCTATAAACCTTGATCGCAAAGCCAAAAGGAATAAATAAGTTAGGGCAAGTAGGTGTCACTGTCATTCCTTGGCCCATCAATCTCATGAGGAAGACCAAGTTGAAGAGCCCAACCCTCCTGTCCCTAAGGCCATCTCTATTAATCCTCGTCCTCCACCCCTGTAGCTAGATCCAATACCTCCTCCATCACCACCCATCTTACAAGCCACTAATGAAATTGTCATTCGTCCCACCATTGTTATCAAATTAGATGATGACAATGAGGAGACTGCCAAGATTGATGAAGAGGTACATCATACCTTGAATTCACTCTTTTCCTCTTCTATGAGCATTCATGAGGTTTCTCCTCAAACAAGTGTTGATATGGATGCTAGTTCGACAATCACTATCGTTCCTCTCGCTATCCGTCCTCCTAATTATTATAGTAAGCAAGATTGGGAGGCTGATCACTTGCTTGATGAGTGACGTGCACTTGCCTGGCTAGTGGATTTTCCTTTTCTTTTTGTAATTTATTTTTATTTCATGTGCTCCCTATCTTGTTTGATGTTTGTGCTATTATTCTATCTATATCTCACTTGTTCTATATGTCGTTCCTTTGCTTTTCCTGTTGCCTTTCACCTTTTGTTTTTATATTCCTTTTGGGGATGGTGCAAGGCATTGAGACCGCAATGTCTCCTCCATGTTGACCCAAATGAACCTCCTTTCCTTTTGCTTTTTCTTTTTTGTCCTTTCATTTGGGGATGATGCAAGGCATTGAGACTGCAATGTCTCATTCATGTTGACCCAAATGAACCTCTTCTTCTTTATGTGCCCTTCTTTCCTTTCATCTGAGGATGATGCAAGGCATCAAGACTGCAATGTCTCCTTCATGTTGAATCAAAAACTAAGGCTCCTTTATTTTTGTATTTTTGTCTTTTTCTTTCTTTGGTTCCTTTTAGGGATGATGCAAAGTGTCAAGACACCTTATGTCTCCTCCATGTTGACCAAAAATGACTTTTTTTCATTTTGTCTTCGCTATCTATGTGTCGTTCTTCTCATTCTATGTGTTTGAGGAGATGATGATAGTTCCATGCTCTCTAAAATAAACATTGTAGCAATGAACATAATGACCTCAAATACATAGATCCCTTGTGTTTTTGGTGTTTTCCATTTTGGGGGCATATTTTCCCCCTTCTCTTTTGCTTGCTTCTTCATTTTTTTGCATGATGTAGCCTTTCGTGGATACTCATTGATGGACAGGATCTCATTGTCCTTTCTTGCTTTTTGGCCTTTCTCTAATTTACAACAATTGCTCACAAAGCGGTGTGTAGCAATCCCTTTAAAGTGGGGGCATACATTTGAACTCTCCTGTTTTACTTTTACTTTCTATATTTGCATTTGTTTTTCTTTACCCGTGCTTCCTAGTGCAGCCTTGTCACTTCACTTGATGTGTTTTCTCATTTTGTGGATGACATTGGGTATAATTTCTTTCATAAGTGTGACTTATCGCAAAATATTACATTCCTCTTAGTTGCCTAATTGGACACACTACATCCCCTAAGTTTTGAATCTTCTATACTTTGATCGGTCCTCTTTTGGAAACATTACATGCAATTTTCCCTAAGTCAAAAAGACAAATGGACTAAACAAGACTCCTTCAAACACTTGCATTTTTCTTTTACATTTCACATTTTGCATTCTGCACACCTTTGTGTGTACATGGCCACCTTGCATAACACAACTTGCATGCCTGTAGTGCTAGCTTGCACTTGTTCATGGGTTCTAAGCATCTAAGGCTTTTCTTGTCTCATGAACAACACCCTTGTCCTTGTTGCACCTTATCAAAGTTGTCAGGGAGTACAACTTTGGTATGGTTGAGTGAGAAGCCCAACTAGTGGCACGACTTTCCCCATAACCACCTTTTGTGTGTATGAGCACATACCAACCGAGTGTATGTGTCTCCCACCACCTTTTGGCATTCTCACCCAGTGAACAACCAAAAATTTCATCGACCCGGAGTGAGTACATCCTTCCTTTCAGACAAACAACCTAGATCTGATCCACAACTAGCTAGACAAATGGTCAAACCTTGATCTGACTTTTCTCCACCCTTTCACATCACTCCTTATGTGATATTTTGCACTTAAGCTTAGTTTTCCATGAGATTATGATCCTGGGGGCTTGATTATCTCTCTTGATCATGAGTCCTCTCACCTTACTAGAATGAGTACACTAGATCCTACTCAATGAGCATGGTTCAACTACTTTAGTGTGAGTCTGAAGAATGTTCATACTCTCACTAAAGTGGGGGCTAAATGTGTCACCAAAAAGTGTATACCTTGGCACTTTCTCACTCATTTTGGCCTTTTTCAGTGGGTTTTGGTCTTGATCACCATGATTCAGCCTTGTATGCTTGCAATTCATCAATGACATAATGGTGTTTTACTAAGGTGTTGTGAAGTCTTGTAACACACTTCCTCACTTTTCTAGGACCCTTTCAACACAATTTACCTAACTAATACATTCTTGCACCTTCCTAAACCTTAAGACAAAGTGTTGTAAAGTGTTGTGTTGCATTTTCACATTCATCTAGGCTTATCACCCCTCAATTAACCCTCTTTATATGATAATTTTCCCTTTTAACGCATCATTAGTCCCGACCTAAGTGTGTTTTGGGAGGAAAATTTAATTAACTTCATTAAACATAAATCAATTTCTGACAATCATCAAAATTTTCCTAAAGCGGCGACCTAGTCCCTCTAAGTATAAAATTCAAATTTTATTTAAGATTCAACGAGAATCTTGCCTCCTAAACCCTAGGGTCGGCCTATTAGGTTGCATTTTTGGAAAATTAGGGTTTCACATGTACAAATAAGGGTTTTTACCTCCATTTTGCCTCTCTCCAAGCTCATTTTTACTCCCTTGCTCTCAATCTTCAAGCACCCAAACAACCAAGTCTTCACAAGCAAGCATACATGCATTAGGGGTTTTAGACTACCTCCATTGAAGCTTCTCATGCAAGTTTCAAACCATCAACAAAGGTTTGGTAAGGTTTTCTATTGTGTTATCATTCAATCTTACATTCCTTTTCTTGTGTCTCATTTGGGTTTAATCACCTACAAAGGGGTTTAACTTAGGCAAACCCCTTTTTCCTATCCCCAACAATTTCTGGTCTTTGCATGTGTTTGTAGATCTTTTTATGCAAGTTAGGTGAAGTAAAAAGTGTTGCAAGAAGTACCAACATTCTCCTCAAGTCAACCCCAAGTCTCAAACCCTAGGAAGGACAAAAGACAAGTTGCAGGTCACTATCAGAGGTTCCTGTCACAAATTGCTACACAAAAGGGGAACATCAACCGAGACCCACAAAACCAAAGCTTGATTCCTTAGAAAGCTACAAGAGGACTAGGTCGCCCCTATTGCCGACCTTGTCCCTATGCTAGGCCCGAAAAAGGGATTTTTTTGTTTTTGGACACCCATTTCCCCAAAACCTATTTCAAGAAAGTTTTCCATTTGGAGGACTAGGTCGCCCCACTTGGTGTAAGTGTCCTTCCACAATTTTCTAGCATTTTCTAGAGGCTTCTGGGGGAATTCAACTGTTACAACATTTCTCTAGGTGCACAACATTTCTCCTTCTCTGTCATTTTCCAGAAAGCTTACATTTAGGGCATATAGGTAGTTAGTTTGCATTAGTTTAGTTTTACTTTATTTGCATTTTCCTACATTTAGATTAGTTTCATTTTTCTTTCAGTTCTAGCCACAGATCACACACATTCACAACCATCATCAAATCCCTCTCCCCCTTTTGAATGAACCCACACCTTAAACATATCTACCTAGCTAGGAAAAAGTGTCATTCCCAAGCCAAGTGCCCTTAGGGTGAAAAACCCTAGGAGCCTAGTAAGGGAATCCTCTTTCCTAGGTAAGCCTTATGTTTTTGGCGGTTCAATTATATATATATATATAACATTATTTATTTTAATATATGTATATGTTATAATGTTTGATCATTATAATATATATCTTAATATATATATGTATGTGTATATATATATACATATATACATATGTATGTACGCACACATTAAAATATGCACACATATACCTATATATTAATATATATCATTATTTTAATATCCATAATAAACACACATATATATTCATCGATAGGTATATATACTGTAACTCAAATTTGTGGAATTGGATGGATGCTAAAGCTACACAAATTAAACATATCAATCCTAATCTAAATAAAATAACAAAGAATGAATACAAGTAAGCATGATTAAACTAAACAAATTAATGGAAAGCTCTCACCGAATATGCTAATACTTCTTCAAATTATTTTCTCCATTTTTCCTTTTCAGTATTCTTGCCCTCAAATTTCTGTGTTTCAATGCAAGCATAACTTCGTCGAATGCCTAAGAAAAATATCGAAGATAAGTTTCTTCTCAAAAGTGTATGATTTCAGGAGGAGGAATAATGATAATGATAGGCCATTTTATAGATTTTGGGTTTTCGAATGATCGGCTCAAATTGAAAGAGAGATCGACGGAAAACATTGATGAATGTCATGCAATGTGAGTTTTGTCTCAGATAGAACGTGAGTTAGAACACGAATTCAGGAAAGACTACAGATAGAGACTAAGTTAGAACATGAGTTAGAACACGAGTTCAATATCTTAATCTTCAAAAATAGAAAAAATAGACTTTGGATGGAAAAGATAAAGTTAGAAGTTGAAGATTAATGCATTCGAATGCAAACATGAGTTAGAACTAGTTAATCGACTAGTTGTGATGGAGAGTCTTCTCACAGAGATAACCAGATATTGAATTCAGAGATAACTGGAGAACTAAAAATAGATCTCGAGTCAGAAGGTGAGTGAATGATTTAGATAACTGATTGATAGAAGAATGTGACATAAATAATTAATTAATGAATTAAATGCTAATTTAATTCAACATTCAAAAATAAGAGACTTTAATTAAATAAATAAAGATCATTTATTTAATTTGACTATTTGAAAAGGATAAATTGAATAATTAAATAATAAATATTTAATTATAGATAAAAGGGGTTAAATGAATAATTAAATAAAGATATATAATTATAGTTGGAAAAGTATGATAAAGGGGTAATTAAATAATAAATTATTTAATTGATAGATAGAGGGGGAAGAATTAATTAGTTCGCAAGATAATTAAATAAATATGATTTATTTAATTAATCAAGTTGAATAAAGGATGATAATGAATTAATGAATTAATTAAAAAGGGGTATTTAATTAATAGAGGAAATAAATAGATAAAGTTAATTAAATAATAAACATTATTTAATCACGATAACAGACTATAGAAAATTATGTCAAATGTGTACTCGCAGGCCTAGACCAATTTTTGGTATCTACAGTTTGCCCCTCTTTGATACAATGTTGGTACGAAATTGTGTCAAAGAAAATATGTCCCGATCGTGCCCCAGCATGAAATAGGTTAAGGTATGCCCCCTTGAGAAAATTGATAAATTTTTGAAAGTTTCAAAAAAATTAGGAAATGTTCCCGATAAGTCAATTTGATAGTTAGAAATGCTATGGAGTTGATGAAATTGAATTTGGAGTTGATATGGACAAATATGGGTCATTGGAAGTTGAAAGGCTAAGCGGCCAGTAGAGAAGGGCTAAAGAAATTCCACCCAAACCCTACCTATAAATAGGAATTAGGTTGAAAACCAATTCATTTGCACCCGGAGGAGATAGAAAAAGAGGAGATTTGCTCTGACTAGCTAATGAAAATGGCACCAATTCCATATGTTGCACATCGAGGATATCGAATCCGGACGTTCAGGAGGCCAACCAATGCAGGACCACCAGTATGTACATGAAAATGAACTCTTGAAAATCATTTTTGCACATTTTTCTAGGCATTGAAAAGTCAATTAGCAAATGCGGTGCATCGTGAACAACGCATATGCCGTCGTATTTGCCGCATTTGACTGCGAAACGATGCATGTGCGAAAACATGCCTAGGCTAAGTTAGACATCTTGCAGAATGAATGCATTCATTGTATAATGCACCACATGTGTATTTATGCAAGGCATTTACATTAGCATTAGTCGCATGTGGGGTAGTGAACCGCATATGCATTAGTGCAACACATATGTAGTAGATAGGTAGGCTATAGAAAATGCACCGCATATGTTATAATGCACTGCATGTGAGGTAGGTAGAAATAGGTGTGTGAAATTAGTGACACATATGTAATATGCAACGCATTTGAAAAAATGCACCGCATTTGTTAAAGTGAGCTGCATTTGGCTAGTAAAAATTTTCAAAATTTTTTTCTACGAAAAACTTGAAAATTCCTGACATCATGTTTTAAATGCAGGTTGTACTAGATCCTATATATACACGGGAGTCACGTCCGAACACATTTGATCTGAGAGATCGGTTGACGAGTGCAGAGATTCAGCTATTATGGAGATCGGGTCTACGCCACTATTTGTCGATGCCCACTATTCGGGTGAACAAAGGGATGTTGACGACATTATGCCAGTGATGGCATTCTGAGACATCGTCCTTTCATTTGCCGACTGGGGAGGCCACTATCACATTGGAGGATGTGTACAGGATCTTGAGACTACCTATTAGAGGAGAGTGGGTTATGTATGATACCCAATGCGGATTGACCGAGTTGGCAAGGTTTTATTAGGTAGATGATATCAGTAGGCTCGACATCGAGCACTATGAGATCAGATGGCTAGTGTTAGCAAATAGATATGATTGGATTGATTGTATATTATGTACATTGATTGGAGGGATAGTTCTTCCAGATAGATGGGGTCACAGATTTCCAGTTGGATGGGGGGCTATGTTGGTTGGTATGTTGGAGAGTGAGACGAGGTATGCATGGGGTCCTTATCTATTGGGGATGTTGTATTTTCCTTTACATGAAATTGGTTATAGAGATGCTCAGTCACTTAGCTGTGGGACCACTTTGTTGATGGTGTGGGGTTGGGAGAGGATAGTTGTGTTTCATCCTCCAGTTATAGTAGAGCGAGAAGAGAGATTTCCGTATGTGTTCCGATATACAGGACACATCACGCAGACACATGTGGGAGACACTGGGTTTTGGAGACATGCATTGGACACTATTGATCAGTTCACATGGAGACCTTACATTGATTGTGAGGAGTGGGTGGATGAGGATGTACATTTGGTTTTCTACAGATAGACACAATACCTCATTGGGAGGACTATTTCTAGTGTACATATCATTGAGAGACACTTGCCAGACAGAGTTTTGAGATAGTTCAATGAGGTTTAGGATGAGCCTCAGAGCAGAGTAGAGTTTGGTCGTTCATCTAGAGAGGTTCCATATTGGGGGCCTATGATTCTAGTAGCTACTGTAGAGGTAGAGATATAGGCATTACAACTAATACAGTGGGGGTGGAGAGATGGATTAGCAAACCCAGGGACGACAGCTGCTTATGACGCATGGTGGGTAGAGCATCAACATGTTCCTTACATAGATCCAGATCAGCCGACACCTATTGAGAGATGAGGCACAAGACCTAGAGGACAGCGAAGAGGTAGAGGTGCTAGAGTGGGGAGAGTTGGTGGGAGAGATGGTGATGGTAGAGGTTGAAGATGAGGATGGAGAGGACGGAGAGGGGGTCGAGTAGGTGGAATTTCACCTATCCGAGAGGCAGCGGTAGAGGATGTACCGATGTTGGACATCGTAGGTGGAGTGGATGTACAGGCTGGGGGTGAGCATGCTACAGAGGAGGTAGTGGTAGAGGAGTGTGTAGAGGTAGATATTGGAGTAGAGGATGTTGGAGAGGATTTAGATGTGGATATGGCCATAGACCCTCTAGGTATTTTGGTAGGATACAATGAGGATGATATTGAGGATGACGTTGAGGAGGAGGCACTGATGGAGGAGCAGGAGAGAGAGCTCAGGGATCAGATAGTGGAGGGGAGACGGGAGGAGGATGCTCCTAGAGATGGTGACAGGGAGGCTTTGGAGGAGAGACTCAGAGTTATGACAATGGATTTTGATGCTATGAGATTAGAGAGAGACAGTGCCTACGCTGAGAGAGACAGTGCATTTGTAGAGAGGGACAGTGCTCATATGGAGAGAGATCAGGTGATATCTCAAAGACATGAGATAGAGCAATAGTTCATAGAGGTTAGACGCCTTTGCAGTGGGTCCTCATCTCATGGCATGGTACAAGAGTTAGTCCAATCGGTTGAGAGAGCCACCTATTACAGGGACTTATATGAGGTAGTGGTGCTAGTAGAGAGACAGGCTCCTATATTTTCAGAGGTGCGGAGTCAGAGGTCACAGAGCAGGAGTCACAGGACATAGAGTACAGAGGGTGTGGTAAGACCATCGAGGATAGGTCTGTATGAGAGGCCTTCCACCTCACAAAGAGCACCTTCAAGGATTTTCCAACCACCCTCACCACGAGACAATAGTGGCAATGGGACATGATGACATTGCTTTATATGTAGACATTGTAGTTTGATCAAAGAGCCTGCTAGCTCATGTCCTATTTATTGATACACTCTAATATTGTATTGTGACACACTATTTTGAGCAATATATATATATATGATTTTGGCGGCTTCTATTGATTTGCAGTTCTATTTTATGGATGATACATTACTTCTACATGATTATGTTTCCTAGATGATGTATGTATATGCGTTATGAATGAATGTTTCTACATGTTATGAGTTATGCATTTTATGATGTTATGGATGTCTTAATTTACTTATGAAAATGGATGTAATGAATGTATATGATGTTATTTATATGTGATGGTGAAATGTACGTAATGTTTCTATTATGTATCTTATGATGATGAAATGCCTATTATCTATGTAATGAGGATGTTACTATTACTATACATATGTGTGAAATGCAATGCAACTATGTGAAATGCTTATTGAATGTATGTATGTGCAATTGATCTAATGTTTTTGTAGTGTGTCATAGGACTTTATCATTATGTCAATGAAGAGAAATGTTAGCATGAATGAATTCAAAATGTTAGCAAGAAATAATAAAGGTTGATTGATTGAGAAAAACACATAATCATCGATACATTGCCAAAATATGCTATGCTTGCTTGTTATCATCATTGGGCAGGACATGACATAGATGGATAGTACACACTATGATATGAGATAGACCATAGTGTAAAAAGTCATCCATATGTGAAAAATAGACAGTCGTAGACAAGGAATGTCTTGACTCAGACTAAGAACAAAATGCCCCAGTCGTTTTGTGTCAAGACAAACCACAGACAACAGACAAATAAAAGACGGGTCATGAGACGTCATTGCTCCTCTAAATCCTTGATAGGACATCCTTGAGGAAACTAGTAACATGACTCAAAAACCAATATTTAAAAGACAGTTGATAGACAACAACCAAAGAAAAAGAGTTCTGAGACATCCTTGCTTCTTTAAATCCTTCAAGGGACATCCTTGAGAAAGCTAGTAATCAGACTAATTCACAAATCGATAAACAGATAAGACAAAATAAGATATAAAGTCATAAAGCCAAATAAATGTATTCACCAAAACTTGATCTTGTGGGATTGTTTGATTGTTGATGTTTGACATAGCGTAATGTGAGGGATGACACATACTGCAGTAAAAAGTTGAGTCTAGTTTCGACTTGATGACTTCTATATAAGGCATGACAAAGCTTGGTTTTAGAAAAGACACATGTCGTATAAGACGTTGGAGCCTGATGAAATTGATGCGACAAGCTACATGAGGCTATGACAATTTGATGACGTCTATGGACAAGAAAGACATATCTTGCTTAAGACACAAGTTGATCACTTTGACAATGTGTATGATATTGACTTGATAACTATTTGAGATGTTTTGCCTTGTTTTTGCATGACTTGTTTTGATTCCTTGACTGATAAAAAGTGTGTGCGTGTAGACAGTGTATGACATGAGATGATACCCTAAAGTATTACCTAATGCGGCTAAAGATATGCATCTAAGTGAATGATATGCAATTTGTGTGATAGCGAATTGTGAATGACCCTATTGGATTGCCCTAGTGTGGTCTCGAGAGCTCATCAATTGATTAGCCTTGCCTACATTGTACATGCAGAGACCTCGTAGTTTGACATGACCAATGACTTTGAATATACAAAGAGTCATGATTTAAATGTGTGTGATACATGACAAACCTAGAATGACATACCTAATGCCTTAGGGGCACATCAATTGATGGCCTTGCCTACATCCCAGTCATAGAGGCAACGTAGTTCGACTATGTCTACGATTGACTTAACATGACTGACTAACTCTGTTTTTGGTATTTTCTGACATGTTTTGATTTTTTGGGATCTTTCAGGATGTTTTCGATGGTGTAACGTTATGCACAAGGCATTCTGGAACAAGCATTTTCCCCCAGTTGGGAATAATACTTACGAGATGGAATGGGAATGTGATGGAATCGATGTTAGATGTCAATCATTCCAAGCAATGGATAAGAAAACCATTTATTATGAGTGATGGTGAAAATGTTTGAATTGAATGATGATAGACGAAAGAGTGAGTTTGACTACACATGGCGCTGGTTTGCTAGGTTTTCACCATGGTACTTATCCATAGCACCACTAAAGTGGTTTTCACTATTGGATGGATTATTTCTCTTTACTATTTTCTTACTTTTCAATTTTTTTATTTTTTTTGTTTTTTCCATTTTTTTGTATTTTCTAGATTAAGACACGGATTCTTAGAAGCTAAGCATAGAACCTCTTTAGATACAGACTATTGATAGGTGACAAAAGCGGCTCTCCTTCAGGAGTAGAGAGTTGGTACACTCCTGATCCAAAAGCTTCTGTTATAATATAAGGCCCTAACCAGTTAGGTTCAAACTTACTTGGTTTTTCTCGTTCAGCTTGATTCTTAGGATTCTCCATTAAAACCAGGTCACCAATGTCAAAATGTCTATTTAGAACTTTCCTATTATAGCTCTAACAAAGATGATTCTAATACACTTGCAAATGGTCTAGTGCTTTCTATCTTCATTCATCCAGTAATTCAAGCTCTTGTAGTTTGGATACATGGTATTATTCATCATCAATGTGACCTTTCAAGGAAACCCTAAGAGATGGAATTTCAACCTCAATAGGTAAGATAGCTTTGGACCTGAATACAAGGGAATATGGGGTGGCACTAGTGGGAGTACAGATGCTTGTGTGGTAAGCCCATAAGGGAGGATTAAGCTGTAGGTGCCAATCACGGCCAACGTCATTGACAGTCTTCTTTAGGATTCTAACAATGGTTTTATTAGATGCCTCAGCCTTGTCATTACCTTGTGGGTAATATAGGGTGGAGAAATGGTGTTTGATGTGGAACTCTTCACATAAATGGCATACTTCTTGGTTCTTGAATGGGCGGCCATTTTCTGTGATTATGGATTGGGGTACACCATACCGACAAATGATATAGTTCAAGATAAACTTAGATATTTGTGTGCCAATGATGTAGGTCATGGGAATAGCTTCAATCCATTTGGTGAAGTATTCGGTGGCGGTTATGATGAATTTGTGGCCGTTGGATGATGGAGGGTGTATCTTACCTATGAGGTCAAGTCCCCATTGGGTGAAAGGCCATGGTGATGTTATGGGATGAAGCTCTTGTGCTGGTGCTCTTATCAAATCTCCATGTATATGACATTGTTTACATTTCTTTACAAAGATATATTAGTCTTTCTCCATTGTTGGCCAATAATAACCTAGTCTCATAATCTTATGGGCTAAAGTAGGACCACTTGAATGGGATCTGCATATACCCTCATGCACTGCTCACAAAGTTGTTTGTGCTTCTTCAACATTGAGACATCTCATTAGAGCATTATCTAAGGTACGTCTATACAGGGTTTCTCCGATGATGGTGTACTTAACTGATTTACAGATGAAGGTTTGATATTGGTTATTGGACAAGTCTTGAGGTAAGGTTTGGTCAGTGAGATAGTCGAATATGTCTTTATACCAAGGAGATGTAGGACCAACAATGGTACACACCATCGCAGTATCGGGGACATCATAGGCGGGGACCAATAGTTGTTCAACCATAAACTCAAACTTAGGCATGTTACTCGGAATATCCAACAAGGAACCCATGATTTCCATAGCATCTACAACTCTATTCTGGATACGTGGTATTTGTTGAAAAGTAATGTCATTGAAATACTATTTGAAACTATCAGCCATATGCTTGTAAGGGGCAAGCTTCTCATCCTTATTCTCGTAATCATCATTTACCTGCCAGATTACCCGTTGAGAATCGCCAAACACATGTAGAATCTTAATCTTCCACTGAGCTGCCATTTTTAATCCTATCACTAAGGCTTCATACTCTGCTATATTGTTTGTACAAGGGCAAGCAATCCTGAATGATTTGGGAATGGTATCGCCTTGAGGTGTAACAAATAGGATACCTGCTCCTGAACCACGATTTGTATGTGACCCATCAAAGTATAGTTTCCAATTGGTTTTAATGTCAATGTTGAAGAGAAATTCATCAAGAAAATCTACCACTAAGGGATGGTCTGCCTTCATAGGTGCATCAACTAACTGATCTGCAATCACTTATCCTTTTATAGCCTTCCTCTCAACATACTAAATTTCATACTCACTAAGTGTCATAACCCATTTAGCCAATCGGCCTGTTAATGCTACCTTACTTAAGAGATACTTGATTGGGTCAATCTTTGCAACCAACATTGTTTGGCGATTGAGCATATAGTGCCACAGTTTTTGGGTAGCAAAGACTACCACAAGACAAACACGTTCTATGTTATTGTAATTCAATTCATATCCCACTAAGGTATGACTGATGTAGTAGACTACTCTCTCATGACCTTGATCATCGTGTTCTGCGAGAAGAGCTCCTAATGCTGACTAGGTTGCTGAAATGTATAGGATCAAAGGTTTTCCCTCTGTGGGTGGTATTAAGACTAGTGGAGTTAGAAAATAGTCCTTGATTTGTTGGAATGCTTCCTGACATTTAGGTGTCCACACAAATGGTACTCCTTTCTTGAGTAGATGTTGAAATGGGTGTATTTAATCTACCAGTTGTACTATGAAACGCCTGATGGACTGTAATCTTCCTTGTAGGGTTCTGAGTTGACCAATGCTGACTGGAGGAGGAATTTCTATGATAGCTCTTACCTTCTCTAGATCAACTTCAATGCCTCTGAGGGAAATGATATACCCTAACAGTTTCCCTGATTTCACACCAAAGACACACTTCTTCAGATTTACCCTGACGTTGTAATTCTCTAGCCTCTGGAATATCTTGTCTAGAACCTTTAAGTGATCTTCCCTTGTTTCTAATTTAGCTATAATATCATCTACATAATCTTCCATGAGAGTGTGTACAAAATCATGGAAAATCGTAGTCATTTCCCATTGATAGGTAGCTCCTGCGTTCTTAAGCCCAAAAGGCATAACGTTCCAATAGTATGTGCCCCATGGACACGTGAAAGCCATCTTTTGTTGGTCTTCAGGTGCGATTTTAATCTGGTTATATCCATAGAAACCATCCATGAGGGATAGCATCTCGTATCCTATTGTAAGATCTACTATCATGTCGATATTCAGCAAAGGGAAGTCATCCTTAGGATATGCCTTGTTAATGTCTCCAAAGTCTGTGCAAATTCGAATTCCCCCAGTTGGTTTAGTCATGGGCACAAGATTTGATATCCAATCTGCATAGTCTATCGTCCTTATGAATCCTACATCCAAGAGTTTCTTAAGTTCTGCCTTGACCAATAGAGCAATTTGTGAATGCATTTTCCTTAACTTTCGTTTGACCGGTTTAATACCTAGCTGCAACGACATATGATGTAATATAAGGTCTAGATCCAGCCCAGGCATGTTAGCATATGACCATGCAAAGTTTATCTGTCTCTTTTGGAAGAAGTCCTTAAACTCAGGTTTTTTTGTCTCTGTTAAAGAAGCTGCAAAATATACCATACGAGGATTCTCTTCTGTACCTATGTTGACTTCCACAAATTCTTCTACTAGAATCGATGACTTTTCCTATTCCACGGGGAGAATATTTAAACCTCTATCCTTGGGTGCCTCTGGGAGGTTTTTTCCCTCGGATATGTCCTTTATTTTGACTGTTTCTTCATCCAAAGGCGCCTTTCGGTTTTCACCTAGAGACTCATCATTTTTCTTTTCATTGTCTTTTTTCTTTTTATTCTCATTTTTGCGACTAGAGGTGTAAATAGACTCCCCAAAATATGCTTTTTCGTCCAAGTCTATGGTAAAACCCACTTTATGATCCCCTTTTGGTATGCATTCTCTAAGTCCCATGAACTCAACAATTGCTTCGTCATTATCGAATGTATCTATGATAGGTGTACCTTGTTGATCCCAGTTGATAAGTTTGGGATATATGAGAGGCATGTCATCATCGGAGTTTTTAAAGGTAGCAACTGACAAGGTGAATAGAGAGTGGTTGACATGGTCAAAGAAGTTTTGGACTAACTCCTGCTTGTTCTTTTCCCTACAAGTAGGTAAACTTTGATGTGGGACTATTGCAACAGTTGGGTCGTCAGAAGATGGTTTATCAGGTGCCCAAGATGCATGATCAAGGGTTTCCCAATAATAGTTAACATGCCATTCTTGTTTAGACAAGTGCTTCTTATGACGGGGACTAGATGGTTTTGGTACAGGTTTTATCTTTAGGTGCAATTCTCCAAATAGAGCCTCTATGTTCATGGTACTGGTAGAGGAAAGGGAATCCCATTCACAATAGATTGAGTTGGGAGATTCATCGTAAATTGGAGGTTTGTCATAAATTGGGGGAAGTGGTTCATAAGATATCTCGATGTCTGCACAAGCACTCACTTCCTCTTGAAATGATGATGAAGTACCAGGAAACCCAATTCTAAGCGGTTGACACCCTAGCCCTAGGTATTTCGGTCATGGGTAGACAGTGATCAGTTTCGTCCTTCCATTTTGATATAGTCCTAACCCACTGTGCCCGTCATATCCTTCATTTTGCATTATCTTAAAGCCTTTTCCATACTGGTCCTTAGCTATTTGAATAGACAGGGAGGGGTATTCATCATCTTCTTGATACAACAAGGAGGTAATATCACCTTGATCCACAATTTCTTCACTCAACTCTCCCCATTTGATCAATGTCGTTGTAGGGGGAACACGAAATGCGACTACTGACTGTCTTCTATCTGCCATGGGTAGGCCATATGCTTTAGGTGGAATCAATTGACTGACACAGTATCATGCCTTGATATGATATTCGCCACAACCCTTGTCTTGGATCTCAAGCTTAGGAGTATTTGATGGAGGTTTGAATGAAATGGACTTAGTAAGACGTGATGGGTCAACGTATAGGGATAAAGTGGATGATGAAACTTCTTGGTTAACTGGTACTTGTCATTGTGGAATTTCCTTTAGGCTTGTACAATACTAAAAAGGATCTAGATCACCATCAATCGTGATCTCAGTGCCATTATAAGGGAATTTGAGACATTGCTGATATGTTAAAGGTACAACTTTCATTGTGTGTATCCAAGGTCTACTTAACAACAAGTTGTATGGAAGGGTAAGATCCAAGACTTGGAAGCTAGTGTTCATGATTGTTGGGCCAATTCTGATAGGGAGTGTGACAACTCCTTTGGATGATCTTTCCTCATCATCGTAAGCCTTGATGACTATACTCTTAGAGGTGTCTATGCATTCTTCTGAAAATCCTAATGCCTTAACCAATTTTAGGGTACACAAGTTCAAACGTGCTCCTCCGTCTACCAAGACTCATTTGAATTTGGTTTGATGGACTAGAACTTCAAGATGTAATGGGTCATTATGATCATACTTTTTGGTTGAGTAATCTTGTTGGGAAAATGTGGCATGATGCGAGTTGGTTAAATATCCCACCATCTCTTCAAAATGATTGACATCTAAGTCTGTAGGAACAGTCATGTTTTGCAAAGCTTTGTCAAGAATGGCTCGATGCTCAGGTGATAAAGTCAATAGTTCCAAAATGGATATTTGTGCAGGGGTTTTGCTCAGTTGATCAAGGAGGTTGTACTTGAACTTGGAAGATTGCATAGGTGGCTCAGAAGAAGGACCTGAAATATAATCTTAGTTCTATGTGTATTTACATTGCTTTCCGGATGCTTCGTAATGATGATGGCATCAACATGGTCATCTACAGCCCGAAGGCTATATATGGTCTTTCCTTTTCCATAGTCATACTTGGTGTTGGCATAATTGGCTGATGGATCACTCTTGGGTCCCGAACTGGAGGCTTTTCCTTTCGTGTGGTCATGTAAGGAGTCTGTGAAGACCTTATGATCACTGTTCTTGGTATTTTTCTGCCCATCGACCTCTATGGTTCCGTTTTCAACAAAGTCTTGTATAATATTCTTGAGTTGGCGACATTGTTGTAGGTTGTGTCCTTTTATTTGATGATAGTCACAATAGGCTTTGTCGTCCCACCATGAAGGTTTAAACTATCCAAGATCATACTCTTTTGGTTCCAAAGGTTTGATGAGATTGTGTTTAATCAATTCTTTGAAAATAACCTCGATTGGTTTTCCTAAAGGAGTAAATTCACGTGTAGGAAATCTTCTTTGAGGTCGTTGTTGCTGTGAATTTTGGACATAATTGGCTGTTTGATCTGGACTATCCATCATGTCTTGATTGGAGTTGTAACCTCTAAGTGTGATAATTGGTCTCATATGTATGTTTTTAGCATCAATAATGCCGTCATTTGTAACATTTTTGTTTCTAGACCAGAATTTGTTTCTATCATTTGGCGTATTTTGTTGTTGGACAATGGGGTTCATGCCTGGTACTTTTATTTCTCCTTTGTCAATAAGGCCTTTTTCAAGGATGATGCCCTTTTGTACCAAGTCTAGGAATGAAGTACAACAATGTACCCTTAGGTCACTTCGCAGTTTTGGATTGATATTTTCATGAATATTGTGACCTATTTTTCGGGTATTTCAAGTGGACATCTGCTAGCTAGACTTCTCCATCTCTGAAAGAAAGTGGTGAAAGTTTCACCGTCTTCTTGTGTTGCGTGGCACAAGGTTGCTATTGTTACTTCATTGTCTATGTTAAAGGTAAAGTGTTCGACAAAATTCTTAGTTAATTCACCCCATGATCATATACCATATGGTAATTTAGAAAACCATTCCAATCCTATCCCTCTAAGGGTTCATGGAAATAGCCTCATCAAGTAGGTGGGGTCATATGATATGTCCATGCATGCCATTGAGAATTCTCTAATGTGTTCCAAAGGATTCTTCCTCCCATTATACTTAGGAAAATTCGGTATAGTGTATCCATGGGGGAAAGGTGTTATATAAAGCACTTTGTCGAATGGACATTGGCATAGATCTTGTGCTGAGATAGTTCATTTGCCTAACATAGACATGTTGTCCATATGTTGTTGAAGAGTTTGCATTTGGTTTTGAAGGAAATCTACTTGTGTCAGGGACATGTTGTTCATGTTGTTTGGATCAATGTAGGTGTTCTGATATGCCATGTTCTGTGATGGGTTGTGATTCGGTAAGGGAATATATCCCGTTAGGATGTTCTGATTTGGCATAGGAATATATCCTATCTGAATTATCTGATTTGGTATAGGAATATTTCCTATCTTAATGGTCTGATTTGGTATAGGAATATTTCCTGTCGGAATGGTCTGAGTTGGTATAGGAATATTTCCTGTCTGCATGTTCAGATGTGGTATAGGAATCCTCATGCCAACTTTGGATCTCTTACTAGTAGTGTTGGTGCCAAAGGGGTTGGAGGAAGTTGCCCCCATAGTAAATTGTAAACCCTGTGTTATGTTAAATGGGATTGTGCTTACAATTGATGATGTTTGAGTAGATACGCTAGTTGGTATCACTACGGTAATTTGGGGAATGGAAACACTTGACATGACAGTTTGTGTTGGTTGAATTAACGGTGTTTGCAAAGTAAAAATATCAAATCCTATGGGTAGTTTGGAACCTTCTGCTAGCAACTTTGCTAGATATAGTTGGGGATCATTTTCCAAACACTCGTCCATAAAGGATGCAAATTCAAGATCTTGTACTGTAGCGTCTATGTCTTCAATGTAAATTCATCCATGTGTGTCTCTAGTGACATGTTTTTCAAGCAAAGGTCTATGTGGTCTCTCACTTCCTGATGGTTGATTTTCGAATGGATTGATGAATTTGTTGGGGTCTGAAATTTATTTGTGTTTCTTTCGAGACCTTGTTTCAACCATGAAAATTTGCTCAAAATGAGGTTATGCAGACTATGCCTAAAAAGTGATATGTCCTATTTCTATGTTTTTGGATTTTTCTGACAATAAGGATGTTGCTAAAATGATTTCTAAAACGACGTATACTAAGATGACATATGGTAGGACTGATAATATGCAAAATCTCATGTAGAGTATGACGGTAAATGATTTTAAAATGGGTATAACCTACCTCCTATGGAGTAAATGCATGCAAGGATTTGATTTGACCAAGGAACCTGATTGTAGGACAAGGATAGTTGACAAGGCAAATTTCCCAAACTAGACTGTTGAGATGGAAAGATCCACTAAATGGGACTAAAATGACTAGGTTCAATGATTGTGACAAACCAAAACATGAATGTTTCCAATGACGAGGACAGTTACCTATTCTATGATATGGAATTTCTTAGGGAGTATCTATATGCATGCAACTTAGGATGACTATGACTAAGACGTGGATTGTGACTAAGACGTATATGACACCTAATGATGCAAGATTTTGAGAAAAGTTTTCCAGTTTCTGTCCAAGGTTGATCTTAAGAAACAGAGGTGAAAAATGACAATGATGTTTTAGACTCAGTTTACAGTTTTCTAAGTTTCTGCTGATAGTCAAAAGCGGTTCACCTAATAGTTGTGGTTCAGAATTTGACAGATGTGGTTTTCGATAGTGCATGCGGTGTTTCTGACAGTTGTGGTTTTTCCTATGACGAATGCGGTTAACCAATGCACATGCGGTTCTAATTTTGGACTCTGTGAACCTAATTTTTTTGACAGACACTTGCGGCTTAGAAATTGATGGATGCGATTTTCATTCACACATGCAACTCAAAATATGACAGTTGTGGCTCTTAATATCCAGACTATGAAAAATGGAAATTTTTGACAGACACATGTAGCTTTTTCCCTAACAAATGCGATGCGCTAGGACAAATGCGATGTAAAAACTAATAGATGCAACTCAATTTTTGATAGTTGAATTTTTTTCCTGAAAGTGTTTTTTGACTGGCTCCATTTTGATCAAGATTTTGGTGAATACAACAAACAACAAACACAACAATCAATGTATTTTTAGTTTTGTGATGATAGAACTATTAAGACTCAAAAAAAATTTACAACCTAGGCTTTTTGGACAATACTTGTTGAGTTCTTACTTTGATTTCTCTAGCTACGCATATTCACGGTGGATGATTAGTAGCTTGACCCCACTGGCTCCCCTCCATGACACTCACTTATACGGGGCAGCCAAGCTACTGTACCCATGAAACTCCCATGGCATACATTTCAACTCTACATGTGAATCGTAAGAATGTAAGATGGCTTCACAGGGCCGACCCTACTACGCCAACAAGTAGGTAGGATTTTGGTAACTCTATAACAAGGTTTTTAATAAGGGCATTCCATTCATGGGACACTATCCAACATCGATGAGAGTCCATTTCTATCCATCTCATCGGAATAGTGTGCGTGATTATTGGGCTTTCCCCAATAATGAAATTTTATATACCGGTTGGAAGTCGCTTGGCGTTTAGCGTGCTACCAATCTGGGTCATCTTGGGTTGAGTACTTTTTCCCACCAAGAAAGGCCCAAGTTCTAGAGTTAGTAACCATTTCACTTACACCCAAGATCAAATGAATGTGCAAGGGGAGAGGATACTTTGGTATACCATATCATGGGGTTTACAAATTGTGCTTTCGCACCAAACAATGAAGACAATGATTCTTTTTAATCCAAATGATAGTTATTTATCTACCAAATAGAAAGTTCTTTTTAATCCACACGATAGTTATCTATCTACCAAAGAAAATATTGCTAAATAAATAAACATAAAGGCATTAGGTCCTGCATGCAAATTTATTAGTAGTTCATTGTTCTTGTCTTCGGCTTTCGTCCTGTAGAAAATATTGTCTTTGGTTTTTATTGTCTTCTATGCTTCGTCCTACAAACACTACGTTATTCCCTCTTAACACAATTGAAACAAACATTAGCAAAAATCACGAAAATCACACAAAATTTGATAAAAGAGAATGCGGATGTACGAAAGTCAATAAAAAAAATGGAACTTGTTTACTAGCCAGATGCGGCTTTTGGAGCCACAGATGCGGTTCGGTGTCGACAGGCGGATGCGGCTCAAGAATTTTTTGATAGGCAGATGTGGTTCAGTATGATAGATGCGTCTCTATTTTTAGCGGATGCAGTTTGTAATGCAGATGCGTTGATTGGTGGAACAAATGCGGTGGGTCGTACGAAAAACCTGCAAAAAAAGAAAAACAAAAAAATGGAAAGACGGAAAGACGAAAAGATGTGCGAATTTTGAAGTGTGTTCACGTCAGGTTCACCAAATGTAACTCAAATTTGTGGAATTAGATGAATGCTAAAGCTGCACAGATTAAACATGTCAATCCTAATCTAAATAAAACAACAAAGAACGAATACGGTAAGCATGATTAAACTAAACAAATTAATGGAAAGCTCTCACCGAATATGCTAATACTTCCTCGAATTATCTCGATTGCTCTTCTCCATTTTTCCTTTTCAGTATTCTTGCCCTCAGATTTATGTGTTTGAATGCAAGCATAACTTCATCGAATGTCTAAGAAAAATATCAAAGATAAGTTTCTTCTCAAAAGTGTATGATTTCGGGAGGAGGAATAATGATAGTGATAGGCCATTTTATAGATTTTGGGTTTTCGAACGATCGACTCAAATTGAAAGAGAGATCGACAGACAATATTGATGAATGTCATGTGATGTGAGTTTTGTCTTAGATATAACATGAGTTAGAACATGAGTTTAGGAAAGACTATAGATAGAGACTAAGTTAGAACGTGAGTTAGAACACGAGTTCAGGAAAGACTATAGATAGAGACTAAGTTAGAACGTGAGTTAGAACACAAGTTCAATATCTTAATCTTAAAAAATAGAAGAAATAGACTTTGGATGGAAAAAAAAAAGTTAGAAGTTGAAGATTAATGCATTCGAATGCAAACATGAGTTAGAACTAGTTAATTGACTAGTTGTGACGGAGAGTCTTCTCACAGAGATAACCAAATATTGAATTCAGAGATAACTGGAGAACTAAAAATAGATCTTGAGTCAAAAGGTGAGTGAATGATTTAGATAACTAATTGATAGAAGAATGTGACATAAATAATTAATTAATGAATTAAATGCTAATTTAATTCAACATTCGAAAATAAGAGACTTTTATTAAATAAATAAAGATCATTTATTTAACTTGACTATTTGAAAAGGATAAATTGAATAATTAAATAATAAATATTTAATTATAGATAAAAGGGGTTAAATGAATAATTAAATAAAGATATATAATTATAGTTGGAAAAGTATGATAAAGGGGTAATTAAATAATAAATTATTCAATTGATAGATAAAGGGGGAAGAATTAATTAGTTCACAAGATAATTAAATAAATATGATTTATTTAATTAATCAAGTTGAATAAACAATGATAATGAATTAATGAATTAATTAAAAAGGGGTATTTAATTAATAGAGGAAATAGATAGATAAAGTTAATTAAATAATAAACATTATTTAATCACGATAACAGACTATAGAAAATTATGTCGAATGTGCACTCGCAGGCCTAGACCAATTTTCGGTATCTACATATACAATATATATATTATATATATATCCAATCGATATCCCCATGTATATGATGTATTCGTGTATGAGTATGTATAAGTACTTCTACCTATGTATACACACACACGTATATGTTCACATGCATGAGTTATCACATTGAAATACATATATACACTCTAACTAATAAACAATCAAGAAATCAAAGACTAAAACCAAAATCATTTCAAATCATCCCCAAACTATGACTGAGGGTTTTAATTACCAATTCCCAAACTAATTGGACTTAACTTGACCAAACTAGGATGTGAGTGTGTGATAGCTCAAGTAGGTATATTAGGGGTTACCAAACCAAATTCCTTTCATGGGTGATACTCCCCCTCTCTTCCTGGAGGGCTCAATTCTTCTTGCATTTAACTTAATGCATTAGAAAAGAAGTGAGACAATAACATAACATTCATTTACACCATATATTATTTTCATCATCAAAGAATTAAATCAATCACATTGCAATACATATTCAATCATTGAATTTTCCATCAAAAAATACAAAACATAATCATGCACTAAAAAATTTTAACTCATCAAAGAAATAGTAAATAGGTAATAACACAATAGGGTGTATCATACCCCCCTTATGAATCATCATCCCCGATGATTTTAAGTATCAAACATAAAACATAAAGCATAAAGCATAATAAATATTGTTTTTAAAGAACTTTCAAAGTCTAGCAAAACATGAGGAAACTTTTGCTTCATCATAGCATAGTCTTCCCAAGTGATAGATTCTTCTACATATTGATCCCAGTGGACCTTTCATTGTAGAACCTCTCTATTATGTAGGTGAAGCCTATGTATTCTAAGCACTCAGAGAGGCTTGATTGTTACCACTCCTGGGTCTTGTACCTATAAAGTATTCCAATAAATAACATGATTATCTCCTTGCATGTACTTCTTAAGGTATGACACATGAAAGACATTGTGCATGTTGGGAAGAATTGGTGGTAAAGCAATTTGATAAGCAACATGGTTAACTTCTTCGAGAACCTCAAAAGGACCTACATAACGTGGAACCAGTTTGGATGACTTCCCAAACTTTATAGAACTCTTGTGAGGCTTAACTCTTAGCAAAACCTTCTCTCCTACCAAAAAGTACCCATTTTAAATCTACATAACTATTCTTCCTATCATTAGCTTCTGATAGCCTTTGCTTAATTACACTAAATTTCTCCATTTTTGATAGCGTTTTTGGCCCAACGATTATCCTATCTTCTAGCTTATCCTAACTTATATGAGTTTGACATTTCTTGCCATACAATGCTTCAAATAGAGCCATCTTAATTGAAGAATGATAGAATCAAGTTATATGAAAATTCCACCAAAGGTAAACAATCTTCCCACTTTTATTGTTGATCCATGCAATACATTATCAGTAGATTCTCTAACACTTGGTTCAACCTTTCAGTTTGACCATCAGTTTTTTGATGATATGTTAAACTTATGTTCAACTATTTCCCAAGTGAAGAAAATAGGGTTTTCCAAAACCTAGATGTTATAGGAGCATCCATTTCAAAAATAATCTTTTCAAGAACTCCATTTAATTTAAACACCTCTTGCATAAAATTTTGAGCTATAACAAGAGCTCCATCTATTAGATTCCCTAGAATAAAATGAGCTACCTTGGTGAGCTTATCCACCACTACCAGAATGGCATTATGCTTATTCCTTGACATTGAAAGAACTTGCACAAATTCCATGCTTATTATCTACCATTTCCTTTCTATAAATTCATGAGGGTAAAAAAGTCCTACAGGGTGATGATGCTCTACCTTCACCCTTTGGAATTCTAAGAAACTTGCTACAAATATTGCAAAATCCCTTTTCATTCCTTTCTAGAAATATAATGGATTAACATCATCCAACAACTTAGTTACACTGTGATGTCTAGAATATGGTGTGGTATGAACTTCCTTCCACAATGTATTCCTTAACTCCTCCGAGTCAGGTACATAAATTCTTCCCTTAAACCTTAATAATCCATCAAGTTCAAAATGAAATCCTTCGTACCTTGGATCTTGTGGGTTATCCGAGAGTGCTTTCTTATCTTTCTCATAATACTCGTCAGCTTTGGATCTCTACAATACTTGACTCTTGAAATCAGTTTGAATTGATATCATTAAGGAGATATGTCTCCTACAACATAGGGTGTCTGCAAATTAGTTTTATTTGCCCTTGATATGGTTGATATTGAAATCATAATCTGATATCAATTCTAGCCATCTCCTTTGTCATACATTCATATTTGGTTGGGTAAACAAATACTTTAGACCGTGGTGATCGATCTTTAGTTCAAAAGGTTTCCCCAACAAATAGTGCCTCCACATCTTTAATGCATGGACAAATGCTTCCAATTCTAGATCGTGCAAAGCATAATTTCTTTCATAAGGCTTCAACTTTCTAGACTCATAGGCGATGAATCACCCATCCTGCATAAAAAAACCACCCAAACCTTCTCCTAAAGCGTCCATGATGACAATAAAATTACCCTCTAAATCTGATACTTTCAGAATTGGAGTTGTAGTTAATTTCTCCTTAAGTTGGTTGAATAACACTTGACATTTCTCCAACCATTCAAACTTCTTCCCTTTTCTCTGCAAAGATGTGATGGGAAAAGCTATTATGGAAAATTTTGCTACAAACTTTCGATAATATCTTACCAAACTCATGAAGCTTCGAATTTATGGCACATTCTTTTATACTAGCCATTCAAGCACTATCTTAATTTTTTCTAGATCAACTATAATACCATCAGCCAAAATCACGTGAACCAAATCTACACCTCTTTTTGAAAGAAGGTACATTTCAAAAGTATTCCATAAAGCTTATGTTCTCTTAGACATTGAAGAACAATTCCTAGATACTAGAGATGCTCTTCTTCATTCTTGGAGTAGATAATAATATTGTCCAAGAAGACCAACACAAACTTGTCTAGGAGATCCCTAAATACATTATTCATCAAGTTCATGAATGCTACTAGTGCATTCGTTAGTCCAAAAGGTAGGACTATGAACTCATAATGGCCATACCTAGTCTTAATGGTTATTTTAAATATGTCTTCATCCTTGATCTTTAGTTGATGATAACCTGATCATAGATCAATTTCTGAAAACATAGCTACTCCCCATATCTAATCAAAGAGATCATTAATACATGCTAGCGGGTACTTGTTCTTTATGATTTCCTTATTCAACAAATGATAATCTATGCACAAGCACAGTGTACCATCCTTCTTCTTTATGAAGATCATTGGAACTCCCTAGGGTGAAACACTAGGTCTGATCAAACCTTTGGACAACAACCCCTCCAATTGAGCTTTCAACTCCATTAACTCCATCCTGGTCATCCTATACAAAAATTTTAATATATTTTTTGACCCTAGAACAATATCGATGGAGAAATCAAATACTATTTTGGGAGGTAACCCGAGTATTTTATATGGGAATACATCCACAAAGTCCCTTAAAATAAGATATTTCTCTATATCCGATTTTCTTGATTCCACTATCTTTCCATCCTTAGTTTCTTGGAGATCTTGGGGTCCATAGTAAACTACATCATCCTAAGAGATGGACTCATTGCACTGTTCCAATTTTTCCATTTTCATATCAAAAATATGACACCCCTTCTTCTTAGCTCTATGCATTTGTACAATAAATATTTTTCACAACTTAACTTCCCTAGGCGTTCCTTGCAAGAATACCTAGTTTCCAAGGCCATTTAAACATTTTACAGTCTTATCATGACAATATACCTTGTATCTATGCTTCCATAGCCAATTTATTCCTAATATGACATCATATGAACCTAGGGGCTACATACAAATTTACTTCCATAGAGAAACTTGGAAGTCCAATCCTTGCTTCAAATAAATATTGCTCCACCTTAGCTCTTGTTTGGTTTGTTTACTCAACAAATCATGAATTTTTTATATATCCAACTTTTATAGAAATATTAATAGCTACACTAGGAGATTTTTTTTTCTTTCTATAGCATCAATATCAATAAAAATTGAAAAGGGCGTGCTAGAAAAAGTACCTAGCATCTACGAGAGTAATCTGATATTTCAGCTACCGCTTATCTAGCAGCACATGAATTTTCTGTTGGAATGCTGCTTGTTGAGGAGGCAGAGGGTTTCCGTGTGGATGAATCCCTGATGGCTTATTGGGACATTGAATTACATAGTGATCTCCTCCACACGTGAAAAATCCTCTTAACGACCAATGCCTTACTGCTGGCTTCCTATAACTACCTTTGTTTCTACTAGGGTGGTTGTTGTTATTATTTCCCCCACACTCTCTCCTAGATTCATTATGATTATTACAGAATCCCTTACCTCATTTCCTTTGATAGTATCACCTATCACCTAACTTCTTATAACTTTGATTGGCTTGAGACCAATTAAACTCTTTCTGCTTCCTCTCATAGTAGGCAGAGATAGATTTAAGCTTCTTCTCTTATTTGATAGATTTTTTGGTGCACTAAGTCCATAGTAGTAGTAATGTGTATGTCTACCTCTCCTCTAATTTTGGAGTTAAGACAAGTGAATTTATCCCAATACTCATTCATTGAGGAATCTCCTTGCTTTAAATTCTAAAATTTTGTTTTATCTTTTGATCAAAGTAAAGTTGGGGTAGCCACTGCTTTCCAAAAATTTCCACAAGTCCATCCCAAGTGAGACTTAAGGAACTCAATCCAGGCTCCATTTTCATGTTCATTCACCAAGTGGATGCTTCACTAGCTAGATGAAAGGCTCCCTATACGACCTTGGTTATTTCAGAGTAATTCTCTATCTCAAAATATTTATCCATTTTCATGAGCCATGCTTTGGCAACATCTCCACTGGTGGTTCCCTCAAACTTAGGAGGGGTGACCTTCCTCATATCCCATGATAATTCATTAGTAATTTATTTCCTCTTGCTTCCCTCAGATCTAGATTGGGATTTCTCATTATCATGATCACCTGAATTGGAATGACCATTGGATTTCTCTCCCTCCTCTTCATTTGGAACTTCTTGTTCTTTCGTTTCTACTCCTCTCACCTCTTTCTTGAGGTGTCCAATTCTTTCCCTAGTCTCATTCATCATAGCTAATATTTGATCCAATTTTGCCTCAGAGTTTTCTGCATTTTGGCCCACCTCATGGCTACCCCCAAGGTTGGTTCTTGTTCTAACCATTTCTACAAAGTCGTATTCCACCTGGAGGTTCCATTTCAATTAGCTCCTATGAAGGATTACTTAACATATCATTTCAATTACCAACATTCATACACAATAAAGTAAACAAAGATATCTTTATAAAAGTTTTTCCAAATCATAATTTTTTATTAAGATCAAAGGATTTCAATCATCCTTGAATTACATAGAATGAATATTCAAATAGTCAAGGGGAGAATATTCCTTGGATTTACTTTCAGATATATAGCTAAGTGGGACATATCCCTCAAATTGTTGTTCAAATATATAGACTAAGGGTACATAATCTTCAAACTCACTCTCATATACATAATTTTAGGGGATATATCCCTTTGATTTTCCACTAGAGGTAATTACAATTATTTTAGATAGTGAGGGTACATGAGTATCCCTAAAGATTAAAGTAGGAATTACGTTCCACTTTGAGGGAATATCCCCGGAAAGTGTTATGGATTCAAACCTTGTTGGACAAACAAGAGGTACAAAATTAGCTACCTCTTGTATCCTCTTTATTTCTTGGCTGGCACAGGATAATGCATGGCTAATGGTCTCCATGTCACTAGGCCAATTGCATTATCATAATTGGTCCCCTGAATGGTTCTAAAAATGGATTCCCTTTCCTTCTTGGCCTTGAGGTAGCACTCATTTTCGATCACTGACTTCCTTGTAATTTTCTTGAGATGCACCATCGTGGCACAAGAAGTCCAAAAATAAGATTATCCTAATGTTGGATGAAAGACTAACATAGTGATCTCATAGGTTCTAGAGATGAATGTGGTAGCTCTGATACCACATGTAACAAACCTAATATTTTACCTAATGCTTTTACCTAAGTTTAACCCATGTCTGAATAGTTTAAGTTCACCAACACATAGCAATACATTTTTTCCATTATTTTGATTTCCATAATAAAGATGCACATTTGAAATAATCCCATTACAAATTCCCATTTTATTTCAATAAAAAAGATGCATAGTCAAAAGAATCCCATTTAAAATTCCCATTGCATTTCAATAAAGTACATTACATAATTCAAAGTAGTGATTACATATTCATATTCATAAAGATATAAGATCATGATCACACACATAGCTTTCAATAGCTCAATGGAATAAAGTACAAATGGTCTAGATGTCCTTGCTAGAATACATCCTCAAATTTTAGCTACCTACTGCATGAGGGAGAGCATCACCCAAGTGCTTTTCATCCAACCATTTACTAAACGCGGTCTCCCACACATCTACCTTACAGGTAAGATGACCCTACCCTTTCATAAAGAGTTTGGTTTGATATCCCTCATAAATGATAATAGCCTACCTGAGCTTAGTGTTGTGTCCTACATATCTAGAGCTACCATATAGTGGATACCTTCCTACATGCATGACATTCTCAACCTAGTTATGCAACCCTAGCCCATAGTGAATTGATAGTTTAATCAGTGGTAACTTACACTACTTTGGCCAAATATTTGATCATTGTGTTCAAACTCACTTTTTAAGATATGGCATCTCACCTCTATGAAGTGGGCACCATATTTTTACCCACCCTATTGCTCAATTTGGTAAATAATATGACCATACTAACTCTTAATGAGTTTATTCCAAAATATGATTCCATCCCATAGCATAATGTACTTTTAGGTGATCTAACTGACCACATGTAGCTTAATCTCAACCTTTGTTTATCCTAATCCTAGAAACAAACCCCAAATCATATACAGGTTTACATAACATCACATATGAAATTTCAAACATAGTACAGGTCTCTATATCTTTCTATTATTCCCATCATAAAATTTAATTCTATCATATATTGGACTTAAAATAACCTATATATTATAATTTAATATATTCTAGTTTCCTTTGTTAAACAAATATAAATACATGCTTCTATTTAATAGACATATGCATTTCCAATCTAATATGATTTCACTATCTTCCATATTTAAACAAGATTTATATAGAAATGCAATCATTGATTCCTCAAGCACTTGCAAACACATGATGATCAATAAAAGAAAATAGAAAATAAGAAAGACTAGCATGCATGGATAGTTCACTTCCAATGGAGAATTGCTCTCAATCTCAATCCTAAAGACATGCTTGTTGCTCCTACTTTCCGCTCACTCACCAATCTAACTCTAACTCAAAATACTCAAAGTATACAAGCAAAAGATCTAACTCTCTCAATGAAAAACTCTCTCTCTCACATCTCTCCACAACACTCAAGAACTTGGCTTATGCTCAACAAAATGGATTAGAATAATGAAATGAATGAATTCCAAAACCTAAAAGACTACCTCCTATTTATACAAAATGTTGAGAAGCTTAATGCTATGATTTAGTTCTCAAATCTGCCACCTTTTACATATGATTCTACCTCTAGGACTGCATTTATACAAAACTAAACCCAACTTCTCTTCTTAATAGGTTGAATAAACAAGGTTGAGTGCAAAGTGGTTTCTTAAAAAATCAGAATACAAACACATATACATTCCCAACATTAATTAGCTTCTTTACCTTGGCAAAGTTGCCCTCCATAGATTTCCAACAATAGCTATTTTACTCAGTGAAACTAAGAAATGGTTTCCTATAGGTTTCTTTCTCTCACCATGGCTATTGGTTGATTGTCATAGCAAGTCAAAATATTCTATTATCTGCCATCTCGGGCCTTGACCAAATCATATGCTTTTATATTGTTGTGCATGGCTTTTAAACTTACAACTTAGATTTTTGTTTGCATTTTATCACTTAACATTGCACATCACATTTCTTATTAAATTCCTTTCATAATGTTTCCATGCACTCAAATTTATGCACTTACATTTGTAATAATAACAATCCTCACACATATATTAGTTTATGTGTAGCATATGGTTTATATGTGGTTAAGTTGCTAGCTTTATACAAGACTTTCATTATTCATTTAGTCCACATTATACATGCGTTGAAGATACTTATAACATTTCATATATATAACATTACATATTTTCATATATATATATATGTTATAATGTTTGATCATTATAACATATATATTAAAACCTTTAATGGCCAATCATATATTAACAAATATATATATATATTTGTATATTAATACATATGTATGTATGTACACATGAAAATACGTTCATATAGACCTATATATTTTTATATATATCATCATTTTAATATCCATAACAAACACACACTCACACACACACACACACACACACACACACACACACACATATATATATATATATATATATATTCATCAATAGGTATATATACAAAATGTATATATATATAATATGTTCAATAAATATCCCCATGTATAGGATGTATCTGTGTATGAGTATGCTTAAGTACTTCTACCTACATATACACACATATATGCTCACATGCATGAGTTCTCACATTCACATACATATATACATATATACATATATACATGTATATACACTCAATGTATATAATCATTGATTAATAAATAAATACATGAAGAAGAACTTATATTTAATACAAAGATTTATTCATTTAATTCAAACTAAGAAACAATCAAGAAATCAAAGACTAAAACTAAAATCATTTCAAATCATCCCCAGACTATGACTGAGGGTTTTACTTACCAATTCTCAAACTAAGTTGAATTAACCTGACCAAAATAGGATGTGAGTGTGTGATAGCTCAAGTAGGTACATTAGGGGTTACGAAACCAGATTCCTCTCTTTGGTGATACTCCCCCTCTCTTCCTAGAGGGCTTGATTATTCCTACATCCAACTTAATGCATTAAAAAAGAAGTTAGCCGATAATATAACATTCATATACACCATATATTGTTTTCATCATCAAAACATTAAATCAATCGCATTGCAATACATATTCACTCATTGTAATTTCCATCAAAATATACAAAACTTAATCATAGATTAAAACATTTTAACTCATCAAAGTAATAGTAAATAGGTAATGACATAATAGGGTGTAACACCAAGTGAGGTAATCCAGCTATATGCTGGTCAAACTTGACATAAAAAAGTTTATAATAGAATGGATTGGAGATTTATGTTAAATGTTCCCAAAGTCTTTCACTGTAATAAACATCGATTGTATTGGACCTTTAGTTTTGTTGATAACCCAAGGTATTTAATCCTCATCAATGGTATCCCACAAGGATTTTTTGATGCCTCCAAAGGAATACATCAAGGGATCCAATCTCCCCCTTTTTATTCATAATAGTCGAAGACACCCTAGTGAGAGTGCTCAAATTTGTTACATCTCTTTTGGAAGATTGGAAGGAATTTATATCACTAGGAACTCTTCTTTTGTTTCCCATCAACAATTTTTCGATGACACAATATTGTTCAGATTTGGAAAAAGAAAGGAAGGAAAAGAAGTTAAAAGGATTTTATCCTCTTACTATAGTGTGTCTAGGTAAATGGTGAATGCTACTAAATCTAAATTCTTCTTCTTTTTTACCCGTCATGTAAGAAATTGGAAATATTAAGGATTTTGGAGTTCAAAAAAGGTTTTTCTAACTTAGCAAACTGGGTCTTCCTCTATCCAATAAGCTCAAAAAAACTAAATTATGAAATCCTTTACAAGAAAAAAACAAACAAAATTTCCTCATGGAAGAGTCATTGGCTCTCATGGGTTGGTATAATTATTATGCAGATTTTTTAATTTACTCCATAACTATCTTCCTCGCGTCTTTCCTTTTATTTCCTACTAGAATAAATCAATAATTTAACCAAAAAATAAAGAAATTCTTCTAGCAAGGAACATTAGAGGATAAGAAATTTCCTCTCATCACTTGGGACTTCATTTGCAAGCCTAGGAATGAAGGCGACATTGGACTAAGAAATCATATATCATGTACAACAAAGTGCTTGGGGAAAAGCTAGTTTGGAAGATGTCTCAACCTCACTTGAAGTGGGCAAGGATTTTGCAAAATAAATATTTGGATAACCAAGACCCTATTAGGATTCTTACCTCATGTAACTTGTCCCCAGGCTCTTGGATTTGGAACTTCATGATATCTTGCGAACATTTAGTCATTGATCACCTTACTTGGGATGTTCAAGATGGATGCTCAACTCTCTTCTTAGAAGACTCATGGGGTGGTTACCCCATAATAGAAAATAAAACTCTTTTTCTGAAGCCAAAAGGATCCTTATTGGATTAATTTAATGCTCTAGTGCAGGGAAAAATTTAGTGGTGAATCTTCGCCAATTAGCGAAAAATTTAAATCGAGACCTCCAAAAATGGCAAATAGTATAAGCTAAAAAGGAAACTGAATTGCCAGGTTTTCACAAAAAAATAATTTTGTCTTGATTAATTCACCTATTCATTATTTTTTAAACAAATAAATCGAATTGATTCGCCATGTAAATGATGTGTCATTGGAACTGATTCACCAGTAGTTTATACTGTAATTACAAATATTGATTATATTCGCCAGTAATATTATATTCCTACCATTAATTTTGAGGCAATATCACCACTAATAAGAAATTACCATTTAATTTTAGGGATATTTTAGCCTTGAATAGGGCTTTTATTTATTGCCATTGATTAGCTTTTTAATCAGATGGCTGCAGGTTGATTCTGCAACCTATATGCACGTTCCTTTTAAAAAGCTTGTTGAGGCTTGAAATTTGTTTTGGGCCACATGATTAGATTTAATCATGTGGCCCAAAACAAATTTTGATCCTCAATAAGTCTTTTAAAAGGAACGTGCATATAGGTCACGAAATTAACCTGTAGCCATCCGATTAAAAAGCTAATAAATGGTAACGATTTCACTTTTCATTTAGTCAAGTATTTTTAAAGTGAGATTTTAAAAAAATACTTAATCTGTGTGTGCTCCAATGCATTTTTGATAGTGAATTTATGCTTGGTGGCAAGGGGCTCTGCTCCTCGACCTCGCTTGTATCGCGATAGGAGCACACTGGGGCTGCTATCCTAGACCTTGCGAGGGGGCATTGCCCCCTCGACCCCCACAAGGTGGATTTCCCCCCCCTCAACCCCTGCAAAGGGCACTGCCCCTTGACCCCGTCGGTGGCTGCCACCCCTGGGCCCCTACTTCAGTATTACAAAAAACAAAAAAGTATGGGGGAACTACACTGACCAAATATGAAAATTTTTAAAGGAGAGATTTTCCATTGTAGTTAATATTTTTAGTGATTATTTGCTAGGATTCACCACTGTGATTATTATTTTAAACAATTATTCATTAAGATTCGCTATGATTTTACATTTTTTTTAATAATGTGCATAGATTCGCTAGGAAAATTAATAATTTTTTCAACAAAAAAGGAAAGATTTGCCAGGAAAATTATAGCACTTAGCCAAGATTCACCAAGATTTTACACCTTCGCTGAGGGGGGGGGGGGTTTCTTAAAGTTATCCCTGCTCTAGTGCTTCATTTTTCTTAGGTCATTTTCTTGTTCTGGTGTCTCAAGTCATATGATGAGGACACATGTCATGATCTATTTCTACCCTCACCTAAGTTTTTCTTAGGGTTACTATTATATTTTAGGTTTCCTTTATAAGGATTTCTTGTATCATTATTTCATTATTGAGGATGTTTGTATAAATAACATGATTCATCTTTAGGATCAATTCACCTTTAGCCTTTATAGTTTGGATTTTACCTCAGTGTGTAACAGGTGTTTGATTGCAGGTGATGTTTGGGAGTCGTGGGGTTGAAAAATCAACTCCAATATGATATCAAAACTCCATATCTACAATTTCATGTTCATTTTTTAATAGATATGATCTTGGATGAAATTTAAATGTATCCTAGACTCAAACAATCCTCACAATTATGTCTGGAACACCCAAAAACCTACATATTGACTATCTTTTTGTCAAATTTGGAAATCATAATTTTTGAGGAATTTTTGTTAGTACACATATTTTGAGGCATTGAAATTTGTAGTCATAAAGATCTATAGGATTACATATAGTGTGCAACCATATGGGATCCATGACTAGAAAATTCCCTCATGTTTGAATTTTTTTGAAGTGATCTAGTTTTTTTAGCAATTTTTTAAGGTTTCTGGCCTTTTTTAGTGATGGGTGTATTTTTCTACAGACAATTTTTTCAATGACAGGGCACTTTTTTGTTTTCATAGCCCTTGATTTTACCAAAAAATGATGTTTAGTTGATTCCAGTAGTGAAAGTTTTTTAATATCTTTTATTGCCTACGGCGAGCCCTTTTTCCATTCCTTGTGGCTTGTATTTCATTTAGTGCTAGCCTCACCCAACTTCGATGGCAACTCGTTGATTTTCAGTTGAAATTAAACCCTTGATGACAACTTGCAATTTTTTCATTAGTCGACAACTTGCATGCATTGGCAATATTTTTTTACTTTCTTGGGTGACTTCTATTACATGCAAATTTTATTACTTGAAGGCATCATTTTTGGTCTCTAAATTTTTATTTGCATGTGTTATGTTTATCTGTGATGACCCTTTTGCCTTTAGTTGCAATTTTGAATGTTTGACATCACCCTTCAATTGCTCATATTTAGAAATTTTCATGGAATTTGCAGTAGTGATTATTTGAATATCATTGGCCACTTTTATTTCTCTGCTATTTTTTTTGTTTTCTCCCCGTAGTTATGATTCTTGATGACTTTTGTTTCCACCAAGCGATATTAAAATCTATGACAGGCTCTTTACAATCTTCGACTACATTTTTTATTCATTCGATCATCTTTTTACTCTCCTTCTGACAACTTCTCACATTTATACTGGTAGTGGATCTCCAAAATTTTCTTGGGCTTTTACCCAACATCTACTGCAATTCTTAGCACATCATTTCAGCCTAGTGAGATCTAGTTCATTGGCGTGTTGTGGTCATTTTTCACTCGGGTTTCTTTTATCCAATGGAGGCTATTTTTTTTAGATTAGTTATTAGTTCTTACCAATAGGTAGGTTACTATTGCAATCGTTCGATATGCATTTGATATATTCGACTGTCAAATCAAATTCTATAATTTAAATATATTTCTTTGTATTTCTACAGTTTGAATTTAAGGACATATTTTTTATGTTTAAATTTTTTTATTTATCTCTTTTTCTATTGGTTAGAGTAGCTCTATTATTCATTTTCTTTTAATAAAATAAAAAAATAAGATGACAAATATAAATTATAGTTTGGTAAATATTTAGGCATTAAATGCAAAAATGTGCGAGATTCACTAGCTAGCGGCTTGGTGGGTATTGAAGCATTAAATGCCACAGTAGGTGAGGAGACTTTGTTGGAAGCATTGGGTTTTTTGGGTTTTTTTATTGTTGTATTTTTTTGTTGGAAGTGTTGGGAGGTTTCCAGGGTTTAATGCTTGTAAATAATAAAACAAGCTATAGAGCATAAAACATTGCATTTTAGGGTTCCAGAGCTAAAACATAAGCTATCTAGGTGCGCTCTTTGTGGTCCAATTTTGGTGTTAAATTGTGATATTGGGTTTGGAAGAAGTTGAAATCACTTGGTGGGTTCTAGGTGGTTTTGTGATAATGAGTTTCAAATAGATTGTGGTCTTTTTCTATGCTGAAAACTGCCCTAGTTTTGGTTGTATCATAATGTATCTTTATTTTTGAATTCAGAGCTAGTTTGTGATTATGGAAATGATTGGTTATGCAATTGAATTTTTTTAATGTTTTTTTTCTTTTCTCTTTTTAATTGCTATGTGAGGCAATGGGTCTGTGGTGCAATATTGGTTCTGGTTATATAAGAAGGTATCTCTATTTTTGAATTCAAGGCTATTTTGTGATTATGGAAATGATTGGTTATGTAATTGAAACTTTTTATTTTTTATTTCTTTTCTCTTGGTAATTGCTATGTGAGGCAATGGGTCTGTGGTGCAATATTGGGCAACATTCTTGATTTTTTTTGAAATTGGTTTCATATCAATTTAGTTCATAATTGTTACACGACAAGCTTGTCACATTTTTTCATAGTGTAGAATATACCCACCTCAAGCAAAGAAGTGTGAGAAATGCCTAGAGTAACACTAGGGCCTCTATAGTTCCTACATAGAAAAGTATAAGCAATGTTGATAATAAATTTCTTAAGGATGAAAGAAGACTCATTGGCCTTGATGTATGTATGACCCAACACTTTTTTTTTTCTTTTCTCTTGGTAATTTCTATGCAAGGCAATGGGTTTGTGGTGCAATCTTGGGAAACATGTTGCAAGTATGAATGTGTTTGGTGGTGTTGTCATTAATGTTGTCATTGATGCCAACATAGTTCCGAGTGATTTAAGGTGGTACATGTATAGTTGAGATACTGTAGGGATGTTGAGAGTACATGGAGCTATCTTTATGGTGTTGTAGGTGTGCTAACATCAAGTGATTTTGAGAAAATTAATAAACAATGAAGATAGAGTTTTGTGTGTGTTCTGAATGTGTTTTAGTAATGTGCTTTACATTTCTTCTATGTTGATCCTATGCCTATGCAGATCTATAGTATTGTTTATGGGATTCAATGGATAATATATCATGATTTATAGCTTCTGGGTTGATGGAGAGTGGAAGTTGTGTTCACCAGTGTGTGAACCAGTTTGGCAGGGCTATTTGTCTATGGACTGGGAGAAATGTTTCTTCTCTGCAGTCCTTTGGTGGTTTGTCTTAGAACTTGCAGATCTGGAAGAAGGTTGATATTGATGTTATTTGTGTTCTGGAAAACACACTTGTGGTTTGGTTCTCTGGAATACTTGTTCCAAAGCTACTATATGTGTGTCTGCATGGTCCGGTTGGATTGTTGAGTGTTTTGTGTATAAAGAGTTGCAATTTCTGCGGATGTATCTGAATGTTTCTAAGAGTTGTTCTAGTTTCTGGTGAAGCATGTTGTGTAATCCATGTATCATCATATTGTTGTGGATGCGCGTACTTAAAAGTTCATTGGTGTTTTCAATAGGTTTGGCTAACTTGGTGTCTACACATGACATGGAGAATAAGCATTAATTAAGGAAGTGTGTGATTGATCCAAGATATTTTTTGGGTCCTAATTAAGTATGTATTTTGTCCGCTCTCATTCTTATCCACCACACGAATGTTGAGTCGCTGACCTAATTTGAATTTGTAAAATAAAGGATGTGTAGCCAACCTTGGAGAAAGTTTCTAAGGTTGAAGATGGTATAAATGCAAGTCAAGATGTGAATTGGAAGCAAACAAGTGTGTGAAAAAGGTGTGAAGAGTAGAGTGTTCGAAAGTACGAATCAAAGAAGCAGTACTTCAATGTGTTAGATTCCTAAAAGTAGTGAGCTAATGGTGTCCATGATTCTCTGATCAAAGTTGTGAATGTGTGAAACCTGTAGTGGTGGATTTTCTATTATCTTTGGTACTGAGCCTCCTTTTGGATAGTGAGTCCTATTTGTAGGCAGTGAGCCTTTGCATCCGAACAATGAGTTCTTTTTGGGTAGTGAGCCCTCTGACAGTGAGATTTTGTATCCATTTTTTGCATTACTATTATATTGTGAGTTAATCCTCACCGTGGTTTTTCCCTCATTAGGTTTTCCACGTAAATATAGTGTCTATGGTATTTTCTTTCTATTATCTACATTTCATGTTTATACTTAATAACAAATTAAAGTGAATGTGGAATTGATTAAGATCGAAAGTGAAATTAATTTGATACAACCGATTCACCCCCCCTCTCAGTTGTCTTGTGCATTTCAACACAACATTCTCCAGTTTTGTTGACACTGGTTTCATATCAATGTGACCCACAAATTTTTGTCATGTATACTTGATTTTGGTGATTGATAATCAACTTTCCTTCAAAAGTTGAATTTCCTAGATTATGTTTCCTATTTTTTTATTTCATTTGATTTAGCAGGCCAATTGCAACTATTCTTTTGCAGTTTTTGATATGATTTTTCTCTTTAAATATTTTGATAAGAAGGGGAATTTGGAGCATAAAAAATTCAAATAGCTTAAATGTTCATCTGAAAAGCAAAGGCAAGGTTGACATTGAAGCATAATATGGTTATTGTGATGTCTTAGCGTCCTGAAAAATATTCTGACTGGTAAGTGTGTTGGGTTTTGATTATAGTCAAATTAACTTTTGTAGACATGGAAAATATACCAATCACACCTGATCCTGATTTTCCTAACACCAATTCATCCTAAATCATCTCTCTGCTAATCATTTAATTAAATAATCTCTATTTGATTAAACTCATCACATTTCATCTCTTAATTAAATAAATCAATTTTATCTGATCAAGTCATCATCTCCTATTAATTAAATAAATTATTTTTTATTTAATTAATCATATAGTCCCTCTTTTAATTAAATAATTAATTTTATTTAATTAATCTCTAAAGTCATTCCATTAAATTAAATAAATTAATTTGATTCAATCTAACAACATCTTCTTTAATTAAATAAATCAAAATCTTTATTTAATTAATTCTAAATCATTCTCCTCTCATTTTGATTTATTTCAATCCAAAAATTAAATCAAATGGTCAAATCAACTAATCCCTCATTAAATTAATCAAATCTTGATTAATTTAATCTTAATCCCCTAAATTCTCTAAATTTTGCCACTTGCACATAAAAATACATTTAAATGATTTATTAAATCTCTATTTTCTTTCAAAATGACATAAAAGGAGAATATTCTTCCAAATTTGAAAATCCCTCCAAATGGCATTTGTCCTTCCAACAAAGAATTTAACTCCTTTTGCATGTCCTTGTGCATTGAGTCAAGTGGCATTTAAATTATTCTTTTCTCCCTCCAACAAGCCAACTTTCAAATTTGAAATTCCACTTAATATCATTTATTGTGCACATTCATCAAAATGTGCTCAACCTTTCTCCATTCAAATCTTGACAAGTGGCATTTGGCCATTAAATTTTGAATGATCCCACATTGCTCCATCTTGTCTTTCTATAAATGAAAGACTTCTCTTTGTATTTTGCATGCACAATTTGAGAGAAAAGTTATTATCTTCACATTTAGAGCTAATTTTATCCATTTCATATCAAGTGTTCATCATTTTCATGGTTTCATAGAAAGGTTATGCCAAAATTTCATCAAGGAGCTTCAATCATCCACAAATCTTCATCAAAGATTTCATAGGAGTTAAGAAAGGGCCAATTTCCATATCAAATTGGCACCAACTCCCCCATGGGATTAAGAGTTTGCATGTTAAAATAGGATTTCAATTACTTTTCTTGTTTTGTTCTTTATCTTTCTTCCTATTTTGAGCATTGCAAATGAATTTCATGGGGAATCCTTGTTCTTACTTGCATTTGATCTAATTATGTGTTTGTTTCTCCTGTTCATGCAGGTATAAGGAGTGGGGTTCACATTTGGGCGCTAGAAGGAGGGCATAAATTGCAAATCTAACACGTTTCTTTTTTAATTTCGTTGTTTTTTGATAGTTCTGTTCATTAATCCCTATTATAGTGCATCTGTGGTATCTTCTGGCGCATCCGACGTCTATTTCGACGCATCTAGAAACTATTTTAGTGCATTTGGTAGCTGTTTTAGCGCATCTGGCACCTATTTTAGCACATTTGGCACCTGTTTTAGCACATTTGGCAACTGTTTTAGCGCATATAGCAATTGTTTTAGCGCATCTAGCACCTATTTTAGTGCATCTGGCACCTATTTTAGCGCATCTAGCAACTATTTTAGCTCATAGATCTCTGTTTTAGTGCTTTTATAGTCAGTTTTAAAATGATGATATCTTGGTCATACGAAGGTCTTTTTTGAAACCATTTTTTTTAAATGGGTAGAATTTCATAAGCTATGCAATGGTGTTAGGAAATAAAAAAGGGGAGTGGGAAACAAAAGAAATTCTTCTTATGACATCATTTCTCTATTGTATCAACTGTCTTTAGACACTCTTGGAAGCAATTATAATTCCAAGTTTAAGGATTTTATCTCTTCAAGCTTTTAGGACTTAATAGATTTCAATTTGGGCTCTAAAAAGAACAAGACAAAAGGATTAAAAAGAACCTTTGGAAAATTTACTAGATTTTGTTTAAAGGTTAACAATTGAACAAGCAACTTTCACTTTTCCTTTTGGTGCTTAAAAAGAATTCATTATTTCTTTAAAGGATTAAAATGAACATGTGCTTCTATGTTTTGTAATCACATACCCAAAATAATATCATCTAAAAGAAGTATGCACTTGTCTCACGCCTCACGGTGATCTTGAGAATAAAAATCCTTTTTGGTGATCTTAAGTTGTGTAAGTGATCGCCTTCACATTTCATTTGGGATTAAAAAATTGAACCAATCTTGCGAGTGTGAGTGGAGAATATTGCGAGTGTTCTTCCTTTGTTTTCCAACAAAGGTTGATTGAACTATGGGATATGCTTGCTCACCTTTTTTTTTATCTTAGAGGGCCTGCCTAGTGGGAAAAAGTAATCACCCCAGGGAATGACCCAACCAGGAACACGCTAAAGCCAAGTGACTTCCAACCGCTATATAAGTGTGGATTCTCAAGGAAAGTTCAAGAATCACGAGGATTATTCTGACGAGAAGGGAAATAATGGTCTCTCACCACATGGATAGTCCCCCACAAACAAAATTCCCACATTAAAACCATTGTTTAGCAAAGGCCAAAATTCTTTCTATTTGGTGGTGCAAAAGGTCATGTGCTTTGAAGCCGCCCCACGTAACATGCAGTTCTATTGTAGAGATGAAAAGTATGCCATGGGAGATTCATGGGTACTGATGCTTGGCTTACCTGAGAAGTGAGTGCACTATAAGGGGGAGCCTGTGTTGTCAAGAATCTAATCATCCACACTGAATATGCGCAGCTGGAGTAAAATTCAAGTGGGAACCCAACAATATTGTCTTTTCATCCTAGGGTGGTGCATGCTCTTGGAATAAAAAACACTTTGCTTGGCTCTCAAAAAATTTGAAAACAAACATTCAACATTCAAAATCTCCAAATTTCAAACCCTTTAGGAAGGGAAAATACCTTTGAAAAAATTCAAGTGTTGTACTTTCCCTAGGGATTTTATCCTTAGAGGTTTCTAAGCATTTGGATTTACATCATAATTTTCTCATACTAAAGTCAACATTAGGGAACCTTTGTCTTGATTTTTTTGATTTCCACACAATGGAGTTTGTGGGATGAAAAGGAGTTAGGGCACTAGACATCTAGTTTGAAATTCTAATCAAGAATTTATTTTGGTAAAAATAACTCATTAACAAAGCTAAAGAAAAATTGAACCCCACACATGTTTTCTTTCAAATTATTTCCCACAAAATCAGAATACGGAAACCAAAGTTCAAGAAGCTTAGTCCAAAGGACTGTGAAGAATGTCTTTCTATGCTTCTTGAAGTAAGAGAAAGATTGGCTTACAACTTCAACAAGAAAGCTTCAAGAAATAACCCTAGCTTGTATGAGTTTTATTATCAACAAAATCCCAATCTCTTTCAAAGGTTTTCTTTTTCTCACATAGGAAGTATTGCACGTTATTCAATACTGAGGACTTGTAAGGAGTTTATCTAGGTCAAGTATAGGATCAAAGTCATCACTATCATCCATCCCTCAACCATCAAAATAAAATCCCATTTCACCAACAAACTCTTGGAAACTTTGAAAACATCACTTATGCTAAACTTTTAGGCAAAATCAAAATCATCTTGTTTTGTTGGATATGTGTAGATGAATCCTTCTTCACATATTTAACCAAATTATCAATCCTTGTGAAAAAATTTACCTCGTGATAAAATCCAACATCTTGGGGTGTAGGAGTTCATTATCCAAATCACTTTGTTTGACTTAACACACTTAGTCAAATTATCCTCTTGTGTACGAGTTCACTCTAGCACAACACACCCTCCTAGATTTTACAAGTTCATTATCCAAATCAATCAATCAAAATCAAATAAAGTCCTAAATTTTAGACTCCCCCTCAAGGTTCTTCAAGATTTTTCATCGTCTGTATCATCCATCTTCCATTTATCCCATCCTCATGATCACCTTGATCCTTAATTTATCCTAGTTCTTCTCTTTTTCATGCCTAAGATTAGATCAATTGATCCCTATTTTATGGTGCAAACAAGATCACAACACAAGAAGAATATGGAAGGCACCAAGGAAACATCAACTTCAAGTGATCTAAGTCAAACTACCCCTGAAATAAACCCTGTCGGATCAAGAAATCCTCCAAGAAACTCCTCTCTACCATCACAAATCCCTCAAGAGGAGGGTCAAGTAGAGGATATCACTAACAATGTCTTGGGGATGACACAAGAGGAAATCCTTGAGATGATGTGAAATTCCAAAAATCATCGAATTGCCAATGCTATGATAAGGTTATATCCCTCCCAATACATACTTGAGTTGCAAAATGAAGGGGCTAAACTCCCTTCCGACTACGACGTAAGTACTATTGTGGAAAGACCTCTTGAGATCATGCCCTCAACATCATCCACACTGCCACTCCAAAGTGTCACTCAAGACATTCCCCAAATCATACTTTATATCACTTCAACCCCACCGGTTATTGACAAGGGAAGCGCCATGCTTCACAAACTCCAAAAAAATCCCCTTGTGTGCAATCAAAAGGGGGATGCAAGAACCACATTGGATCAATCCATCCCAGTGAATCCATTACACCCATGGGTATGTGCAGGATCATGATGGGCCAAAAAGTGGCAATATGTAAGTGATATGATGGCCCATGTGGCTGAAGACTTTTTTTTTACCCAAAATTGATGAAACAAAAAGTGTTTTCAAAAGAGATTCTTAGCTTTCCACCAATATAAATTATTCTTTACTTTGAATTTAATAAATAATTATTATTCATTTTCTATTTGAATTATGACTTAAGTCCTAATTGATAGGCTGATTGAAAAACATCTATAGCTTTCAAACGGTATCACATTTTTTGAATACAAAACTTGTGTCACATTCTATGCTTCGCATACTATAGGATTAAAGAAATAAAAATTGAATTTTATGAATTTTTGACCAAGTTAAGGTGGTCAGACATACAAGTTTTTATATTTTTTAAAATTTGTAATAAACAAATCATAATTAATTATTTACTTGGAAAAAAATTACAAAAAAATATGCATCACATCGGGACATGATTCCTCTACTTATATCTAAAATATTATAAAAAAAATATTATCATTTTATTGTGGTTAGGGTGGTCAGACATACACCTACTTCTTATTTTTTCCCTAAAATTTAAGTACTATTGCATCTAAATTTCAAATTTTCACCAAATAGATTTTTAAAATAAAAAACCTAGTATTTTCAAAACTACATTCAATTTTCTACAAATTCTATTCTTAAATATTTTTGAAATAATATAGATAACTTATTCAAATTTTTATGTCAAGTTGCCTAACTCTAATTTTTTGAATTTTCATCACCATTTAAGGGCCTATTTTTTCCATGATGATATTGCACATACCACCATATGTCCCTCTCATATTCCCTGACTCTGCCAATTCAACCTCTTATCATGCAACACAAATTTATCCTCTAGACACACAAGCCTCTCTCCCTACCTCACAAGGAGAAGGTGATTTGTTTGGAGCTGAGAGAATCTTTGACCCCTCATCATCACTTCAAGGGAATGAATCACCCATCTTCCCACCATTTCCACCTCTACCACGTACATCTATATCATCCCTTGGGTTGGGTCTTCCCCCTTTACCCACCATCAATCAACCAAATCAAAGCAACATCCCCATCATAATTCAAAGCATCACACCAAATCCTCCCATCTTGCCATTGATATCGCAACAACAAATGGAAACCATCCAAACAACCCCAACAATCAGTACATCCACTATTAACCAAGTCTCTCAAAGCATGGTTTCCCAAGGACTAAGCATCTCAATCACAACATCCACAACTCAAACCCAAATAATCAACATGACCATTCCGCTCATCACAATGGTCAACACCATTCCCAATCCATTGTCACCACTACCAAAACATAGCATGAAAAATTCATTCACCATTGCATTGCAAGTTGCTCAACAAGCTTCCCATCAAAAGGTACTCCAAAACTAACAAGCCATACAACTAGCTGCTCAAGAAGAACCAACACAATTAGCAATGCAACAAGCACAACAAGCACAATAGGCTACCCAGGCCCAAGCCTTACTACAAAAAAAACAAGCTGCACAAGCCGTCCTACAATAACAACAAGCCGCACAAGCCACCCAAGTTGCACAAGAAACTCAAGTTGCACAAGCCACACCAACTTCCCAAGCTATGCAAGCAACTCAAGTTGCACAAGCCACACAAGCTGCTCAAATTGCACAAGCAGTCCAACAAGTGCATGCTCAAGCTCGAGCTCAATTTCAATTTCAACAAATGCAAGCACGAGTGCAATACTCGGCACAATTGCAAGTAGGCCAACAAGAAGCATATCAACAAGCCTTGCAAGATTACCAAGTACAACAACAAGAGGCTCAACAACAATCCCACCAACAAGCCCAACAACAAGCATTGTTGGCACAAAAAAAACATGACCAGTAACAAACGTAGGCATTACTTTGTTCAACAAAGCTTGCAAAAAACTCCCACCAACATCTCAAAATGTGTTCACCCCACCTCCTGATCCACAAGACGATGTGACAACACAAATCAGACTGCTCTCGCAATAGGTGCTTGATCTTCAATCAAGAAAAAAAATGAGAACAACCAACAATCTATGTCCCTATCCTTTTGACAAAATCCTTGCAATGATACCATTCCCAAAAGGATTCGAGATCCCCAAATTTGACAAATACTGCAGATTGGGAAACCCTTAAGATCACATCAAGTAATTCTAGGTACATTGCATGGAAGTTGTGTACAATGATACATATCTAATGTGGTTTTTTCCTCGGATCCTAGTTGGAGCCACCATGGAGTGGTTCTCTTGTCTACTTACTGGCATCAGAACATTCCAAGAAATCAAAGATGCATTCCTTTAGAATTATGCATTCAACATTATTGTGAATGTTAGTCTAGAGGAATTATCAACACTCAAATAAGGAAAGGGGGAATCATTCACCTCCTTCCTACAATGATGGCGATCAAGGACAATCGAAGCAAGTGGGCCATGCCAAGGGAACAACAGGTCTGCACTATGATTGCTAATTTGGACAAGACCTTGGCATTTTATCTAAAAATGCAATGCATCACCACATACAACCAATTGATCCCCAAGGTAGTCAACATCGAAAGGGCCCTTATCGCACAAGGGGGCACACCTACATATCATGAACATCAAGATAGTCAACCATCCACTAGTTACAATGATAAACCTCACACATGGGCGAAAAACAAGAATGTCACCAATGATGGAGTGGTCAATGCCAAGGTCGTCATCAGTGCTCCAAAGAAGAATATCCAAACACATCATCAACTGCATAACAAAAATCATAATAATACGCAAGCTAATGCAGTAACCCAACAACCACCCCACAATTAAATCAACAACCTCAACAATCAAGGAGGACCACCTCCACGAAACAGGTATCCCCCCAAGAGGAAATTCACAACCCTTGGGGAATCCATCGAATCCATCATGAAGAAGTTGGTCAATAAAAATATCATCATGGTCCCCACATATGATAATTACCAAGAACCCTAGGGGAAGCCACCCTGGTATAATGGAAATTTCCTTTGTGATTATCATAAGCTCAAGGGGCATACAACTGCCAACTGCATGAAACTGAAAAATATCATCCAAGACCTCATTGATGATAAAATCATAAATGTTGAGCAATCGATTGGAAATCAAGATCTGAAAATATAGACCAATTCGATGCCTGATCAGAACCAAGGCAATAACAAAGGTAAGAAAACATATGGCAAAGTGAACCACATGTATGAAGGAGTTGTCACATGCCTTGATGAAATGGTTGCTACTGTTAGTATCAAGGGAGCCAATGTTGACTGTGGAGTCACCACACACAGAGTCAAGGTCACCATTACCGGGGCATCACAACCATCTACGACCCCCATTGCAAATTAGAAAGCCATTCCTTACAGTTACAATGTCCTTGACTAGTTAGAAAGAATGCCTACTCAAATCTCCATCATGGAGTTGCTGAAGATTTCTACCACCCACAGGGAAATCCTTGAGGAGGCTTTGGCTTCATCCACCATCTCTCCCAACCTTGATACAAAGAAATTCCAAGATATGGTCGGTAACATCACCACTCTGAATTTTCTCACCTTTTTTGATCAAGACTTCCCTGCCCAACCATCTCACAATTGTGCATTACAGCTCAAGGTCCTAGTTCACAAAAAACAAAGTCAACAGGGTCTTGGTGGATGGAGGTGTAGGCCTCAACATTTCTTCACTCAAGCTTATCAAGAATCTGGGAATCTCTAAAGATTCTATTGAAAAAGGTAAAGGTATCACAATCAGAGTATACAATGATCAAGAAAGAGTGTCCCAAGGCACTATTCAACTACCTATTCAAGTAGGGCTAGCTATTATGGAAACTACCTATCAGGTGCTTGACCTTGACCTACCACATAAAATCCTCTTGGGACACCCATGGATCCATGGGATGCAAGCAGTTGCATCGAATTTCCACCAATGTGTCAAGTTTTCATACCAAAACCAAGAGGTCACAATCTATGGTGATCCTGAGCCTTTTGCCTATTGCAAGAACTTGGAAGCCAAGTACGATAAAGTCCCCCAAGTCCTAAAGAATGAAAAAGGCCCATCAACCCCATATATAGGCCCAACCAATAGAGCCTCCACTTTTGGGACAAAGACACCCTCCATTTCAGACATATATGACATCAAGCTTATAATCCAAGACAATGGGTGTGGGGAAGAATGAAGAAAGGAGCCTTTGTAGCCAGGGAGTTACCTCAATCCCCCAAATCTAATGGATAGCCACAAACCACCAATACAACAACTCAAACCTTCAGAACGAACCCCTCTCGATTCAGGAGTTGGGGAGATCTAGGCCAAGAAGTGGTGGATGAGAGAGACAAATCCAATCTCCTCTATCAAGAAGAAAGACCTACACCAGCACTTCCTATGGATGATGCAAACATAGAACTCCAATTAATGTTGGGCATGGGCTATAATAGGAATGGAAGCTTGGGAAAGAACAACGATGGCCGAATGGAGCCCATCATTTTTGAGAAATGAATGAAAAATATTGGTCTTGGGTGTACCCCTCCAAGTGTAACCATACATGGCCGAATTCCCCTAGTTAGAGAAGTCAAGACTCCCCCATAGTTATCAACAACCACCCTTCAGTTACCCATGTCTACAGGTCTACCCTTAGATAACTTCACCTTCGACATCACCGATGTGTGTAGTAGTGATGAGGATCCCATTACTAATGTACCCATACTTTTTGAAGACTCCTCCCTACTCATGATTAGCACCTTATCTTTTGAATCAGACCACCAAAGCCATGAGATAAACTTAGTATACCCCCAACTCATCGATTATGACCAACGAGGACCACCGATTCTAGACACGTTTGAAAACAATGAGGCACTCTTGAAATTCATGGGATTACAGGATACAGTATCATGTGGAGATCATAAGGTTGAATTTTAAATCACACTGGACACTCAAGCCTATTATGGGGAGATGATTGAATCCTTCAGTCGCAAAAGTGAGAAATTGAGAATAATATCAAGGTCCTTGAGTGAAAACCACACTATGGCACTCTCTGACCCTAAAATAGTAAAAATAAAGGATGCATCCAATGGTGAAAACCTCTCTAAGGTGCTGGAGGATGAAGGATTCAATCTTCCCCTCACTGCGCTTCACCAAGAAAATCAGCAGTCCTAGCAGAACAATGAAATCCCATTAACTTGGGAACAGAGGACCTACCGCACACCACCTTCTATGCTAAATCACTTCTCATGGAAGAAAAAGAAATATTAGTAGCATTCCTGAAAGAGAGGTAAATTTTGCATGGACTTATGCTGACATGCTAGGGCTTGACCCAGGTATATCCTGAAGAAAAACCCATGAGACAAAAACTCAGAAAGATGTATCCCCAAATAGCCTTGCTAGTCAAAATGGAATTGCAAAACCTCTTGGATGCAAGGTTCATATGCCCAATTGACCATCTGGAGTGGGTGTCCAACCTGGTACCTATTTCAAAACCAACTGGGGGCATCCACATTTGCACCAATTTCAGAGACTTAAACAAAGCGTTTCCTAAGGATGAATTTCCACTACCCAACATCGACATGATAGTGGCTATGATGGTTGGACATGAGAGGCTATCATCAATGAATGGGTTTTATGGATATAATCAAATCATGATAGAAAAGGAGGACCAACACAAGACAACATTCACATGTTTGTGGGGCACCTATTGCTAGAATATGATGTCGTTTGAGCTGAAGAATACATGAGCAACTTACCAAAGAGCCATGACACTGATCTTTCATGACATGATTCATAAGATGGTGGAAGATTACTTGGATGGAATATTGGCTAAATCAAGAAAAATATGGGACGACATATCAACTTTGAGTTCCATTTTTGATAGACTAGAAAAATACAAAGTTAGACTCAACCCAAAGAAGTGCATCTTCAGAGTGCAATCAAGCAAGCTCCTAGGGTATATCATGTCAATGTGAGGAATTGTAGTGGATCCCACCAAATTCAAGGTGATCCTTGAAATGGAAGCACCCAGGACACTAAAGCAACTAAGAGGTCTACAAGACAGGCTTCAGTTTATCCGTAGGTTTATAACACAACTGGCAGATAAACAAATCCCATATTCTCATCTACTCCACAAGGGGGTAGCATACAAGTGGGATGACAAATGTGACCAAGAATTAAAAAAAATCAAGGAATACCTACTCACATCACCAGTTCTAATGCCGCCAATTCCAAGTAAACCATTGATTCTATACATATCAGCAACAATGACAACTCTCAATGCTCTCTTAGCTCAACATGATGAAAATGGAAGGGAGAGATCAATCTATTATATCAGAAAAACCATGGTAGGACATGAGATAAACTACACACCTATTCAAAAATCTTGTCTAGTAGTTGTATTTGCAGCTCAAAAGTGCAGACACTACATGTTGGCTCATTAGATCAAGCTAATCACAAAGATAGATCCACTCAAGTACCTACTTTCCAAAGCCACTCTCATAGGACAAACAACCAAGTGGATCATGATATTGACAGAGCATGACATCGAATATGTAAAGTGCAAAGCCATCAAAGGACAAGCAATTGTAGATCAATTAGCAGAGGCACCTATATATGTAGAAAACCTACTTATCTCTGAGTTTCCTAATGAATCAATTTTCAGCCTAAGTGTAGCGGACCACTGGAAGATGTATTTTTATGGATCATACATGCAACATAAGTCATGAGCAAGAATTTTCTTCATCACTCCCAAAGGAGACTGCATACCCAAATCCTACAAGCTATCATTCCCATGCACAAATAACATAACAAAGTATGAGGCTCTTGTCATAGGGCTAAGGATTGTGGTGCAGTGGTAGATTATGGCCCTTAAGGTATATGGAGACTCTCATCTCATAATCAATCAAGTAAATAATGAATATTAGACAAAGGATGATAAAATGACTCCATACAAGAAATTGGTGGAGAGCCTCAATGAGTCATTCATTGATATTACATTTGAAAAGCTACCCAGAGCAAACAATAGAGCAGCAGACACAATGGATACAATTGAATCACTCTTGTAAATCCCACACAATGTCCCAAAATAACAATTCCTTGTAGAGCAGCTTCTCATACCAGCATTCGAGGTACCAAAGTTTGAATCTATGTGTGAAATCATTGGTCCTGGTGATCCCTGGTACCATGAAATTTACACCTACTTGAGAATAGGAGTCCTTCCCGTTGACATAACCTTTAACCTTAAATGTGCCTTTGTCAAGAAGTCAACCTGATTCATCATCGTAGGAGATACCCTATACCATAGAAGTATCAAAGGGACCCTACTATGTTGTCTCAGTACTAAGGAAGCCCTGATTTCTCTAACCGAGGTTCACAACAACATTTGTGGTTCACACTCAAGTGGTATAACTTTGGCGAAGAAACTGCTGAGGATCAATTACTATTGGCCCACAATAGAAAGAGAAGCACATGAATTTTTCAGAAAGTGTTTATAGTGCTAGCAGCATGGGGACCTCATCCATGCACTAGCTTAGGAGCTTCATCCTATTGTTACACCTTGGCCCTTCTCACAGTGGGGGCTCAATCTCATTAGTAAAATCACCCCCACCTCATCCAATGGCCATAAATTCATCATCACCACCATGGAGTACTTCACAAAGTGGGTCAAAGCCATTCCCATGAACTGCATAACTTGAAAGTAGATATCTAAGTTCATCCTCAACTACCTTATCTGTCGATATGGTGTCTCCCAAGCTATTATCTCAGATAATGGGAAAACTTTCAAAAATCAAGATGTTCGTGACCTTTGCCAAAAATTCAACATCCAACATCACTTTTCCACTCCGTATTACCCCCAAGGTAACAGCCAAGCATAAGCCACCAATAAAAGAATCTTGAAAATCCTTAAGAAAACAGTCAATGACGCTGGTTGTGACTGGCATTTGTAGGTAAATCTTGCCTTATGGGCTTATCACACCAGCATCCACACACTAACAGTTACCACCCCCTTCTCCTTGGTCTATTGATCAGAAGCCATCCTTCCTATTGAGATCAAGCTCTCGTCCCTGAGGATATCACTGCAAAATCTCATTACAGATGAGGAATACTAAGTCTCATGGCTAAATGAGCTAGAGTTACTAGACGAACGACACATGGATGCCCTAAATCACTTGCAAGTCTATCAGAATCACCTCAAACACAGCTACAACAAGAGAATCAGGAGGTGAACCTTCCAAGTCGGTGAACTAGTACAAAAGGAGAATCAAAAGAACCTGCCAAATCCAGAGAGCAAGGGAAAATTTGAGATTAATTGGTTGGGACCATTTGTCATCACGACAAGCTATAAGTTAGGGGAATATCAGTTATCAACATTGGAAGGAAAACCTTTACAGGAGCCCATGAACAACTCCCATCTCAAAAAAAAAATATGCCTAAATATTTCAAGGTATAGAACCAAAAATACAAAAAATCAGAAAATGTCTTTAAAAAAGGTCACCCTGATGAAAACTTGGTAAATAGGCATCTTGGTGACAATTTTTTTTTTTCAAAAAATATAAAAAATAGAACAAAATCAGTAAAAGGATTGAAAACAGTAAAGACAAAAAATCGTCCTCTAGTGAAAACCACTTCGGTGGCGCTTTGGACAAGTACCTTGGTGAAAACCTGGCAAATAGGTGCCAAGTGTAAACAAAGCAGTCTCCATCCACCAGGATGTTTATGGCTTATTCGATACACTCACTTATCCATTACATTCCATTTATCCTTCCACCATCTATTTGCGTCTGTACCATAGCTTGATCTTGTGTTCGTATCATGTTCCACCCTAGTACTACTTGGCACATTCCTAAGGTCAGTTTGTCCTGCCTTTATCGAAGTATTCTATCACATCACATTGGGGCATGTTATTATACCTACATCGGATTAGATTCATGTATATTCTTGAAGTCTTCCTTAAAATCCATCAAAAATCCTTCAAAAAAATCTAAAAACATTCAAAATATCAAAAAATCAAAAAATCATGTCAATGAGTCATCCAACTGAACTATGTCATCTCTAAGCTTGAACGTAGGCAAGGTTGATCTTTGATCATCCTTGATACACCCTAGGTCAATCCTTTAGGCATCTATTGCAATAAAATGGCAATCCGTTTGTCCATCTATCTCATCAGTAATCAAGTCCCTATCAGTCGAACTACGTGGTCTCTATGTGTATAACGTAGGTAAGACTAATCTATTGATCAGTTCCCGAGACCCCTAGGGTAGGTCTTTAAGTTAGTCTCTCGGTCTAAATCTCGAAAATCCAAAAAAATTGGAAAACCCCAAAATCAAAACAACCTGAAAACATTTCAAAACATCAAAAACATCCAAATATTTGAAAAAACCCAAAATGGTGCTCCATCTCATCTCGCTTTCACCCACAATAATCATCATTCATAATAAATCATCATTGCTTTCATTCTTTGGTAAGTCAATCGGAAGCAACTCTAGTAGGTTTAAAGGTAAAAGCTTAATCGTCAAAGTCTCAAGTCTAGGTCAGTAAGTCAACAACTTGGTCAACTCAGAGTATTAATAGCTTATCATCCAATCAATCTCATCATCACTTGATCACAACATGTCCTAGGATGCATCCTTCCTACAATGGACATCAACATCAAGCATCACTATAGTTTAGTCTTGGCTAGCGGTATGAAGAACATTAGCTTGTTTGTTTACTTTATCTGGTCTTTTTGACTTATCTTATTTTGAGCTCATTGCAATGACCTCTTGATGATGCCTAATCAAAATGGTTTAGAGAGAAAGGAATGGGGCAACAATCATTATCTTTTATCTACTGTGCTTGTTGGTTATTCTTGTAAAATAACTTTGTCATGCGTGCTTTGTTTGGTTTGTAGGGAGGGTGTTCTAGATTTCTTGTTGACCACATACGAAGACTTGCTTTTCTATGTTTTGGTCTGAGATGTTTAGAGTATCTGAACTACATCCTGAATAAGGTTTTGTATGTCAAGTGTGAACAAGAATACTCCTATCTAATTGTCGAGTCAAAGTCCATCACACTAGGTACAATGCCATCCTGGTTCTTAATACCTTGATGCATCGTATCTATGCATGTTATCAAACATAAGGTAAATGGCCCTTTTAAAATCCCAATTTTTGATAATAAAATCATCATCGTCATCATCATCATCATTAAAGTTGGCTTGTTGGATTCTCTTTTTATTGTCTTATTTCTTCTTACTTCCCTTCGCGCTAACATGGTACCATGAAAGTTAATCATAAATCATCACCATTGCATCTATCCTACATCCACAAACCGTTAGCATACTGCATAATGCATATCATATCATATAGAAATAATTAATCATACCACATGCATTGCATCTCCATCATTGCATAATATAGATTGGTTGTTCTAGGCATCTCATAAACAATACATTTATCATCCACTACATAATCATAAAAGCATCATCATATCATATCATGTGCATCCATATCATCCATTGCATGTAAACATCATAATCATCTCATATATATATCATCAATAATCTAACTGTCATGGTACAAAATCAAGATCAAGTGTGTGTAATTTATCAAAGTAGACATGAGGTTACCCATGCCAGAAGACTGTCTACATCAACAAATCTGTCTACATCAAACATTCGAGATGAACTTATCTTGAACCTCTTTGTCACGAGATCGACCCTCAAATCGAACTTTCTACTCGATCTCTTGAGGTGGCAGTATACCAACATAATCCTTCTTGTTCAGGCAGCAGTGGGGCATTCAAAAAAAATGAGAAATTTTTGAATTTTGATCATAGTAGTTTATTCTTTGAACCAATGCAACAAGTGCATTGCTTCAAAGAGGGGCAAAATATAGATATGAAAAATATAGCAATCACACTTGATCCTGATTTTACTAACACCAGTTCATCCTGAATCATCTCTCTGCTAATCATTTAATTAAATAATCTCTATTTAATTTAATTCATCACACTTCATCTCTTAATTAAATAAATTAATTTTATCTGATCAAGTCATAATCTCCTATTAATTAAATAAATCACTTTTTATTTAATTAATCTTACAGTCCCTCTTTTAATTGAATAATTCATTTTATTTAATTAATCTCTAAAGTCATTCCATTAAATTAAATAAATTAATTTGATTCAATCTAACACCATCTTCTTTAATTAAATAAATCAAAATCTTTATTTAACTAAGTCTAAATAATTTTCCTCTCATTTTGATTTATTTCAGTCCAAAAATCTAAATCAAATGGTCAAATCAACTAATCCCTCATTAAATTAATCAAATCCTGATTAATTTAATCTTAATCCCCTAAATTCTCTAGATTTTTCCACTTGCACATGAAAATACATTTAAATGATTTATTAAATCTATATTTTCTTTCAAAATGGCATAAAAGGAGAATATTCTTCCAAATTTGAAAATCCCTCCAAATGGGATTTGTCCTTCCAACAAAGCATTTAACTCCTCTTACATGTCCTTGTGCATTGAGCCAAGTGGCAGTTAAGTCATTCTTTTCTCCCTCCAACAAACCAAATTTCAAATTTGAAATTCCACCTAATATCATTTATTGTGCACATTCATCAAAATGTGCTCAACCTTCCTCCATTCACATTTTGACAAGTGGCATTTGGCCATTGGATGTTGAATGATCCCACATTGCTCCATTTTGCTCATTCCTCCATCTTGTCTTTCTATAAATGAAAGGCTTCTCTTTGTATTTTGCATGCATAATTTGAGAGCAAAGTTATTATCTTTACATTTAGAGCTAATTTTATCCATTTCATATCAAGTGTTCATCATTTTCATGGTTTCATAGCAAGGTTATGCTAAAATTTCATCAAGGAGCTTCAATCATCCACAAATCTTCATCAAAGTTTGCGTAGGAGTTGGGAAAGGGCCAATTTCCATATCAAATTGGCACCAACTCCCCCAAGCGATTAAGAGTTTGCATGTTTAAATAGGATTTCAATTACTTTTCTTGTTTTGTTTTTTTATCTTTCTTCCTATTTTGAGCATTGCAAATGAATTTCATGGGGAATCCTTGTTCTTACTTGCATTTGATCTAATATTGAGTTTGTTTTTTGTGTTTGTGTAGGTATAGGATTGGGGTTCACAACTTTCATGGCATGATTGTATGGTGATTTCTCCGTATATATGTTATTTCAAATTTATGGAATTATAGTTCTTTATTTATTTTTTAATACATCATAGACTTGAAAAAAAACAAGGAAATGACAATGTTGGTTTTTGCTTTGGTTTTGAAGTCCTAAGGTTTAATAAATCATGAAAATTTGAATAATGTAGATGAAAAATGCTAGGATGCTAGGGTTTGTGGTAGTTGGGGTATATAAGCTCCATTGTTAGCGTTTGGAATTAATAAAGTATTAAACCTTAATTTCAATTTGTCCTGGTAATGATATACTTGAAAAGGGATCATTTGGATATTGTTTGTTGCGTGAGTTAGATTTTTAATTACTACTAACTTTGAATTGTAAGTGAAGAGATTGCAACTAAAATGTGATTCATAGTGCTACAAATTTTTTGATGAGGGGTAGTTTTATGGAATAGAACACTCTTAAGTTTAGAAATTCTAGCCAGTTTTTAATATTGAATTTTAAAATCAATCATCATCTAAACATGTTACTTAATTTCCATTTTTCATCTAAACATTTGGCCAAATATCACATAAATAAATAATGTTCTATAGAAAATGGGGTCGAGCCCTTTTTCCCAAATATTTACATGTTATACAAATAGTTCATTGGCCAAGATTAGCTATTAAAATCTAAAGTTATTGTACATTTTCTTACTGTTGTTACTTGTATATATATGTTTGTTCCATTCTAGTGTAGTGCAAATATTGCTTGTGGGACTCTGGAACCTTTTTGTTAACGTGGGAGTTACTTTGTTGGATCTATTATTTGTCTGTAGACAAACTGAGATGTATTTAGCTTCTCGGTGATAATTTCACTTATAAATCTTATACTAGGGCAAAATGTATTTGGTGTAATCGCAATTACTAACCTAGAGATCACATGGAGGGGTCATTTCTATTTTTTTTAACCAGTGGGAAAGGCTGAGACAATTTAGTAGTGTTTTGGGTTAAATGGTTGTATGAATTATAAAATTGGGTAGAGTTGCCACAACATACAAAATTTGATAGCCATGGGGTTAAATGGTCCTATGAATTCTAGAATTATGTAGAATCACAGTTGCATATTAACTTTGATAGCCATTTGCAAGAATTCCATTTGGAAAAAAGATGCCATATATAAATTTCGTGTGGGAAAGGCTAACAATTTGATTAGTGCAATTTTAGAAAATTTTGTGGTTCTTCAAGTATTGTTAGGTTAACTTACACCCATTTTCAACATTTTAGGTTTTCCAATTTATGAACAAGTTGATGAAATTCTTAAAATTTGTCTTTTCTAGACCTTTTGTGATGAATTTTCTAAAATGGACTCATTGAAATGTTTTTTTTGCTGTCTGAAATCTAATATAGTTTCTACATAGAATGGAGAAATTCCCAGAAGATTTGACATAACATTTATTTTGTATCATGATTTCAAGACAACAAATGGATTGGCTTCTGGATCTAATAATTCAAAGGTATTTTCATGTACTTTTATTTAATGGGAGAACACAAACTACATTGGTTAACTCTATTTTTTACTGTCATCCACTACTGATTGTTTTCTACACTACTTGCATATAGCAGTCTAGCTTAATCAATCAGGATTTACAAAGTAACATGGGGCCTCTATCTATGTCTACGTTTTCTATAGTTACATGGATAGATTTCACAAATAGAGAGATACAATTAGCATATAAGTCTTTGATTTAGTTCTTTTCTTGGTTTGCATCTACTCTTATGAGAGAAGCCAAACATATATGCCAACTTCTCTATATAAATTACTAATTAAAATGTAGTGGCATAAAATGAATTGACAATATACATTATAATTCTTGCATAACAAGTCTATATGCAAGTCTCATCAATCAACATTGTAATTTTCTATTCTTTGAATATTAAGAAATGTCAAACTTGTAATAGAATGCTTTGATTAATATTTTAGCTATCTGCATACAAATTCACTAATCTCTAAAAGACATCTTCACGTTTAGTATTCTTTAAAAAGATAGTATTTGATTTGTGAATAAACCTTTACAATTTAGCATGCCAAATGCTAAAATGATAAGTGGGAGAATTGTCAAAAAAAAGTCTTTCATCTAGAGGAATAATGTTAACTACAATGGTTGAATCTATTACTTAATAGTTCATACATCACTTGAATGCTACGAAACTTATTTCTACCTGGCAAAAATTTCAATAGCTAAGCATTTCTTAGTATTATTCTCTATCTTACCCAACAAAAAAATAATCCTACTCTCAGATTCCTCTAGGCTTGTCCACTCCATTTCAATGTTAATAAATGTTTCCCTACCAAAACTATTAAGAAAGGCATAGGAAATGCCTATGAAATTTTTACTTAGCATTTCCAAAAATGATTTTTTGGATGTCCCCTTACATTTTCTTGTTTGTGGAGGTTTTTTTTCCCTATTTAAAATAGTATTATACTTATCTTTTTAATTTATTGTTGGTGAAACTAATATGCAAGTGATAAATAATAGAGAAAAAGGAAAAAAATATTTTTATCAAAGAAAAATTATATTTAATTTTTTTTTAATGTAATCCTCCTTTTTTTATCATAAATAATCCAAAGATTTGACCTTTTTATAAATTTAAGTTTTCCATTTTCTAGTATACTCGCATAAAATATTATTTCTAGGCCTTCAATTTTTATTCCTAAGACTTGTACGGCTGAGTGTTTTGGAATATTCTTGCAAAATAAAACTTTTGGAAAAAAATAGATATGTTTTAATAGAAAACAAAAACATATCAATATAATATAGAGACATTGAATTACTTTCCACAACAAGATATTGTCACAAGTGCGTCAGAGTTATATCTTTTTATTGTCATGGGCAGTTTGAACTGTCACGCTCTTACAAATGCCATCTGGTATTGTTACACCACAAACCCTCAAGCTGATATATTTGATATTTTAGTACGCTTTATCTTGTATAATACAATACAAATTTTTTTACACTAATCATAATACAGATTTGGTAGGTAGAAAATAATGCAAACATGGAGAAAATTGCATGCTTATCAGTCGGCCAATTGCTACTCTCCATGTTTCATTTTGCTTTTCATGCTCCACTTGAACAAACATTCATAAAATATTACTCTTAAATAGTATTGTTCAACACAACAATTGATATAATGGATGAAACTAAAAAAATTTGCATGCCAAATTGCATTAGGTTATTAAAAGTTAATATCATTGTTTATGATTGGTTGAATTTTACTTTTTTATGTCTTTTATTAATTACCAAATTATGAGGAAAATGTTGATGTAAACAAAATTAGCAAAATTTATCAAGAATCTTAAATGATATCATGATTTGAGATCATACAATGTGCTCAAATCATGTTTCAACAATATCTCTATATTCAGTAACTAAATACTCTCATGGAAAGGTTTTTAAGTCTCAATAAAATTATGTCAAAATTTTAAATGCAAAACAAAACACAAAGTTGCTGCTCTGATTTCCAACAAAACTGGAAATACCCAAATCTTAAAAATGCGGGATAAAAAAACAAGAGGAGACATGCAATATTTTCTTCTTCTATTAACTGACTAGAAATTAACAATACATAAAACTAACTAAAACTAACTATTACAACTTTCTGGGAGTGAACTGAAACTGCTCAACCAGATCTTTAACAATCAGGAGCTACTCAGAGCTCTCTATTCCTATTTGACTGGAACTATCTGCTATTCCTAGCAAACTCAGAGTGATCAGGAGCAATCAACTACTCACTACAAACGCTTTGCAACAACTCTAAGCAATCCAGAGCTATCGGAAACTCCTTGCATAGAATGTTTTTTGTTATTGCTGCAATTTCACTCTGTCTTGCTAAACATTTTGCTACTGCAAAAACTGAATTCTTCTGACTTCAAAAAAAAACTTGCTTGGCAATATGTCTTCATTCCTTTTGTCTCAAGAAAAAATTCCCTCTCAAAATTCAAAATTACCTATGACAGTAAATGCTAAATTCAAAATCAACTACCTTATTTAATTTTGGAGCCGTCGAAGTTGTAGGGAGGATCCCAAAATAAAAAGGCTCCTGACGTGTAGGTGAGGGCTGTAGGGGGTCAGACGGATGAGCAGAGGCTCAAGAGAACAATAAATTCCAACACTCCCCCTTTGTCTTGAGCTGAAAAAATAACAAGATCAATCCTAATCTAAATCAACAACGCCCAATCTGCTCCTTAGGCGCACAAAACTATCAATTCTCAAAGGCTTGGTGAATAAGTCTGCTAGCTGCTACTCAGACCTGCAAAACTTCATTTTAATTTCACCATTTTCAACCAATTCATGAATGAAATGATACCTAATTTCAATGTGCTTGCTTCTTCCATGAAACACAAGATTTTTTGTCAAGGCTATCGATGAAACATTGTCACAAAAAAATGTTGTTCCATCCTCTTGTTCTGCTCTCAAATCTACCAAGATTCTTCTCAGCCAAATAGCCTGACATGTTGTTGCATTTGCTGCAATATACTTAGCCTCTACTGTTGATAGGGAAACGATAGGATACTTCTTGGAAGCCCATGAGATAGCACTTGAACCCAAATGAAACACATAGCCTGAAGTACTCTTCCTATCATCCAAACTTCCTACCCAATTACTAGTGGCAAGTGTATTCAACCAACCCATACTCTTTTGTTGCTGGGTACAACATGCCATATCCTTTGGTGCCATTCACATACCTCAAGATTATTTTACCCGCTTGCCAATGGGTGTCTCTTGGAGTCTCCATGAATTTGGAAATCAGACTCACTCCATGCATTATATTCGGCCTAGTTTCTATCAAATACATTAAGCTTCCAACCAAAATTTTATACAGGTCGGATCCACATTGCTACTGTAATATTCTTTGCTCAAATTTAGACCTATGGATGTTGGTGTTGGGACAGGCTTGATTTCCAATATCCTAAATCTCTTCAAGATCTCATTTGCATATTTTTCTTGAGAGATAAATATACCATCATGCATTTTTTTTACTTCTATGCCTAGAAAATAATTTAAGAGACCTAAATCTGTCATTTCAAATTCTCTTTTCATGGCCTCTTTAAAATAAGCAATGAGGAAATCATCATCCCTAGTAAAAACAAGATCATCTGCATACAAGACAACAATCAAAATATTACCATTTTTTGCCTTGATGTAGAAAGTGGGCAAACCATCGTTTTTGTTAAAGCCATTGCTCATCAAATATGAGACAATTCTGCTGTACCATGCTCATGGAGCTTGCTTCAGCCCATAAAGAGCCTTCTTCAGCCTATACACCTTGTGTTCTTCACCTGGAACTTCATATCCAAAAGGCTGCTCCACATAAACTTCCTCTTTCAATACTCCATTAAGGAAGGCGGACTTCACGTCCATTTGAAATACCTTCCATTTGTGTTGGGAAGCAATAGCTATGACTACCCACATAGTCTCCATCCTAGCAACAGGGGGAAAATGTCTCATCATAGTCTCTTCCAAACTGCTGTTTGTACCCCTTGACAACTAATCTTGCCTTGTGCCGATCTATTCTTCCTTTGACATTGCTCTTGGTCTTGTAGACCCATTTTACTCCAATAGCTTGATTGTTTGGAGGCAATTCAATAAGCTCCCATGTATTTTTTCTCTCTAATGCATCTATTTCCTCGTCCATCACTTCACACCATTTATCCTCTTTCACAACTTCAAAATAAATTGGATCATTGTGAGAAAATAGTGCAAAATTCACACTCTCATCAAATTTCTCATCATACTTTTCATTTTGGTAAATCTCCCTTAGACTCTTGGTCTTTCTTGGAATTAGGGAGGTGAGAGTGGGGTCTGAATTTTCAATATTGTTGCTGCTCTGCTGAACAGGCAGGTTCAAGAGTTGTTCGGAGTTGTCGGGATCTCATCGGGAGTTGTCAGGAGCTCATCCAAAGCTATCAGGACCTCGTCAGGAGATGTCAGGAACTCGCCGAGAGCTGTCAGGAGCCAATCCTCTGGTTGTCTATGGCTGCTTCCCATTCTATCTATTTTTATTAGGAGTTTTCAGGAGCCATCAAGAGCCATTCATTTCTACTACTGCAGGATCTTGTTGATCTTCATTTTCATCTTCTTCATCACTCTGCACTATCGGGAGCTATCAGGATCTTTCATGCCATCCCATGACTGATCTTCTAAAACCTCCACATCTTTACTAATGATAATTTTCTTGGTGATTGGGTTATACAACCTATAGGCTTTAAACTCTGAACAATAACCTGTGAAGATGCACTTTTCACCCTTATCATCCAATTTTTTCCTTTTTTCTTTAGGCACATGAGCATATGCTACACAACCAAACACCCTCAAGTGTTCAACCGTCCATCTTCATTTTGTCCATTCCTCTTGAGGTATTTTGTCACAGACTGCCTTTGTTGGACTTCTATTTATTAAATGTACAACTATTGCTACAACCTCTCCCCAATATTCAGTTGGGAGTCCTTTTGCTTTCATCATGCTCCTTGCCATCTCCATGATGGTCCTATTCTTCCTTTCAACCACTTTGTTTTGCCACGGAGTATAGCTGGTTGTAAGCTCCTTCTTGATGCCATTTTTCATGCAAAAATTCACAAATTAATTAGAGGTATACTCTCCTCCATGATCTGACCTTAGGAATTTGATGAAATGTCCACTCTCCTTTTCAACCTAGGCCTTAAAAAATAAAAACTTATCAAATGCATCAAACTTATGCTGCAAAAAATAGACCCATGTCTTATGGTTAAAATCATCAATAAAATTCATAAACAATATGCTATTACCAATGGATGTGATTTGCATAGGGCCTACCAAATTTGTGTGCACCAACTCCAATGGTGCTCTTTCCCTTGTAGAGTTTCCCGATTGAAAGGGTTGTGTATGTTGCTTTCCCAAAATGCAAGCCTCGCATCTAAAATTAGGCTCTACTATCCTTGGCAAACCATCAACCATCTTTCTTTTGAACAAAAGACTTAAACCAACATAGCCAAAATGTCCATACCTGAGATGCCATAGCTTGGAGGGGTCTTCAATGGTGCTCTTGAGGGCTGCTTGTTGTACTACTATATATTTTTCATCCATCAGAGGTGCAACAAACTGAGATGAGAAGCACATCTCAATCTTCAATGAAAACATCTGGTTCTTTGTCATTTGTATTGCTGCAAACACCTTCGTCCTCTCATTCTTGTCATAAATGATGCATTGGCCCTTCTCCATTAGCAGTTTGTATCCATTCTGAATTAGCTGTCCTACACTCATGAGGTTATGCTTTAACCTAGGTGCAAAAAATACATTCTAGACCTCCTTCTCACCTTGCTTGGTGCAGATCATAATAGATCCTTTTCCCTTCACAGGAACTACTCCATTGTTCCCCATTCTAATTTTTGACTTTACATTTTTGTTAATGAAAGAAAATAATCTTTCATTACCACTCATGTGGTTACTACAACCACTATCCAAATACGAGACTTTGGGGTTGCCTTCTTCACCAATGTTGCACATGATGAAGGTTGTGGATTGATTTCCTTCATCCACATTTGAATAAACTACATTTGCATTATGTCTTTGCTGATTACTGTGCTTTTTCAAGCACTCACTAGCATAGTGCCCAAACTGATGACAATAGTAGCACTCCACATTGCTCTTGTCATTTCTCCCACTCGAACTATTGTTCTTCATGCCTCTTCAAGAGTTATTCTAAGAGCTGCTTGCTCCCTCTTGGCTGTTTTCTCATCCCAAGCTTTCTCCACCAATATTTCCTTGTCTGGATCTGCCTCTACCTCTTTAGGAGCCATTTCTACCTCTCCCCTGCCTCTTGCATTCAACTGAGCTTTGAAAGATTTCTCTTGGGAAGAAGTAGCAGACCTTTTTAGGCACTTCGCATGGGTATGGAGATAACCCATTAAATCATCCACTGTCAAAGTAGAAAGGTCCTCCGCCTCTTCAATAGCAATGATGAGTGGATCATACCTCATGGGTAGACATCTAAGGATTTTTTCAACAATATTCTGCTCCTCTATCACATCTCCATTTGCTCTCAGTTGGTTTAACAAACCTGATAACCTTGTTTGAAAGTCTACAAAAGACTCACTTTCTTTCATCTCAATAACCTCAAACTCTCTTCAAAGTAACTAGAGCTTCACGGATATGACTTTATCAATCCCTTTCTATCTGGTTTGGAGGATTTCCAAAGCTTCCTTTACATATTCGGTTGCTGCTATTCTGGAAAAGATAGCCTCTATCAAGCTCAACACCTTCGCATCTTTCTTCCTCTGCTCCTTCAGCTGGGTCTTCTGGTTATTTGTGAGAGCTGCAAATGCAGTTGGGTCAGTGATATCCACAAACCCATTTATGAGAAAATCCCACAAATCATTTGTCACCATAATGGTATTCATCTTCTTAGCCCAGACATCATAGGTATGTCCATTAAAGGATGATGGCTACTGCCAACTCTTTGCTTCATCTCTAGCCATGTCTCCTACAGAAAAAAACTCAATACCTAGAAAAAAAAATGCCCTGATTCACAAGGAAATGGGGCCTATGGCTCTAATACCATGTCATAATTTTAAATGCAAAACAAAACACAGAGCTGTTGCTTTGATTTCTAGCAAAACTGGAAATACCCAAATCTTAAAAATACGGAATAACAAAACAAGAGGAGACATGCAATATTTTCTTCTTCTATTAATTGATTGGAAATGAAAAATACATAAAACAAACTAAAAACTAACTATTACAACTTTTTGGGAGTGAACTGAAATTGCTCAACCAGATCTTTAACAATCATGAGCTACTTAGAGCTCTCTATTCCTATTTGACTAAAACTATCTGTTGTTTCTGGAAAACTCAGAGTAATCAGGAGCAATCAACTGCTCACTACAAACACTCTGCAATAATTTTGAGCAATCCAAAGCCATCAAAAACTCCTTGCATAGAATGTTCTCTGTTGCTGCTGCAACTTCACTTCTTCCTGCTAAACATTTTGCTGTTGCAAAAACTGACTTCTTCTGACTTCAACAAAAAACTTGCTTGGAAAGTTGTCTTCATTCCTTTTGTCTCAAGAAAGCATTCCCTCTCAAAAATTGAAATTACCTACAACAGTAAATGCTAAATTCAAAATCAGCTACCTCATTTAATTTTGGAGTTGTGAGGAGCTGTAAGGAGGATCCCCAAAATAGAAAGGCTCCTAACGGGTAGGTGAGGGCTACAAGGGGTCTGACATATGAGAAAAGGCTCAGGAGAACAATAAATTCCAAAAAATTGCACAACTATACTGAGTTAATAACTAGATATATTGCTCTAGTATTTCTTTTCTGAATTTTCCTGGTATCTTATTTTTATTGGGCATGAGCATAACTGTCCTATAGTTTAGTTGAAGAATAATTTCCATCACAATCCTTCTGGCTTTAGAATATTTTTTTATGACATGAATACAAATTTATTTTGATGAATGGTCTTCTTCTAACTTTACAATCTTTTATTGTTGCCTTTGAAGTTTTATTTTATCACAATGCTACTTATGGGTCACGTGCGTGTGGATTTCTGCACTCATCAAAATTGTTTGGGCCTACCACCTACCCCAACCTATTTTCAATCAATCAAATTTCTCAATGTACTCGAACCCAGATCAATTATTAAGAATTTCATACAACTTTCACAATAGGCAACCAAACCTTTCCAAAGCCTCAATTTATAAAACATGCAGTTCATAGGTTAGTGTTTTTTTCTAAAGAAGTCTTATTTCTAAGAAGTTTTCTTTTAGATTTTAATGTTTCATATTTCTAGAGAGAACCATTTAAGGAACATATAAAGATATAGATTTAGTTTAATACCATAGTTAAAATGTCAGTGATTGTTGTCAAAGAAGTTTTATTTGTTAGCAATTTGATTTTAAATTGTATTGTTTTTAGATTTCAAGAGGACGACATTTATGCATAATACATAGATGTAAATTTCTATTAGATTTTAATGTTTCATATTTCTAGAGAGCACCATTTATGGAACATATATAGTTGTAGAGTTATTTTAATACCACAGTTTAAAGGTCAGTGCTTGTTGTCAAATTTTTTTCATTTGTTAGCAATTTTCTTTTAAATATAAACATTTGAGATTTCAAAAAGGACACTGCCCATAAATCTTACTTCTTAGTACTTTCCTTTTACATTATAATATTTTAGATGTCAAGAGGGAAACACTTATGGAAAATATGCAATATGTAAAGTTATTTTTTTACTGTAGTTTAAAGGCCAATGTGTCTTGTGAAAAAATCTTGGCAGTTAGTTTTTAGACTTTAATAATTTAAGATTTTAAGAAGATAAAATTTATGGAAACTATACAGATCATATGAAGTTCTTTTTGTTTAGGATTTTAAGAGCTAATGTTTTAGTGTCTTGGTTCTAAAGAAGTTGCTAGTTTCGGTTATGTTTATAGTCCTTAAATCATTAAATATTAAGGTTAAATTTTTAATTCTTGGGTTTTGTTTTAGTAACTTTTTTCAATATATACACTTTTTGATCTAGGTAATGAAGTTTTTTCTGTTTCAATATTATTAATTGTAGGGTTTATTGCTTTCAATTTTAAACTTAATGGTTGGATGGCTTGTTTATAATGTATCAATTTTTATTTTGTGATCTCACATGTTCACATTATGTCTATGTCATGTCATATCTGTTGTGTAGAGGCATGTTGTTTAAATCTAATAGGAAGTGGGTAGCTCTTGTTGGGCTGCTAGGCTATATAAGTGCACCTTGGTATGAAAGGTTTGGATTGGTTCAACTTTTTAAAACTCTTGTGACTACCGATGTATTCATATTTATTTGTATGCCATGGTTAAAAGTTTAAAACTTGATCCTTGAATTGCTCCAATTTCAACAACCACCTGCTATAATGATTTCAAACATGACATATTTCAAATTAATTTTCAACAAGCAGCAAGGCTAAACTCTCAATTGTTTTAGATATGATAAGATATATGAATAATTTTGGGACCTATAAATGATAGTTCATATTTATCAAGAAACTTGCATATAGTTAAGGGCCTCATACTTGTTCTTACATTTCCTAGTGGCTTGTATTGCTCACACTAATAATTAACTTATAGTTTTTTATCCACTTTCTGCTTTGAACCAACATGCTCCACACTCACCAATAGGAACTCGACGCCATGCATCACTTGTTTTCATATTCTCCTCATAAGGTTAATATAGAAATTCTTGTGTGCTCAATAGTTATGTTTAGTTTTTGGTTTACCTACTAAGGGATTTGCAAAGACATTTATCATACATCTAAAATTCTATTTTTATATTGGCTTGTAAATATTATGTCCTCAAAGTAGATAAGATTAATTCTTCATAGTTTGATAGCACCTCCTTTTCTAAAATCATATGAAATGAAGGAATCTAGATAACATCTAGAAATGTACATAATATTTTTTAACAAACAACTTGAACATAAGAATCATGGCTTTCTTTATCTAAAAAGTTGTGGATAGTATAATTTGAGACATTCTTCATTCTTAAAAATAAATATTTATGGATCCACCTATTCCTTTAGAAATTGATAAGAATTATTCTCTTATAGCCACTACTTGGCAATTGTCACATCATACCTCAACAGGGGCTCTCAAATATTGAAAATATCCTTAAATCTAAGACCACATATGATTTAACTATGGGTTCCCTATTCACATTATAAATGCACCCTTGGTTGATGGTGCAATACGTAGAGATATCAATTAGTAAATCCTTGTAAAGTAAGATGTTGAACTTATAATCTACTCTATGCAATTAGGATGCCCTAGATTTCCTTGGGATTGCTACCGTAACTATTATCCTCTACCTATATATCATGAAAAAATTATAAACTATAATAAACCCTAAGTTCTTGTGCTCAAATATTTCAATGAATATGTGTACTCTAGTATCTTGGCCATTATATCTTCCTTCATAGCCAATGCCATTCTCTACAACCTTCTTTGACTTAGATAAAATTATAGTTTATGCTAATTCTCAAGAAAGTATGTTCAAATCATTGAATAAATATTTTTATTATGACTATTCTAACAATAAAGATAACCTCAAATTAATAGGTCTTTAGTTGATAAGAACTGAATGAATTTCATAATATACTTAATTCATTTATTCACCTTGAAATGATAAGATATTTTTTAAATTTAAATGAATTATTTAGTAACCCATGCCATTGTTTCATATCATACAAGCTTATATGGATTGTGTTTCTAAGTTTCATTCTTGTTGGGAATTAAGGTGTCTTGTGAACAACCTTAGCAATTTATAAGATATTTATTAATTATTATTTTATATTTTCCCATGATTATTTGAAATTTATATTATTAAATATTTTTACTCAATCAAAATGGCCATGCGATTTTGATTTGACACATTTTCCATGTTAGTGCCTTGAAAAATAAGTTATTCCCTATCAAAAGATGCCCATTAGTGGTCTAACATGGAAAACCCATTTTAAGGATGTTAAAATGGATTTTGTGACAACTATAAGGTCTAAAAATAGGGGAAATTAAACATGATCATTGGCTACAAAACACATAATTAAATATTTGCATAAACTATTAATAGTCTATAATGCATGTAAGAGCATCTCCTATTTTCTAGGGATTTTTATGACAACCTTTAAGAGGTTGTAAATTCATGTAAGAGACTTTGTTTAGCATGTAAAGTTGTATGGATTTTTCACATAAGGGTCATATGAATTTTACATCTAAGGGTCATATGGATTTTTACCATGGTATTTTGGAACCTTGTTTTGACCTATGGTAATATTTTATGGTGGTATTGAGCCCCCATGAGCCTATATATCAAGGGATTGAAATGGAAAAATTATGAGATGTTTTATAGGTACACAAATGTTGCTAGATTGTGTGCAAGATTGAGGAAATTAGATGTATATTGTAATCTCTTTGAAGAATAATACAAATTTGTCCTCTTTTCTTGATGGATATTTTTACTTGAAAGGGTTTTCTTCATGTAACTATTTATGTTATGTGTATGACTCTTGAGTTGTGTTAGTTTTTTTTTTTGTTAAATAATTTCTCTATTGATATTATACAATTTAGATTTTAGATTTGTAAGTTAAATTAGATTTCCATATTGTAGCATGGTTGCCTTCATTTCTAACAATTCTTTAATTGGACTAGAAACTAATTACACATCATAATAAATAAACAAATATAGCTAATGCCTATTTTTAAGATGATTTCTTAGACTCTTAAATTTTTAAATTTTCAAAATTTGAATATAAATGGAAAAAGACAAAGTCAAGCTCATTATTAACTCCAATTTATAGGAGCTGAAAATCAAGTCACACCCCAAAATCACTTGTAAAACAAAAGATAACCTTCCACAAGAGAGTATAAAGATAGTAGCTTGCTTGATATGAAATGATACAAATGTACAATGGTATTTCTTATAAAGGTAAGGCGAGAGATAGGATTAGAAAAGATCATGACATGTGTCTTAATCCTATAACATGAGACAACTAACCTACTAATATTAAATGACTTGGGACTCAAGGATTAAATGATAAAATATAAGATAAGATCTAAATGACAACTAAGGCTTCGAAAAGGATTCTTAGGACATAAGTAAACTTAACATGTGAATAGGACCTACTAGTGGACTAGATAGGTAAAACATCATATTCACACCAACACCCACCTTCAGCGCAACTTAGGGAGGAAAAAACCAATGCAAATGATACAAGGATGGGTCTTGAATATGAGGCCATATTAGGTACCCATTTAAAAATTATCTCTTACAAACTAAGAACAGAAAAACCCAATGAGAGAAAACTCCTCTCCAAAAGAGAGAATGCATGAAAACAATCATTTACAAGTGATGAAAGAAGTGATGAATGAAGGAATCATCAATACCCCTAAGAACTACATCCATTACAAAGATACAATCGATAGCCCCTCATAAGAGGGAAGGAGAGAGCATATGTAGCCCCACCACAATGTATTTAATCTCTTGAAAAAATGGTGAATGCCTGAAGAAAAAACATGATCCAATGTTGAAAACATTTTTTTCCCTTTCAAAAGACATAAAACCAAGTAGAAATGTGGGAATACTTCCCATTCTAAATAGGAATTAATAGGAATGAGATGAAGATGTATGATGATTCCTCTAAAATTTTCTCATGTGTCTCCTTTTCGATGGTAGATAATGATGCCACAATTAAATTAGGCACATGCCCAATCAGAGAAGAAGGTGGCAAACTAAGACTATATGGAAATCTATGATGAACAATATTCAAAGATAATAATGATTTTCCATCATTAGCATAATGATTTTCATCAAATAAGAGAGATAACCCCTCAAATTTGTCCTCTAAATCTGAAAGGTAAGACTCCACAAATAAGTTTGAAATACCTATTAAGAAATCATCCCACAAAGATATATTTGAAAGACTATGATTTATGTGTTGCAAAGAATCACTAGAAGATTTCAAAAAAGAAACTATGAACTTTGATGAAGCAAAAAAAGATGAATGGTGTTTTTGAACAGGAATGACGAGAGCCTTAATCAATGAATACACAAGGAATCAATGAAGGTGAAGGATCAAAAACAGTCTTTGATGGAGAAGGAGAATCTGAAGAAACCTCATCATCCTCATCTAAAGATTCAAAGTACTCCAAAGAATCAAACTCTCAAATAGTATCATAGTCATAAAGTATCCTATCTGAAATATGAAGATGCATAAGACAGTATGAAACAAGATCATTTGGGAATGGACATGAGTATCAGGATATCCATATATCTCCCAAATTTTAGTCTGAAGAGCTACTTAAGACATGCATATGGTTTCCTTATAAACCAACTTAACTAAATATTTTTATTTTAGAAGATTCCAAGTTTGATTAAAGTTTCTAATCAAGACATAATTTCTCTATAAATTTGAAACATGATAGTTAAACATCTATAAGAGGAGCTTCAAGATTAAATAGACTATTTAGTAAATGGGAATTTTAAATATATTAACATTAGTATATTTTTGGGTTTGGTGGGAAACATGAGAATTTAACCACCACTCTTTATTTTAAACATGGAGTCAAAAAATTAATTAGGTTGCATCAATATTTTAGTTAGATTAGAATTCTTAGATGTAAAACTCTTAATGACATTGGATGTGGCATGACATAAATTCATACAAAAAGATGTTTTGGGTTTATTGATGAAAAGAGGCCAAGCTTGTTAAAGGGGTTGTGGTCAAGTGGTGGGGATTTGGTTCTCATATTGGATATAGAGGATTAAATTTTCCTAAGTGACATATTAGCATTGGTAGGCATGCTAAACTAGTTGTCATACTTTAGTTAACTAGTAGATACTAATATTATTGTTGGTAACAATATTCAAGCCAAAAGACCATGTCAAAGGAGATAACATTCAAGTTGGAGTAGCATGAATTGAAGCATTCAAATGAGAGGAGTGTGATGGATGAAAAGGTGTTCTAGTTGGAGGAGGATGAGCTAAAGTGCTCAAGCTAGAGGAGCATGATGGAAGAAAAAGTGTCCAAGCTGGAGGATCATACTAAAAGATTGTAGGAGGAAGAAGACAAGAAGAAAGAATGGATGCCCTATATGAGGAGAGAATAGAGAAGTTCTCAAGATAGAAGATCACACTAAAGGATTGAAAAAGTGAGACAATGGAACAATAAAGAGGAGGACGAGATGCTTCACAAGAGAATATAAGAGGTGAGAAGGGGAAAAATTCAAATTAAACAACACATTATAATTGTAACAACACACTCTGCTGAAAGAACATTAGTTAAAACATTATCGTCATAAAAAATGTATGAAATGTGGGTCCCATGAACAAACCCTCACAATTTAAGTTTGGGGCTCCAATTGAAAGATTTCTAATTAGTCTAATAAAAAATAAAGTAAACTAATACTACCCATAATACACTAAATAAAACCAAAAAAATTATATATGAACCATAAATGTTTTAAAAAAAAATCATATCAATTATCTTTTTTGCAAGATAATATTTGATTTTATGTTGTTTTATCTTACATAATGAAAGAGTTTTATTTGTTTTATTTTTAGATATTTTAAATTTTTTATTACTGATTTTGTTTTTATATAAGAAAATTATCTATTAAAAATATTACGTTATTTTAAAAAAAATCTTAATAGAGTTAAATTTTAAATTTAAATATAATTTTTTTTCAAATTTTTGAATACATATATTTTAAAATTGAATAGGTTGTTCTCTAAAAATATTTAAATTCAACAATTTAGAAAAATATAAAGACAACAATTGTAAAATAAATAAAATATGCAATAAATAAATTAGTTTAATGATAAAATAAAATTAAGTAAAGAGGTCAATTTAAAAAAAAAATGTTCTTGGGTTGTACACATATAATGGTTGCAGGTTTTCAAATCCTAAACTTCAACCACTATATGAATACTTGGGTACCTCATATAGCCAATGACTATAGGGATCATATAATTAGGACCTTGTAAATGAAGCTTTAATGTACAACTAATTTACCCCCCTCTTAGAACTATCTTGTGCATTCAACATTGGGGTCCCAAAGCGAAACGAGATCCCGTTTGCTAAATAACAACATCTCATTTTGTTTTGCTTGATTTTGAGTTTTTGGCTAAGTTTGAAACTTCCACAAGTGGACTCGTCTTCTTGCTTTTACCCTCAAAGTTTTATAGTTCCTCATCTACTATTATTTTCCTATCTAAGTATGATATGTCTTTACTCCCTACTAAACTTGTAGACTTGACTACTTCCCTATCTAAGTATGATCTTTCCTTAATTCCCATTACATTTTTAGACTCATGCATACAAGCATACCTCACATTCTTTTGTATCTTTCACTCCTTGAATAGTTACAATTCCCCACATTGGAATACCTCCCTTGTAAAACCTAAACCTTGACTTATGACACATATTAAGACAAAATGATAATTTATAAACATTCTAACACTCCCACCACATGTTAGAATTCAAGGTTATTTGGCAAAAAATATATAGTAATACCAAAGTAGTTAGATATTTACATTATCTTGGAAGCAAGTCAATCAATAAATACAAATTAATGTTTATAAATTTACTTTTATTTGTTCTTGGTATACATTTAATTTCATTGTTTTACTTATTTGTGAATTCAAACATGTAACAATAGGCATTTCATGTGACTATTTAAGAGAAAGCACTTTTAATGTCCACTATAAACCTTAGCAAAAAATATTACATCATAAGGCATATACATATTGGAGATTACGAGTAAAGGAATTGCCAACACCTATATTCATAATTCACACACATGAAGTTTTAAATATCAAAATTTTGGTAAAATAAATAATAAAAGATTTATCACTAACATATAAACAGGACACCATGACATAATTTATATGAACATTTCATACATAAACACATATAGGTTAGGTATGACATGTAATTAATATATATAATTTCATAAACACTCACACAAACATTGATGACCCCCACAATTTAAAAAATATATATATACAACTTGGTCTCTACAATTGAGGTACTTGTTAAGAGGTAGTCCTACCCCCAAACCCTGATGCCTTATATTTATTTTCTCCTTTGGGTTTGGGTTTTTTTTATTATTATAATGGATTTTAGACACAATTTAAAATAATTTTTTCTCACTTGATGACTTGTTTCCAGCAATATAAAATTGAAGTTGCTCTTGTATGACCCATAGCATGAATGAAAACATGCAACCAAAATATAAAAAAAATTTAACCCACACTCTCTTTACATATCACCCACTACATTACATCAACATCAATATTTTGAAGGAACTAATGCCACATGAATATCTAAGAAAAAAAACTGTCGCATCACCAAATCCATTATATCATAATAAAAAATCCCCAAATCTATTATGACATATCTACATGTGTAACAAAAATGAATAACAAATTGAATAAAAGGGATGAAAGAAAATGCATAAGTGGATTTTGTTGTTAATACATTCTATGTTATGTAAATGATGTTGCCACTGCTCTGTACATGCTTATATGAGATTTACATGATATTGTTTGTGGTTATCAATGAATACCTATTGTATATGATGTAATTGTTATTTCTAGTGTGTTATAAGTGCATGACCTATTGGGTTTGCAGTTATATAATTGTAGAAATGAGGTTGTCTTGTTGCAATGTGATTGTTGTTGGTAATGTATTGTTTTTGTATATTTATAGTCTTCAAATCTCCACCATCCACATACACTCTATGTCCCTTCCCATTTACTCATATTAGCACATGCTTAGTTTCTACCAACAAACTTGAAGCTCTCCTACTTTCAAATAAAGAATATATCATAAACACAATTTCACTAAAATTAAGTACACTTATATTGTATAAGCAATTGCCCACACTACCAACAACATGCACATCATATAGCTAAGTATGCCCAAAACAACATTTGAGGAAACCGATAAACATATCCATTTAATGTATATACATCATATAGGAATGCGCATAACACTAGAAACAAAATCTACATAATATATGACAAACAACTGTAGTATCATTTGAGTTTGTAGCGTTGAAGATACCTCTTTTTTCTAGAAACATTTGTGTGTCAAACTATGTTTCATTATACCTTTTCAAATTGACGATATATGTAACATGGTTTAGTTCACTCAAGATGCTTTTGGTGAAATGAAGCCTCCCAAATGCATTACTCAATTGATAGTCGAACATGTATCAATTCCTAACCAAACAATGACTCTAGAGAAAACACAAACAAAAGGAATGACAATGATGGGGATATGCAATAATTTGGAGCATTGGATGATTTGTTTTCTCCAAATAACACAACAATCAAGCAGTGTAAATGGGAAGGGATGTGTAAGTCATGTTTATGAATGGAGCTAACAAAGGGGTGATGCTCAATTAATTCTCTCAATTGGACGTTTGGGGTGGTGAGGTGTTCAACTACCATACACCCGTCTAACCCACCACTAGATCCCCTTTACACAACCTCTAGAGGTGGAATCGACTGATGATCAGTTAGACCTCAAAATGGGCATGTTAGGAACAATGTGAACCAATAGGAGCATGAAACATGTTAGATTAATAGAAATGGAAAAAAAAAATATTGTTGGGTCCATGAAAAATTGGTTTATGTGGTAGGAATTTTTTAATTTATAACTTGATATTGCAATCCCCAACAAAAAAAGTAAACAACCACCAATTGAACATACTTGCTAGAAAGTAACAAAAATAAAATGTAAACTTATATTTATAATATGATATTGCAATCCCCAACAAAAGTATCCAACAAAGAATGGGGTTGTACATTTCTACCTTCCCAACTTGAAACATTATCTTGTCATCTGAAACATACACAAAAAAATTAGCCAATAATTTATAGGGTTGTAGGGTTGGTCCCTCCCAACCTCAATCAAACATACCGAGAAAAGCATATGGAGATGTGTTCTCATCTTGTGCCACACATTTTGAGTTATTGTTACATGATTTGGATTTGTATTTGTAAATTCACTGCAACTAACATGCAATGGGGTGAGTGTTGAGCACTTAATTCTAACAAAAAAATGAGTGTATCTTACATGTGATGGGATGAGATTCAAATTTTTATTACCAACAACAAATAGAGAAATGTATATGTTCAATAATTCCCAAAAAAAGGCATGGTTCTCTAGTAATGGGTTCACAAGACTATTTAACCATATTTATCACTGTAGTGCCCTATGGGCCACCTCGATCTCTCTTTCCTTTCTATCTTGTTCCTTTTGAACCTTCTCTTTCTCCCTCTTCTGCTCTCTTTCTATCTGAGCTATTCTCTTTCCTTCAGGAATTTATTGACTATCCAAACAAATTGGGATTTGATTGTTTCAATCACTTGGGAGTTAATGTTGTCCTCCTCTTCCTAATACCTTGAGTTTCCTTGCTGAAATATGCATAGTTATGTACCATTTCAAGTATGGTAAATGTGGTAGGTGGAGATGGGAATGAAAAATTTCCTTTCTCTTCTTCACAATGTAAGTCAATACCTAGATTTGTAGCTCCCTCTGCCAACCAAGACAACTGGCTAGGGGTTGAGGAAAGACTTAGACTGTCATTAAGTTCCTTAGGCCAATTATCCACCATGTTATTAGATTATTGATCTGCAATTGAATGAGTAGCACTGTTTCCCCCTATATCTTCTACACCTTGCTACACCTGACATTCGATTGTGCATTGCAATGTGTGTGTGACTTCATCCATCAACCATTCACACTCTCCTATTATTGTTTTAGGCTTGCTTGAAGGAGCACTAATATCGAAAAATTGCCTCACCAAGTTGAGGACTTGTGTCAACTTGTACATTAGGTTCTTCTTCAAGGGGGAATGTAACCCCTATTTTATGTGCAGACAACCTTGTTGTGGCTCTCTTCTTCATTGGCTTGGTCCTCATTTTAATTTTATATTGCACTTTTAGGCATTACAAAACATTTTTGAAACAATGATAGAAACCATCAATGGACATCGTTAAATTCAAATTGATGCAAAATATATTATTTTTCTTTATTGTGCGTGTTGACAATTTATAATGTAAAAGTTGCTAACAATTTGATTTTTATTTTGTCTTTTTACTTTTTTTATAATGCAAAAGATAATAGTTTTAATTGAACTAAAATCACTTAGTCTTATGCACTTGGAGCAGATTGGTTGTAACAATCACATTGTATATAATAGAAATGCATTGACATTCACAAACAATATAAGTTTAAAGCCCATATATTGAGTTACAAGTGAGTGTGACAAATATTTACATTGCATATAACTAATCGACATTCCCAAACATAAAGAATATAAATGAAAACCCAATAGGTTGATCACTTACAATGGAGTGGGTGACACAATCACTTGATCTTATGCACTTAGAGCAGATTGGGGGGTGATCCCACAATAGTGGTTTACAATTTTTGGCCAAACTAGACACTAAAATTATTATTTTTAACTAAATCTTCACATTCAGACACCTATATCGGCTAAACCATGAGGAATTTGAAGATGATGAAAATTAGAGTCTCATCACATATTGTCTGTAGATTCTAAAAATATTTTTTTCAATTTTTTTGGAATAACATTGCATTTCTTTTTCCATCTCCCACGAAAACTGATTTTTAACAGAAAGCAACATTTTTAAAAAGTGACGCTCACCATATACAACAAAAAAAATTTTGTATGAAGGATAAAATTCTAATTTTTTCGAATTTACATTTGTAACTACGATATCTAGTACTTTCACTTGGTCTCATAGTTTTTTATTGAATATTTTTTCCTTAATAGAGTTTCAAAGTCAAACCAATTGCAATTAAGACATAAGTGGACTATATACAACATAACTTTTTTTGTATGTATCAAAATTCAATTTTATTTTTTTTAATGGATCAAGGACATCAATACCCAACACAAAAATATTTAAAAAAAATATATTTTGATAATTTTCTATTTTTTCACATGTGCAAAACAGAGAGCTTGATTTTTGGTGAAAAACCTATGTTTAATAAAACTAAAAAAACACATACATAATAAAACCAAAACGTATAAAAATTATATTTGTGGGATAACTAATTTTGAGGACTACCATAATCATTTCAAATAAATTTTAAATTAATTCATTTGATCCCCCAAAAGGTAAATCAAAAGTGATTTTTTATTAGCATTTTGATAGGTGTAAAGGAGACTCATTTATAGGTATGGTTTAAAACTAGTGAGGTTCTATCCAAGGGGGTTTGATCTAAGGTGGTTTGATCAAAACATCTTGAATTGGAATCCTTAAAATGGAACTTTTAAAGGCTTAAATGATTATATTTTCTAAAAATATGTGATTTCAGCAAAAATCGGTTCCTCTCAGAAATTGTAAACCAGCTTTGTGGGATCGCCCTGGGTGTAACGATCACATTGTATACAATAGAAATGCATTTACAATCATAAACAATATAAGTTGTGTGTCACCAAAAAGTGTAGACTTTGACACTTTTCGCTCATTTGGACCTTTACCTATGGATTTTGGACTATTTTCAGCCTCTTTTTACCCCTTTCCAAGCCTTGTGCTGAAGTGTTGTAAGGTGTTGTAAAACATTTTCACACTCTCCTAGGCTTGTCATCACCAAATTAATCCCTTTTTATGCTATAATGACCCCTCAATACACATATAAAACCTATCTTAGTGTGTTTTCATGAGACAATCCCGACAAGCATAAATAATTACATTTTAATTACCAAAAATCAATGAAATTTTCCTAGGTGGACTAGGTTGCCACCTTGGGTGATCTAGTCCCATGTGGCATAAAATTCAAATTAAACTTAATTTCTTTCGGAATTCGTGTCTCTAAAACCCTAAGGTCGGCTTGTATGGTGTCATTTCAGACAAATTAGGGAATAACTTGTATAAATAAGCCTAGAAACACTAATTCCTCAATATGCACCATTTATTTTCTCCTTCTCACCTCTAATCTCTCCTTCTTCTCAAGAAAGCTAGGGTTTCTACATTCTAATTCATCAAGACATCATTGCTGAAGCACTCAAGAGATGAACCTCCATTTCTGCAACACAAGATCTCTCATCATGGCAAGGTAACTTACTCCACTATTCCATTGTTTCATATTCATGCTTTACATTTCTATTCATTTTGGTTTAGTTACCTCAAAGGGGTTCGACCAAGGCAAACCCCTAATCCCTAACAATCAATATTTTTCTCTTTCTCTCCTTGTGTGTTTGCAGATTTAGGTATTTTGAAGATCTATGAAGGCATTGAAGACTTGTTGAAGACCACCCCTTGCATGCAAAGTCCAATCATCCACCAAAAGTCACTCTCAAGCCCGAATATCAAAGTCTCAGAAGCAGACAACTGTGAAGAACCAAGGTGCAAACCTAGGGCTTCTATTTCCCCTTTAGAAATTCCAGAAATCTTGAAGAGGACTAAGTCACCAAGAAGGGCAACCTAGTCCCTCTGGATAGGCCTTTTTACGATTTTGACATTTCTAGATACCCATTTGACAAAAACAAACTCTAGACTAGTTTTTGGGAATCTGGACTAGGTCTCCCAGATTGGCACAAGTGTCCCTTTCGACTTCTAGAAAATTTTCATTAGCATTACAGACCTCCATCAAATCCTTCTTCTATTTCCAAGTACACACATTCTACCTCTTCCATTTCTGTATAGTTTAGTGTAAATTATTAGGTTATTTTGTATATTCTTGCATACAACATTATATTTTCAGCACCTTGCATTTCTTAGGTTTTACATTCATAGTTAGCTTCTTTTATCAGTTCATTTCACTTAGACACATTCACACACCTCACAAACCCCCAATCTCAATCCAACTCTTTGAATGAACCCTAAGATGAAAAGGTGTGAAAGAGAGTCATTCTTCCAAAGTTAGCTTCTAGGTGAAAAACCCTAGAGGCTCATTGGGGAATCCTCTTTCCCTACTTCATTTTTGTTGGTTCAAATTGAAACCCCATATATTGAATTACAAGTGAGTGGGTGACACATTTACATTGTATATAACAAATTGGCATTCCCAAGCATAAAAAATATAAATAAAAATGGGCAATAGGTTGAGCATGTACAACAAAGTAGGTGACACAATAACATCGTATAAAACATATAATCATTGGTAGACATTAAGAATTAAACTAAAAGAACTTGGTGAAACAATCACATTCTATACAGTAGATATGCATTAATATTCATAAACCGTATAAGTTGAAACCCAAGATATTGAGTTATACATTAGTGTGACAAATAAATTTACATCACATACAATAGATTGACATTCCCAGGCATAAAGAATATAAATGGAAAACCTGGTGTAAACAATATCAGGTTGAAACTCCAGATATCGATTTATAGGTTTATGAAAAATATTTGCATAGCATACAATAGATTGGCATTCATAGGAATAAATAATTAATAGCAATATAATACCTATAAATTTGTAGTGCGATGCTACTACTACTTTTTCTTTTTCTGCCATTTCCTTTAGGAAAAAAATAGATATGAATATCAAAGTGAGACATGGTACATGGAAATTGGAAAAGATTGAGTAATGCATTTTTGAATTGTTAATCTCTTTATATGTTCAATGCTAGTTTGGTATCAGGGAAAAATTTAGTGGCAAATCTTCGCCAATTGGTAAATTCTAGGAATCGAGCAAATCGAAATTGGCGAATTTACCGTATCCAACAGGGTGTTCAAATCACCCGGATTTCATGAACTATCGGTCCAGTGCATGTCCATTCGCCAACAATTTTTTTTTACGAGGCATGTTTAGGAAATAAATTCGCCATAATAGACTACGCGTTTCCAATGGACCAATTAATATTTTCGCCTTGAATCCCAACTAGTAGCATGTCATAAAACACCAACATATTCACCAATACTATTAAAAAAACATTATATAAGGACCCATTTCACCAATTAAAATTTACAAATAATTGCTTGTGAAGACCCATTTCGCCAATTAAAATTTATAAATAGTTGCTTATGAGGACCTATTTCACCAATAATATTTAAAAATAATCACATTTGAGGACACATTTCGCCTTGAAATTACAAAGTATTAGTGTATAAGCATGCGAGATTCACCAAATTTTTAACATACCATTTAAAAACCCCGTGGAATTCACCAAATATGGATTGATATAAATACAATTGAAACTCTTATTTATTATTATACATTTTTTTCGGTTCTAAGGTTCTACTTCTCGATTCAAAAGTCAACGAAACCCGAAAACATAGAATCAAAGTTGAGTGATCATTTCTTCATACTGTTATTAGTTATTAGTTATAATAATAAGATTTCATTATCTATTTTCCATTCTTGCTTCAGTCTTAAACATGATTTTGAGTAGGGAATGGGATCTATATTCTCTATCAGTATATCCTTCTTAAACAAGAAGACATTTTTTTCCATCTTTTACTCGAAGTGAGATATCAATATGTCGGGCAACAAGGGTAAGACTCCCGAGGGTAATGAAGAGACTGGGAGGCCATCAAAATGCCCAAAACGTGGAGGTACCATATAGTCTTACTTTGAAATTGGAAAAACTTCTAATCCATCAAATCAAGGTGGAGCTACATCATCAACTCTTCCACCAAATATTATTGAAGATGGCATTGACAATACCTCACCGCCACACAAAGGTCAAGGTGAGATTGTCATTGAGTTAAATCAAAATGTATCAAATGAGGATGGAAATACTACAGAAGATGTTCCAAGGGATACCTTGGTTAGCCAAAATGAGATAATTGACTTGGATAAGGATGATGTTGGTAGCAAGAAAAGAAAAGGCAAATCAAAATTGGGGCGCGAGTGGGAAATGACAAGGAATTTTCAACTTGGTTGGTTGTCGAAGTACCCATTCCTTGAATGAGTGGGGGTATCAAATGAAAACAATATTGAAAGGGAAACAAATTTCAAATGTAAGATTTGTAGTTGGAAATGTGGAAGAGACAAGACGATGCAGCTAAAGCTTGACACTATAGAAAAGCATATCAGTAAAGTTTACAAAAAATAAATCATAGACGAAAAGGAACAATCAGTCGTACGATGGAAATCAAAGGAAGAATGTCTTCATGTTAAGTATGTCATGGATTATGGAGAGCATAACCATAGAATGTTGAAGATTAAAAAATGTGAAGGTACACTTGAGGCTCATTTTGGAAAAGCTATGGTAGTAGTAAATTTGTCAAAAACTGTTCAGATGAGTGTTGTTTTTCATATTTTGTCCAGGGGGCATCCTATGACAGACTAAGAATATTTTGATTTATTATCTTATTTGAGTGTTCTCCACTATCCCTTCTCACATTGGTCAGTAAACGTTGGATGGGATTGGGTGAACTATCTTGCTGTAGTGGAAAAGGAAGATTTAAAGGAGAAAGTAAAAGAGTCAAATTTCATTGCATTATCTTTAGATGAAGTTACTGCGGTAGAAAATACCTCTTGGATTTGTATGCATTTGTATACTATAGAACAACATGTTCACCAAGATCATCTTCTTTGTGTTCATAAAATGAAGGACAATTCAACATCACAAAATCTATTTGAACTAGTCAAGAAATCTTTGAATGAAATTGCAGGTATGGATGAGTTGACAATTACCAAAAAGTTGGTGTGTAGGAGTTGATGGAGCTGCAGTGATGCAAGGTCAAAGGATCAGTGTTTGCACAAAGTTACAAACTACTTGTGCACCATACATGCTTGGAATTCACTGCATGACCTACATAATGAATTTAGCATTCAAAATTGTAAGCAATTTTCCTATAGTATAAAAGGTTGAAAATCTAGTTCGCGAGATCCACACATACTTCTGCCGAAGTCCCAAATGTTTCCTTGAATTTCAACATTTTGTTGAGGGAATAACACTTGGAAAAAAGCTTCTCAAGGATGTCGATACCAGATGGATCTCCTTGCATGGACTAACCCAATGATTTATTTCAGAATAGCAATCCTTGATTGGAGTGATGTATGAGCATCACAACATAGTAGACAAAGCTCCTGACCTCTTACATAGGTTAAGCGATATAGAGACACTCTTGAATTTAGCTAGTCTTCTCCCCATGGTGGATGAGATGAACAATCTTGTGAAGAAATCCCGACACAGAACTATGTATATTTATAAATATTCCAATCTACGTAAACTTACATGCTTGGCCCTCGATCATCTATATCTAGATCTAACACAAGAAGGCACAAATTAGTTGATGTGGCAGAAAATTACTGATTTGAATAATCCTGATAATTATTTATAGTTTAATGCAAGTGGGCACTTATGTATCTGTGTACGTGGATATGAGATACCAATGTACCATTGTAAGACAACCAGGCACTCTAGTAGAGAAGTACCTATTAGTGAGGAAGATTTTAACGACATTGTTAAATCTATTAGTGATAATTTGAAGTAAGTTACAAAATATCTTTCCTTAGAGATTTGTGAAAGATTCCCTCGACATGAAATACTTGAAGCCATGGGTATTGTGTATCCTCAATTTTGGGTAAACCGAGATAACCCAAAATATTTTCATGATCAAGTAAATATCTTGATCGAATAGTTTTTGAAAGAGGTAACATACAATGAGAAGACAATAGAAGGAATTTTAAATGAAAATAAGCTTAGACAACAATGTAGGAGTTTTGCAACAACTAGGAGGGACCCATATAAATCCATGGGAAAGGATAAGGCCTTTGAACTGGGATCAATAAAAAAGGTTTGGGCAAGCTTAGGTCAGAGTGAAATATTGCGTGGTTCGATGTCAGAATATTTCAAACTTGTTGATTTATGTCAAAAAATGATATTGGGGTCGGTGGAGGATGAGATATTTTTCAGTACATTGGGGTTTTTGAAATCAAAGTTAAGAAACAAACTAGACAAAAATTTGGAAAATTGCTTGAGGATGAAAGGAACTGCGTATAATGTCAAAAAATTTCCTTTTGAAAGGGCACTCACAATCTCGAGGTCCACATGTGAAAGAAGAGGGACCAGGTCGTGCAACATAGGCTCTCCAATTCTAAGCGCCGATAGTTGTGGCAGTGGGCCTAGGAAAAATGACAATGATATTGAAATCGACACAAATCAAACAATGAATGTTGAATTTGAGACACAGGCCGAAGAAAGTGACAAGTAGACTTAGAATCAAGATGACTCTTTTACTTTATCTCAAGATGAGCATCGGTTTGAGGACCCTAACTCTGTTTGGGAAATGGATGAGAATTAGCAGGTTTTAGGTATTTTTACTGCACTTCATGAATCAGTTTCCATTGTTCCAAATTCCAAACTGTAGTTGATGATATTTTATATTGTATTCAATGAACATTGAAATTGTGAATCATTGCACTTCATGATATCTTATTTTATATTGTACTCAAGCACTGCATGAATCATATTCCAAATTGTAGTTGATGATTGTTTATATTGTATTCTAATAAATTGTGAATCATTGCACTTTAGGATATTTTATTTTATATTTCACTTCATGATATTTTATATTATATTGCACTTCATGAATCATATGCCAAATTCAAACTATAGTTGATAATATTTTATATTGTATTCCATCATCCATGAAATTGAGATATTAAAATTTAAATTTGATCTCCCAAAAGGAAATTTAATTTTTCTTTACAAAGAAACTAGCCTCCACTGAGTCCACCCAACTTATCTTCCACATATCAATAATCACAAAAATATACGACACTTTGATTTTATGATTCATAAATTATGAACAATGCAAATTGTAGAAATTTGTGTGACTAGATCCATATTATAGCCTACATTGCATCCATAAAAAAATCTGAAATTCCGTAGTGATGTAGTCCTTCCCCCATTCCTAACAAAATTCAATACCATCGGCCTAACAATGCTTCATCGGTGGAACCCCCATCACAGTCCCACCGATGGCCCGATGAAAATAGCTCACAACCTAGTATTGGTGTAACAATACTCTATGGGGCTGACTCCTAAGGTGCTCTCCCGATATACCGATAGAGTCAAGTTGTCAACAAAAGTAACCATGAATTATAACCATGGGCATGAATTATTGAATGTATAAATTATATCAAGGGCACTATGGTGCATCGGGGAAACATTATTTGGCATCCCACAGATAGAGCGAAGGATAGGTGTCCATCGGTGGAGAGGGTGGCTATCGGTGAAAGACTGATGTGACATCCCAGGGAATTGTTGACTTCAAGATATTTGAAATAAATGTTCTTCTTCGATGACAAGACTAAAAGATGGTCCATGGATGGTGAATTTATTAACCAAAATTGAAGTGAATTATATCACAAGTTGATCGCATAGTTGTTACAAAATCTTGGAAGATTTTGCTTTGGGCAGAAGTAGAAAGAAAAAAACTTGGAGTTCTGACGCAACAAAGACCCGTCGACTGTGGAGGTGACTCGGTGAGACTCACGTAAGTACTTTAAACCCAGTTGAGAAGCTATTTTCATCAAAAGCTTAAGATTTAAATAATGGAAGAGAGTACAAACAAACCCAAAGCTGAAAATTAGAAAACCGAAAAGACTAAGACTTTGGATCAACTGGACATTAAAAAGCCTAAGAGACTCCTAAATGAAGACCTGATAGATCAATGCCTTGGGTTGGGGCCGAGACCCAAGAGGAGTGCTCAAATGAATCCTTCCATGGATCGACTATGGGACAAACATAAGGGCTTAGGGGATATTTGGACACCGCAACGAGGGTATGACCTCTTCATGTACCATTACATAAAACAATTTAGGTTTCAACCAGTCTGCAATTCGTGCAGGTTGAACCTGGGAAGACTTGTAGTGCCCAATGTGTTTGTGAATGTAAAGCTAATTAAAGCTCTTGCTATCAGATATGACCCCAATAAAATAACTATTCAGTCACATGGCGGGGGTGACATGCTTGTTATTTCTAGGGATCTCATTTCTAATGTATTTCAGTTAGAGTGTTCATTGAATTTATCATTCACGGTCAAATATCTCTTGAAAGAGTATCACCACATGGATACCAGCTATAAGAGATGAAAATTACCTTTGAATAGGCCCAAGGATGAAGGAGGCCAACTCAGGAGGTTCTCTAGCAGTGAAAACCCTCATTTCCATGAATATTTGTTCGAAGAGTATTTTTGATACACTTATAATTCAACTGGTTAGCTTTTAGGAGTAGAGGTTCTGCCTCTCATGTCGATTGCCCCAATGGTCTTAGCTACAGACATACAGAGAAAGGATGCTAGGCCATTTGATTATGCTAGCTACTTGGCCAATGCCCTACATCGAGGGCTTCAAAAGATTAAAAATAATAGTAATAATATTAATTTTTAACACTATTCTTTTCTTATGCATGTGCTTTTGTATGAGGGACAAGTCAGAGGGGTCTGGAGTAAAGAATTAAAGATAAAAGATATAGATGAAAATGGAGATTTTAAACCTGTACAAATGTGGACTTCATTGTGGGACAACTGATTTGGTAGGTCTCATTACCTTTATTTTGAAGATTTTTTTATAAAATCATTGATGAAGTTGCTAGGATATCCGTGCAATTATAACCTATCCCCAGAAGTACAAAGATTTCTAAGACCAAAGGAAAATGACCAGAGAAATAAAGTGAATCATAACTAGGGAGACTAGTATGCTTTCAGTGATTGTACAGTGATAAGGGTTTATGGGTCCGAAGGGGCTCCACACTTGATGCCATGAGTAGTTCCTAATCAAATTGCTTATTTAGAAATTGTGAGGCAATTGGAAAAATTTGATTCCAAACACCTCAAAGGACATAAAAAACAATCAATTATGCCTGACACCTTATGTTTTGGAGACTTTAGAGTGGTTTCCAATGAAGGATATGGAGAAATTGATGGTAAATTAGCATCGTACAACCTACCTCTAGGTGATGTAAGGAAACAATTTGATGCAGAAGGGTTTATTTACAAGGCGAGATTATCATAGGGGCTATCAGGGTATGGACATTTGTTCTCAATTGAAGATGTAATAAGAAACCATGATGAGGCTTCCACCAAGGAAAGAATGGCCGCCTATAACAAGATTATCCTTGCAGAGGAATGGAAGAGAAAAAATGTCTCATCTTATTCAAAGGCATTTGGTGAGATACATGATCCTTTATCAAGAATTGAGAAACTCATCGCTCATGTCAATAAACTAGTAAAAGATGTTCCCCCAGTTGTTTTTGATGCACCTCATGCAACCTATTCAGGAGTACAAGCTGAAGACATAGAGCCCTTGGATTACATACCTTCACAACCTACTCCTGAGGTATTTTTTTTGTAGATATTGATATAAGTGAAGAAGAGAAAGGTGATGAAGAGGGTGAGCAGGTCAAAAAAATAAGTGCTCCTGTGATTGCACAGTACGAGCCCCCTCAAGAGTAGAATATTGTAAGATTTGAGGCATCAAATGAACTATCTGATGATGTGAGGGTCAGGGCTGGACAACATTTTATTTCTGATTGTGATTTTGTTAAATCTTCTGAATTTAAATCATTTGTTTATGAATATAAAGGAAGAAAAATGAGACAAAAGATACAAGATATCACTCCTGAATAGGAGGAAACCGCTCTAGAGGAATTGAAAAGGGAGGTAGATAAGGAAATGGATTCCATCACTCCTGAAAGAGGAAGGGAATTGCTTCAAGAAGCTGGAGTGTTGCTCCTGCCAGGGTGGGATATTAGCTCTTCAATTTTATTTGATAGCTTCAGAAAAAAAGGGCATAAGACAATGAACTTAATAGAAGAAGCAAGTGACAAAATGTATTTAGGATCTGGGTACAACCTAGACGAAGCCACCTTGCTTATTTGGTCACTGTATCTCCATGATAAAAGACCTGCTATAATTAGTAATCCAAACCAAGTGTTTGGACATCTCTTGGTTCAATGAGTAGGGGATACCAACCCTATGGAGACAACAAAATTGAACATAAATGTGGCAAAATTTACCAAAGCACAAATCAAAAAACTGATTAAGGAAAATGACAAACTGAAGAAGGAGCTAGCAAATCAGAGAGAAAGAACATCTTCCTCCTCCACATCAGAATTGTACTCCTCATGGCTTGAAAAAGATAAGAGAGTGATTGATGCATTGGATGATGCATCCTATTGGAAGAATTTCCATCTGAAATCCCAGGGGAAATGCAAAGAATTGGAGAAAGAAGTGAAAACTATCAAATATAACACTGTATGTGAAATGATAAAAGAAAGATTCAACAAAATGATGAAGTGTGCTAATGAATATTGGAAAGTATTCAAATAGACACACATTGAATTGGTGTAGAATGAACAATTGAAACTTAGAATGATGGAGAAAAAAAAGGAGTTGGGTATGTGCAGGATCATCATGGAAAAAATAGGCCCTTAAGTGACAATAAAATTCAGAAAATCAGAGTTAGGCAACTTAACGTAAAAATTTGAATAAGTTATCTATATTATTTCAAAAATATGTAAGAATATAATCTATAGAAAATTGAATGTAGTTTCTAAACTATTAGGTTGATTTATTTATTTTAAAAATCTATTTGGTGAAAATTTGAAATTTCAATGCAGTAGTACTTCAATTTTAGGGAAAAAATAAGAAGTAGGTGTTTGTCTGACCACCCTAACCAAAATAAAATGATAATATTTTTTTATAATATTTTAGATATAAGTAGGGGACTCATGTCCTGATGCGATGCATATTTTTTTGTAATTTTTTTCAAAGTAAATAATTAATTATGAATTTTTTATTACAACTTTTAAAAAATATAAAAACTTGTATGTCTGACCACCTTAACTTGGTCAAAACTTCATGAAATCCAATTCTTTTTTTTTTAATCCTATAGTATGTGAAGCATAGAATGTGATGCATGTTTTGGATTCAAAAAATGTGATACTGTTTGAAAGCTATAGATTTTTTTCAATCAGCCTATCAATCAGGACTTTAGTTGTAATTCAAATAGAAAATGAATAATAATTATTTATTAAATTCAAATTAAAGCATAATTTATATTGATGGAAAGTTGAAAATATCCTTTAAAACCCCTTTTCTTTTTATCAATTTTGGGTAAAATAAAAGTCATCAGCCACATGGGCCATCATATAACTTAGATATCACCAGTTTTTGGCCCATCATGATCCTGCACATACCCAGCTCATAGATAAGAATGTCATGAAAGGACAAATATTGCTGACATATAACAAGCTGGTAGAATCACATAATGGATATCATAACAGGCTTAGGGAAGATTTCAACTACTTTGATTCAGTCCCGACACTTCATAATGGCATTGGAAATCCGTGAGAATATTATGATTGGAAGGAAGAGCTTGCTGGGCTTCTAACTATTGCGTTGCAAGAAATAAATGATGAGGATATGGTTTTACAAAACACTCATAAGAAACTCGAAAAAACAATGTCTATGGAATATGATATGAAAGAGGTGATCTCTAACATAGACACCTATGCTGAACAGGAGTACATCCATCACCTCTCTACAGTCAATCTGTTTATTAGCCAAACTATAGATGTGTCAGAATCAAATTCAATGAGACAACCAGTAGATTCAGATTAAGAATGCCAACCGAAAGCATGATGAGTGCCCTATCTTGGAGTAGAAGCTTTGAACAGATCTTAGGTGGTCATGGGCTTCTGCTTGGAGATTAATAGATCGATGCATTCACCTGTGACATTGTTTTATTTATAATTTGAGTTATGTTTAGTTGTCAAACGTCATGAATTTTTGTAAGGGGTTTGTAGCTTGTTTCCTCTCATATATAAGAGAGATCAAGACCCGAATAGGATATCATCACATCATTTTTTATTAGAATTTAGAGTAGACAATAGTAAGAAGATAGATAATAGATTGCACCAATTCGCCCATCCATCTCATATCATAAACTATTTTTATAATGCATATCATTTGAACTTTGAAAATCAATACAATGGAGAAGGTTACACATAATTATTGATTTTGTTTCGAGTGTTCAACTAATGTGGATTCATATGCTTATATGTTATTAAATTATTTGGCTGTCTCCAAAGTGGTTGTTTATGTTATTCAAATTGAGTGTGTGGAAGTGCATTTAATTTGTTAGTACATTGAATTTGAATTATTTAGGAATAGGGGTTGTGACCATGGGGTTTTAGATTTATTTATGGACATGGTCAAGTAGTAATGTGAGCCACAAAATGTATCTTGTCACACAAATCTCTACAGTTTGTGCTAATCATAAAATCAAATGTAGTGTATTTTTGTAGTATGTGGGATGTGGGTGAGGTGTAAGTTGGTGGATACTGATAAGGATTTTTAGTCCCAACATAACATAAGCTAATAGTTCAACATCCATAACTTAGAATCTCTACCAAGAAGTAAATATAATGAGCTAACAGTTCAACATCCATAACTTGGAAGCTCTACCAAGAAGTAAATATAATGAGCTAACAGTTCATCACCTTATAGTTCAAATGATAAAATAAATAATACAGATAATTGAACATCATCACATTATTGAAGTCTGAATTTGAGCTTTTTAATTGATTTTCAAATGAAGGAGTACATATTGGCATTGGCAATGCAAAATCTTGCCAATGCCCAAAGAAAAGTCTGCACAGAGCTAAGTTGGAACTAGGAAACTCATATTATCAAAGATTGAAAATTAAAAATCAAGTCACTATATCACCTTTTCTAGCAACTTCCACTCTTTAGGTGGTGGAATTGCCATTTGTTCTAACTAATGTTGTTTGAATTGAAGTTTTGTTAAAATTTCATGATTGTAATTGAAAGTGGAACCTATCTTGAATTCTTTAGTCAATTTTGCATTCAAGGTTATCAGTTTTATGATGGAATCCAAATAGTTCACATATGGGTTATGAGGAAACTAGTCCAAATCAATCTTCCTTGCACCTTCCATCTTCTTTCTAAAACCATCCTTTCCAATGAATCGATCATTTGTGTCAAAAGCCTCTGGAAAACCAAGCTCTATGAAGTTCCTTAGATTTTCATCCACCACCTTCATCTTGTCTACAACCAAATTCAAATATTCCTTTGTTCCACACATTCTCGAACACTTTTCAATGATAGATGACAACTTCGTTGAGGTTTCAATCCGATTAGTAATCCCTTTTGATTTCAAATCATTGTCACTAGCTTTGTAGACTGTTTGTAGAACTTGATTTGTAGATTTCTCTAATTCCAGCACATTTTTGTTGTCCACTAAATATTTGTTGAGCTTCTTATAATGTTGTATGATAGCATCAATCAATTGCAACATGTCACACAAATGATCAAACCTCTGTATTATTTCATCCCAGATCTTTTGTTTCATATGCCTCACTGTATCTCTACAAAATGCAAATAACTTATTTTGAGAAGACTTAATTTCTTCTTTTGCTTCCGTCAGCTTTGTCTCCAATCTTTCATTTTTTTTCTCTATTTCTCCAATTTTTGTTCCCACTGTGCATTTCCAACTGCAATGCTTAGTCTTAATTTTTCTGAAGTGGATTTTTCCTCATCATATTTCTTGTTTCTCTCATCTAGCCTTCGCTTCAGGTCATTCACTTCTCTCTCATTTGGTTTATCCTCTTTGCTTGTTGATGTAGAGACAATTTTTTTTTATTATTATTCTAATTCATTGCTCTTGTTATCATTCACTTTCCTCTTTGCTTTCTCATTTAATAGGTCTACCTGTAACTTTTCTATTTGGGTCTGCAACCTTTTCTTCTCTCTATCTTGCTTTAGCAATGATGTGTACACCAATTCATTGTTCTTCTTTGATACATTAATTTTGTCAATATTTTTTAGGCCTGAAAAATCCAATTGAAAATTGGTTACTTGGTACTCAGATCGATCCATCTAATTTGTTGGTTTGTTTTGAACCGTGGGAACAACAATTGTGTACTCCATGATTTCTTTATTTGTGTCAAATGTGGGTATACCATGGTTGTTGCAGGCTCTGAAGTTACAACATACGCACTCTCCATCAGTTGCTTCTTTTCTTTTTTATTCAAGTATGATTTCTTTTTAATTTCTTCAATGAAATCATAACCTGGGGAGGTAGGAACAATGGAAAAGGAATAGGAGTACTTTTAGTTGCTAATGATGTCGCAACCACAGTAACTGAAATTGGGGGAGTGCCTAGAAATAACTCTTTTGTGGTGGATCCACTGATAGTGTGACTTGGACTTGTCAAAATCCTTTGCCTCTTTTGATTGCCTTGATCACCTGGCGTTTTTGTGGTATCTTGTATTTTTTTCCTCTTGTGTGTAATTTTTTGTTGTAGCACATGTTGACCACTAATAGTACTACTACCCATACCATTGCCACCAATGGCACTCCCAGTTGCACTAAGCTATCCACCAAGGGCATGTCCTAGTTGTGATTGTATCTAACCATGAGGATGAAGATTAGAAGCTATAACAAATTGAGTTTGACTTGTATGCCCTTGGTCTGATTTTTCACCTCCAAGCCTAAGGCCAAATTTATCAACTGGTTTTCTATGCTCAACATCTATTATCATCCAAGGGCCTTGTCTTTTGGACCTCAAAGGACCACCTTCATAACCAATTTTTTCAAGTATGGCTGCTCCTGAAGTATATGCTGAAGCATATTCTTATTTTGTGGCCTCACTTAAACCAGGTTTGTAATTGGCATGACTTTGATCTACTTATTCACTATCATCATTAGATTCATCATCACTTTCTTTATTTCCAAGTTCATGAGGATGCTCTATATTCCACAATTCTCTAAAATATTTATCTTCTTCGTTAGCTCCATACTTTGCAAGAGCTCTTGGATCACCTAGGTCCTTCCTCATAGACCAAAAGGAAGTAATTTTGATCGTGACCAATTTTTATCTGTAACTTCCTTCTCTCGAGAACCTGAAATTTTTACTCTACTAGATGTTTTATCACTTTTTTCATAAAAAAATGTTGTATGTCCTGATTGTCTTTTGGTGCAATGCCATAATTTCTGTTGATAATTGTTCAAAAGAAATACCATTCTCAGCAACACTTTTCTCCATTACTATTTTGACCTCATCCCAAGAATCCTTGTTTCTCAAGTTTTCAAGCAAGGGTTTACTTTGATGTTGAATTCTACTTGCAAAATTCCTATTGGCTACAATCATTGATTTAATGATGTCACATGGATCATAATGTCGGTGACAGATAACATCAAAGTAAAAAAAAATCAAAAGGCTATGTGCCACACTAAATTATTTTCTCTCGAATGTGAACCCTCCACATGAAAAAGGTAAAGAAGGAAATAAGGTCTTCTTTTGCTGACTGAGAAAGTGTAGTTCATCAGCACTCTGCACTTGCCTTACATATTCCAATGCAAAAACCCTTTTTGTCACATGTATTGGAAGTTTGTATGGCTGTACTCCTGATCCATAAAATCTTAGCACAGTATATTCTTCCATTTAAGTACCAATCAGCCAATTGTATTTCTTTTCCTAGTTGCATGCAATTTCTACATGACATAGGCAATCTAGGCATTGGAGTATTTGTAATCACTTGATGCAATGGAGCCAAAAAGTAGTCTACAAAATGACTATAGTTCCTTTGAGAATTATGCATCCTTATCTCAATGGTCCATTCATATACTAGAGCCATTTTCTTTTCCTCTGCATTACTATAGGGATGAATTTGAAGCTTGTTGATCTAAAACATTCCTCTAAATTTGAATAGAAAAAGATACACAAGTAGGTTGTGAACCTAAAGGTCTTGGTGGAACCTATTTTAATCATTAAATTTTTTTTATGCATGGATTCTAAAATGTGTTGAATATAATTATATTTGACATGTTCAACACCATAATGGATATTAAATACCATTTCAAGGAGGCTTGCACCCACTTCCAAATTGCTATCCAGACCAAGGCAAAATGCTAGCATGGAAATAGTATCATGAACCCATGGTTTTAAAATATCCAAATTATAAGGAGGCTTATGACCACCTTTCAATTTGTTTATATCTTGAACTATTTTATTTAAAAAAGCAATTTTTTCCTTTTCTTCCACTACTTCATAATCACTAGCAAGCTTTTCTAGGTCAATGTGGTCGTTTCCAATGATTTGGTTATAAACCCCAACACTTTTCCAAGTTCTTATGTATTAATGGATAACAATTCTTGTTGGCTATCTTTATTAACAATTTATCTTTTCTTATCATCATAATTTTTGGCACAGACCATGATAAATTTTGGGCAAGGGAAAACCTCATGTAACATCATGTGCCCTAATCCAGCTACCCACGGTGCACTGATACTATTAACTTGCATTTGATTTGAAGCCTTATTGTGAGATGAAAATCTAAGTTCTGAGGTACGCCTACCATAGATTTCAGGAACATAAATATCATGGTACCCATCAATGAAACCTGTGGTTTTAAGCAATTCTGCATAATATATTTTTTTATCGGACATTCCTCTAGTGGTACTGTTGGTAGACATGCTTATACAATGTGAAGTTATGAAATATGAGTTCCCTAATACCTATTATTCCTCCTTAATTTTTCTTAATTCTTAAGTCTCTAAACCCAAACTTCAAAGTTTGACAAAATAAGATTTTAAGAAATGTCAAACGATGAAACGTAGCTGTAGGAATTTTTCACTTACCCAGATTCTGAGTCCTAACTCTTGAAAAGATTAATGCTGACAGTTGTGAAAAATGGAATGGATTTGTTGGAAGTGGAAATGTGGAATCCAAAGTAGGGTGGTGCACTGCAATGAGCAATCTGAAGAGTGAAGACTAAAATTTTCCCGTGTGCTGACCCTCACTTAGCAGTATAAAGTGCTTTTTTTCTCGAAATTGGAACATTAAATTGAATCAAATTTCTTAAGTCTACATGTTGCAAATTCTAAACCATTGATCTTTCTAAATCTAACGGTTATAGGGTGATTTCAAAGGTTTAAGTTCGCAATCCTATCGCTCTGTGCATTTCATTCTAGAATGCAACTACAACCATACATCAAATGTTCATCCAATGGTTGAAACTTGAGTAATTTATGATATTAACTTTTAAAAAAAAAATGACACATGTGTTTTAAAGTTGTTTTAAACTTTTGTGCACTAGGAATGGTATTAAGGCCAAGGGGTCGGTAACTTAACGTTGCAAAGGTGAAAGGACTTAAAAATATCTCCCCGTGTGCTAACCATCTCACTTAAAAGTAAAAAAAAATCACTTGACAGTTGACACTTATCAGTACAAAGTGCTTTAAATACTTTCTTTTTTTTCGAAATTGGAACATTAAAGTTGCAAATTTTTAACCGTTGATCTTTCTAAATCTAACGGTTAAAGGGTGATTCCAAAGGTTGAAGTTCGAAAGCCTATCGCTCTGTGCATTTCATTCCAAAATGCAAATACAACCATACATCAAATGATCAATGGTTGAAACTTGACTAATTTATGATATTAACTTAAAAAAATAAACATGACACATTGAAACATGTGTTTTAAAGTTGTTTTAAACTTTTGTGTGCTAGGATTAGCATCAAGGCCAAGGGGCTGGTAACTTAACGTTGTAAAGGACATAAAAAAATCTCCCCGTGTGTTGACCCTCTCACTTAAAAGTTAAAAAAAATCACTTGATAGTTGACACTTAGCAGTATAAAATGCTTTAAATGCTTTTATTTTTCAAAATTGGAACATTAAAGCTGCAAATTTTTAACCGTTGATCTTTCTAAATCTAACGGTTATAGGGTGATTCTGGAGGTTTACGTTCGCAAGCCTATCGCTCTGTGCATTTGAAATCTTGTACTTGTAGTCCTTCCCCCATTCCTAAAAAAATTCAATACCATCAGCCTAACAATGCTTCATCGACGAAACCCCCATCACAGCCTCACCGATGGCCCGAAGAAAATACCTCATAACTTAGTATCGGTGTAACAATACTCTATCGGGCTGACTCATAAGGTGCTCTCCCTGATATACCGATAGAGTCAACAAAGGTAAGCACATTGCTATAACACATAAACATTGGTGGAATAAATGATCGCATTCCCCCGATGGCCTGATATAACCATGAATTATCAAGTACATATTGCATAAAGTATATTACTTAATTTATTAAAGGAAAAAAACTAATTTGAATATATTAATATAAATAGACAGTGAAGTTTTGAATTCAAAAAATAACTCTTTACTGTAAGTGTAAATGAATAATGAAGAATAGCACAACACAACCATTTATTTTATTGCAACTGAATTTCAATGTCACATTATTACATATCTTTTTAAAGATGAGTAGTTGTAGAGCAGACAAGCTCTCATTTTGTATAAATAACATATGTCAATGTGTCACTTTACATAGACACAATTTAATAATGTATTCCAAGTTGTTGCTCATTACAATGGATTATAAATTGATTCCAATTTTTAAGCTTCTGCTAGTGACAACTTAATACAAATGTAACTCTAAAAATAAACGCATGATTCCAAGCTTCTGCTCATGAAAACATAATACAAATGTGGCATTGAAAATTAAGTTTAAATACAAGGGATTTTCCCAATTCCAACCATGCTGGGGAAATGGGAGCTGTGAAGATACAAAATGTACTCATCCCCTTTGAGAACTAGAGTCATGCAAAAAATGTAATACAAATGTGTCTCTAAAAATAAATGCATGGAACTTGCTAGGCCAACCATGTTGGGGAAAAGGGAGCTGTGTGGATACAAGAGGAGTAGCACATCTGCTCTCATCTTTTGCACGCAACTTCCATGGACTGGTATAACACTTACCTCCATCAGAGCTCCTCATCCTGGTTCAAAATTTGTCTGAGAAGTCAGGTTAACCAAATTGAAACTTCTTTCCAATTCCACCCATTCTGAACTTGAAAGAAATTCATATTTTATTGATTACTCTGTAACTACATAACTATAGGCAGGAGAATTTATAGTATTCCCAATAATACCACATCATCTTCTTCTTGAATCCTTATTAACCCTAGAAAATGAAAACCCTTGTGACACTATCCACTATTCACTATCCCTATTCATGGGCCACCAAACACTAGTACCGCTACCAGCCGACAACGGCTATCCAACCCCATATTTGCACCGAGGATGGATGTCTGCCCCATCCATGCTGCATGCTCCATCCATACTACAATTGGCCTGTCTTGTCAATCCCTGCCAGTGCTGTGGTACATAAAAGTTTGTGTGTACTCTATGGTGAAATAACAAATTCATGAGAAGGAGTCTTCATAAAATAATTGGCAAGTGGTTTTAATAAATTTAGTAATAGTAAGTTTTGGAGATCACTATTAAATTTAGTGTTCTCTAAATTATTTAGAAGTCTTTTTAATTTTAATAAAAAAATTGTAAAAATTGTTTGTGTTTACATCCTTTTATTGTAATTAAACATTTATATTTAAAAAATATATATTTAATAATTTTAAAAAATAATTTAAATTTTTAATAATTTTTATTTGAATTGTATTTTAAGTTTTTTAAATTATTTTTATATTTAATAATTTTTATTTGAATTGTATTTGTATTTTCAAGGATTGACGAGACATGCCAACTGTAGTATAGATGAAGCATGCAGCATGGATGGAGCAGACATCCATCCCCGATGCAAATATGGGGCTAGATAGCCGTTGCCCTACCAGCCTAGGTATAATGATAATCGCAATTCATGTACAATTAAATCTTTAATTTGATTGACATCTGGCTACACACAAACTATAACTCAAGCTGACAAGCTGTCAAAATCACCAATGCCACTCAAACGATATGAAATCATTACAAATCTTGTTTCATTAAAGCTATGAGTTGTCCAAGAAATTGCTTTGAATGTTCATATTACATATGACATTAATCACCGTCACTGCCAGCACTAGCAGTACGACAACCACACTTTCTTCAAAAAGATTGAGAATTTCAATTAAATGAAATGTACAACATCGAGGCATTGAAAAGACACAATGAGTGATGAGCGATGAGCCTTGATCTTGCCACATGGCCGCATCTAACGGTTCTAGTGTTATTTTGGAAGTTTCAATTCGCTAGTGCTTTAGAGATTTACTTCCAAAATGCAACTACAGTCGTCCATCAAAAATTCATCGAATGGTCATAGATTATATTGATTTGCGAAAAATATGTCCCAAAATTTGATATTTTCACCAACCACATTGATTTTTATTGGTATATCTGTTTATTTCGCCACTAAATTTTTTTATTAGTTTGAGATTATGTTTAATTCGCCAATGAAAATATTTTTTTTGCTTTGAAAAAAGGTTTTATTCGCCAACATTTTTTTTTCTGTTTTGAAAACAGGGTTAATTTAACAGAAAAAAAAAAAAAAAAAAGGTTTAAAAGCGTTTTAATCACCAATGAAAAATATTTTATTTGTTTAAAAAAAATTGCATTTCGCCACGATTTTCCATAGACTTCTAGTGATTGTAAAAGATTCACCAATTGGGATTTTTTTTTATCGAAAAACGAAAAAAATCGTCAATAAAATTAATATTTTTATCGGGAATAATACAAGATTCGCCAGGATTTTACACTTTAGTCTAGGGGGAGGTTTCTTAAAGTTTTCCTTGTTTGGTATGGAGTTTTAAAATTTTGTCCCCCTTTTTTAAATTTGAAAATTTGTTTTGATGTCTTCAATTGTAGAGTTTTGTATGTATTTATGACGTGCAATCCTTGTTTGCTTCCTGAGCGATTTTGGTGGCCTTAAACATTTTTTTTGGTAATTGCGAGTGGCAAATAAGGAGAAGGCATGATTAGTTGTGCAGTGGAATTTGACTAATGAGACACATCTGAATGATTGATTTTCTTTGAGTATTATGTTGCACTAGGAAAGTGGGATAGAAGAGTGGTTTTTCTTAGATGTTCATGTGGCATCAGTGCATTGAAAAAATTGATGGTCATGTAATGCAGTGGGTGATATGTAAGGGGAGTATGGGTTATATGGTTGCATGTTTTCATGCTACGGGCCATACAAGAACAACTTGGATTGTATGTTGGTGGTGTCAAATGGGTATTGAATATTCTTTGACATGTGAATAATTTTTTTTTTAGGACAATAATAAACCATTTATAAAACAGTTTTTACTTGTACAGTGATTGGACAGACTTTGTTTACTTTATGGATACAAAATGTTTTACAATTGTATATTAAGACGCTTCATTATAAGACACATTAAAGATTATTTTTGTCCCCACTATTGAACCCTCTCCCCTATTGAAACACTCACTAATATGATTGTGTTTATACGTTCTCCGAAGGCATTGAAAAAATCAGCTTACCACGAGTACCTCCTCTGGATTGTGCAATGCCATTGTAAAAGTCAGCTTACCACGAGTACCTCATGGTGTATGCACCACGAGCTACTCGTGGCCCATGGGTTGGAGATTTGCACCATTGCATTCAACGTGCCGTGACTCGAAGCCTCTACAACTATAGCAATCGACCGTGCTAGGCAGATGCTGCCAACATTTTATGGGAATTACAATTAATTAAAACACAAAAACATCTAGCCAGGGGACAATGGTGTGACAGTCCCGTAAAGCTACACCTTGTGAAAACGAATTGTTTTGGGCAATGTGTACGCAACATACTGCATGGCACTGCAAATAATAAATAAAAATTGGAAAATTTTGGTCAAATGAGCATCCAGTACGCTGGATGAACAATTAGGCATTGAGATTGTACGTTAGTTGGAATCATTTACAATATACGCTAGCAGGGAAGCAACCTAAACCATGTACGTACTCGAATCAATCATTATATGCTTTAATATTGGAATGAATCACCGTTTTTGAGTTGTTAATGGAAGCACCTTTAAAATGGAGGAGAGGCGAAGGAAAAACAGGCACAGTCGCTAAGGGAGCTCCACTCTGTTGTGCAATTGTCTGCTAGAGTAAGAAACGGCCTTAAGCTGCGGCGTAACGAAAGTCTTCTTAATATGGAGAATGCATCCATTGAGACGGCCTTCTTTGAAGCTTGTGAAAGTGGTGATATAGCCCAAGCCAAAACGCTGCTCGCACTCAGAGTTTTCGATCCGACAAAATTAGTTGACAAGAGGACGCCGGAGGGAAGAACATGTTTACATCTTGCAGTACTTGCAGGAAACCCAGGTTATTTTTTTCTCACAGTTATTTTTAAAATTTAAGTTATTGCTTATTTGTGATATTGTTAGCAAAATTCAATTCTGTAGTTTTATTTTATAAATGAGGTTGCAAGTTAAGTGGGTTTAATTTTAGAGAAAACTTTGTGGTTAAGTGCGTTTGAGCTGGAGTAGTACTGGAATGGGGACCTCTCAGGGCGTTTCACCTCTGTGAGCATCACCTAGATGCAATGAGTGCTAAGTGGACAATTCATTATCACAAGAGATGACTTCTTGTGAACCACTACTCATGAAACATTGATCAATGAGTTTGACTTGTAACATGGTTGAATCCTTATAGCAATATCATAATTTGACACACTGAAAAACACCTCTCTTATCTATTGCTAATTGCTTGCTTGCTTTCTTCGCTGAACTACTCGATTCATTAAATGCAGATTTGTTAAGAAAATTTAAACTGCGACAAATCATCAACAAAAGGGACAATCAAGGCGACACGGCCCTGCACTTAGCTGTCTGGAAATATCGTGTAGATCTGGTGACTCTGTTGTTAGACGGTAAGGCTGATTGTAAGGCTGATTTAAGCGTGAAAAATAACAAGGGAGAAACTCCGCTATGCATAGCAGTAAAGTTTGGATTCCTGGATGTTATAAAGAAGTTGATAGATCATGAACCGGAGGCCGTCCAAAAATTATGTAAAGATGAAAAAGTTCTGCATCTTGCCGTGAAACTGAACCGCGCCAAAATTGTTGAATTTTTTACTAAAAAATGTGTAGTTACCAAAAACAGTGAAATCATGAAAGAGCTTATCAACCAACGTGCTGGCATAAAGCGACCTGATTATGAAGGTAATCGTGATACAAATATGAAGGTCTCTGTTGATTTCTCAATTAAAAAGGTAGAGTTGACGGACTTTAATGACCAGCCTAACAGCCAGCCTATTATTCAAGGAGATACTCCTTTACACATTGCAGCAAGGAACAAAAATGAGTCCGTAAGTTTTTTCATAATAGGATATTTATGCAAAGAGATTAGGTTTTCATAGTTTGTATTGATTCAACGTTTCACATAACAAAGAGAGCTGTAGATAGGTGTTAAGTTTCTTTGTAAAGTAGGTCGAGAGTGAGTCAGTACTGGTATTTCCTTTTTTCAGTTTCCAGAAGGACAAGCTTTCAAGGTATACATGAATTCTAGATAACAACTAAACCAGTTAACAGTTTTTAACTATCATGAAAAAATAATTTAGCGTAGTTCTGGCTTAATAATTTAATTTTTGTTTTGGTTGTTTCTCCGCGTAGATTGTGGATATGTTGCTGAAGGTGCATGGGGTGAACAAGCATGCCCTCAATAGTGAGGGGAAAACACCGCTGGATGTTGCAAGAGAAGTCACAGATTACCACGAATCTTTCAGGATTATAAAAAAGCTCACAGATCACAAACCCAATCCCAAGCCATTCATGTACTGTGCGCCAGAGGTGAGCCAAGAAAATCACAAGAGAGCCAGGGATATGGTTAACAAATCCTTCGATGACAGACGCAATGCAGAACTCGTGGTGGCAGCATTGATGGCCACCATGACATTTACGGCTGTGTTCACGGTTCCAGGTGGTTCCTACGGGGATTCTGATCCTCAGAACAAAGGGACCCCTGTTTTTCTAGGCTTCTATATGTTTAAGCTCTTTATTATTTTCGACTGCATAGCCTTCTTTCTATCTCTCTTCGTTTGTATCATGTGGCAGATGGCTTCAGAGCTTACCACAGAGGACAAGATGTTGTTCATGACCGTCAGTGGTTTTCTGACCTGCCTCAGCTTTGGATTCAACTCTTGTGGTTTTATGGCTGCAGTTCACACGATACTGGCACATAAAGACCTTATCCTGGCTTGGGTGATTTTGGGAATTCTCTTATTCATTGCTCTCTGTGGCGCTATAGCATTTATCCATCAATCGGCAATGTTTGTTGTCGGGCGAGCTAGATTCCACCGCCTGTGCGGTGTACCTCGTCTATTTGATAATATTGTTGAAGCTATATGGGAAAAAGCAGAACGTTTTGGGCTTCTCAACATTCTTCGTTCACTAGATGAAGCTTCCCGTAATACAGTCGAAGGGGACGTTGATGAAGCTTCTCACAATGCAATCGTTCCGATAAGTTAATCCAAGAGAATTCAGGCGAAGAGGAACATGAACTGCTCCTGATCTTCATCCCCGTGCCTCTGCAATATTTTACCAATCCGTTTACCTCACGCTCTACAACCTGCACTCTTTTCTCTCTCCATTATATCCATTAAAAATAAGATATCCGCCCACCGTACTCCTTTGTAGGGTGTGTTCCTTTCTGGGTATGTAACCTTAATTAATCTTTGTTAGGCATAATGTAAGGATGTTTAAATATTAAAATAAGCACTAACCATGTTTTTAAATGCATTAGTGAGGGAAAGGGTCTCCCATTTTCATTATCGGACAAAATATAGGAACATATAAATATCAAGTCTATACTATTCAATGTCTGATGCATCATCTTTACCAACCACAATTCATACCGTGCTTTCTTTTATTTGGAACAAAGCAAAATACCACAAGGAGTTAAAAGAGTTGCATAGATGCATACCATATATTAAAACTATTTATGAGCCCAAAAAATAGTTTTTATGGGACTATTATAGATATACCAAAAATTAGGTTGTTTGGTTATTTTTATTTATAAAATTTAATTTTTATGGGATTGTATCATAATAATAGATATACGAGAAATTAGGTTGGTAGTCTATTTTTATTTATAAACATTTATTTTTATGGGACTCTATCATAATAATAGATATACAAAAATTAGGTTGGTAGTCTATTTTTATTTATAAAAGATATTATTAGAATATATAAATGAAGAAAGTATGTATTTGTTTATTGTAATAAAAATTGAGAGTACATGATTTATATAATTTTTAGGGATAACAAATTTTTATAAATATGAAATTAGCTATGTCACTTGTACAATTCTTACTGTTAGTTTTTAAGTAAAGTACTAATACATGTGTATTCATTATTAATTAATTAACTTTCACAATTTCCTTTATTAAAAATAAATATTTAATACATATTAAAAACTTTATTTTTTTCAAATGCTTTAGTACATCAAGTCAATCTCTTGACTGATTTTTAACAAATACTTGTCTTAAAAACACATGCCCCATTTCACTTTGGCAATACATGGACCCTCATATATATATATTTTTTCTTTTTGCCTTGTTTGCTAATTACTTTCTAGTCTTTTACTTAGTTTTTTTTTTCAAATTTTTCCCTAAGTTTTATTTGGGGTACTTTATCTCTTCTCGGGCTTTTAAAGTTTATCAACCTAGCATGGCAATGGAGGAATCTCCAAAAATTTAGTGCTTTGCAAACTGAGATGTCACCATGTTGGGATTTTAGAGTTTGTCATCCCTACATAACATTGAAGGAATTTTTGAAACATTGATACTTAGGATATGATGTCACCCAACCTACCAATTTGACTCTTCAACAATGACAATTTTTTCTATAGACTAAGTTTACCTTTTTATTCTACATGTGCCATTTTTCTCATTCTTGCATGCTCATTTTTGTCTCTTAGCCTTTGGTGGTGTTGTGATTTGCCATTAGTGATAGCCCTTTTTCTTTTCCTTTTACATTCTTGTTGATGTTGTTACTATTCATGTTTGTTGCTATGTCAAGAGTTATTTTCATGTCTCATTTTCTTTATGCCCTAATTAACATGTCCAGTTTCTCTCTTTGGTACATCAATGGCAATCAGTTTAATTTTTTCATTTTCTTCATGTTTTCTTGTTCATGTTATTATTTTTTTCTTGTGGGTTTTTCTTTTAGTCTTTTCCCTCTATTTAAATATTTTTCGTTTTGATTTTCATCAAATTTTTCTTCTCTTATCATGTCTTGTCATAATTTTTAATTTGCATGTTGATAGATATATTTGTTAGGTTTCTTTCTTACTTTTTATTTCGTGGCATCATGATGACTTCACCGTTAATAATGTCTTAATGTTGACTCCCATACTTAGAAAAAATTCAAATATTTTAGAGTCAAGATATCAAATTTCTTCGTATTTGTGTACCCATTTAGATGTTTATGTGAAATATTGTTCCTTGATATATTTTTTGTCTATTTCTTTCAAAATTTCTATTTTAGGTTCCCATTGATGTGTTACTAGCTTAGATATTTTATCAAAATGTTGATCCTTAGTATTTTCTAAGTCTATTTCTTTTGGGATCATTATTTTAATATTTTTCTTAATACGGTACTAATATATTATTTTTGTTGAAATGATAATCCTTGACATTTTTTATTCTATTCTTTATCGGATGGTTATTTCAATATTTTCTTTTATTTGATATAAATTCATATGTTTTCCAAAATGTCAATCACTATTAAAGTCTTGAGTGTTTTCTTTCAATATTTCTATTTCAAAATTTATTATGCTCATGTACTCAATATTTTATTTTCCAAATGTCCAATCCTATGATTTACAAGTCCATCTCTTTAAGAATCATGATATTGGTGTTTTATTTAAGTTGATACTTGTTTTGATATTTTTACAAAGTCTACTTCCTAAGAGTTTGCACATGCATATGTTTTTAAGGATTGCTATTCCAAGATCTTTCCTACATTGATATTGATTCTTTGATATGTTTGAACCTTGATTCCTCATAGCATATACTAATTTACCCTTTTGAGATAATTGTTTGAAGCATTCCTTTGCTTACATACCAACTCTATTGTATGTTTATTTCCCAACCCATAACATTGTTTAAATACTTACGTTCTTGGGTCTTAGGATTGATTGCAATTTTGCATGGTAGTCTTTTAGGGACACAATGATCATATTAAATAGTTTACTTTGTTCATTGGTAGGGGTTAGACCCTAGAATATACAAACATATTTTTAATAATTTACTTTTCTAATTGATTACAAATAGGAAAGTTAATCAAGAACAAATTTAAAAATTTATTTTAAAAAAATATTTATGAAAAAAAAATTCTTTTTCTATGGATTAAATATTTAAGTTAATCAAGTGAGAGAAAAAATAATAATAAAAATTCTACATTAAAAAACTTCAATATATATATATATATATATATAATGTTCTATTATACTATCAAATTATATATATGTATATATGTTTAAAAAAATAAATACAAACATAAACTAAAAATGTTATATATGATTAGTTTATATCATTTTAAAATTCAATGAGATTCAAAATAAATAAACTTGGATTTGTGCCAATCATTTCTTTTATAAAAAGGCATGACAACTATTTTGAGTGAATATAATATCTTATAGTCATTGTTCCAAGGTAAATCTTCTTCAATCATAGATTTAAAATTTGTATAGGGTATAAAAAATAGAGAATGGTAGTCCAATTAATATAATTTTATAACTAAAAGATTGTGTAATGGAATGAATATTTTATCATAATTTTTATATAAATTTATTTATCATTTACACATCAAAATTTAAAATTGAAATTATTAAAAATAAATATATACATATATTTTATAAATAAATATTAAATATTTAAATATATATTTTTACATTATATTATATTTTGAAAATAAAAATAATTTTAAAATTCTCTAATATATATAATTTAATCTAGAAATTAATAATTATTTTAATTAATTATATTTATACAAAATATATCATTTTCATGCAACACCATAGATTTAATCATAATGATTGGTTTGTGCAATGTAATACGCATAAATAGAAATCCTACTTTTTTATTTAAGGCCTAAAAATATTGAAGACAAATATCAATGAAATTCATAAATTTTAGGAATACTAAAATATTGAAGAGTATTAATAGTGGTGGTCATATGGATATAGTGGTTGACATGGAAAATTTGAAGAATAATAGGAGAGAATGCTTGAGATTAATTATGTGAATTCTCTTTATGTTTTGTAATATATATATAAAATATGAAATAAGATTTTATTAGCATTTGATTGTATGAAAATGTGAATTTTAATATAAGTAAATTATGTGAGTTGGACCTTTAAAAATATATTTACAAATTTTATATTAAATTTTTATACATTTATATACACTTATTTCATAATTTTATTAAGAATTTCATGATTGAGATAAGCTTATTATAAATATATTTAAAAAGTTTGATTAATCAAAACTTTAAATAATATAATCAAATCTTGTAAGATTAGTTTTAAGACACCCAAAAAGACATGATAATAAATTGTCTTTCATAATTGATACCCATACAAATGCTTTCTAGTGATAAACAATGTCTTAGAAAAATATTTTGAAGCACCTTAAGGCTTTATATTTGAAATTGTTCCTTCAAGGTATAATTCAAAATAAATTAATACTTTTCATGTTATTAATGCGACATTGAGTCTTGAAAAACGCACAATTCTCTATACCTAGTTATAGCCTTGTGTAGTTTAGACATCTACAATGATTGAAGAAATAATGTCTATTAGGATTATGCAAAATTTTAAAGATAGAAACTTCATTTTATCATCTTTCACATTCCTTTAAAAAAGGTATTTTTTTTCAAAATGAAATATTCTTTTAAATTGTTAGAAAAAATATGTCAAAGAGTGCACTTCAGACTTAAATATAAATTTTTGTTTACCACAAGCATCTACTTTTTTATTATATGTTGTAATCAAATTGGTGTTGCTTATTAGTGTTTATTGTGAATTAATTAGAATTTGAGTGGAACATTTTATTGATAAGAATTTTTATATTTTTTTAATAAAGATTGAGTTTTATTGTAATTTTTTTTCATGTTTTGACATTTACATGTGAGAAAAAATAAGAAGAATGTTTTCATTTAATGAACTAAAAATCTTTTGTTTGAATAAAATATGCATCATTGTAATTTATTTAGTTAATAGATTTTTCTTGTTATTTTAAAGTTCAAAAAATAACTTCATCTAGAAAATGGTTCATTTCTTCTCATCAATTTAACACTAGAACATTGTAATAACAAGATGTTATATTTCATGATTTTTAATTTGTCAAGCTTCTAAAGATATAATTAACAAAAGGTGAACATAATTTTAATATATTTTTTTTTGTAAAACTTGAAAAATATTGATTAAATTAACTTATGATATTTGGGATCTCATTATTAGAATTTCTTGCTCTATTCACAAGATCTTATCTCAACCAAAATTAATATGATAAAAGCCCCTCAGCTATAATGACATAAGAACAAAAGAACTATATAATGATTGAATGTCATAACTTTTAATAATTAAACCTATCTTAAACACTCTTTACTCTTTTATCTTGAAAGATGTACATTTTTTTCTCTTGGTAAGAAAAATTCTTATTAAAAGGTATCAATTTACTTTATGAAAAATTATAGTAAGTACATATAATTTTTAATGTATGACGTTAGGGTGTATGACGTTAGGGTGTGAGCACTGGTGTATTAATATCTGGGGTCTTAATACTTAATGGCACCGTAAAAACCAGTTATACCACGAGGAGCTCATGGTGGATACACCCTGAGCTACTCGTTCCCAATCAGTTGGAGAGCTGACGCATTCCATTGACGTATGTATGTTGCATATCCTGCCAACATTTAAAACATCTATCCAGCAAAAATGATGTAACAGTCCCTAAATCTACGTTAGTTGAATTCATTTACAATATATGCTAAACCATATATCTACTCAGATCATGCTATCTCAACTTTAATGTCACCGTTTGAGTTATTAATGAGTTTTAAACTTGAAAGCTAATATTATAGCAGCCTATTCTTATAATAGGATTTTTAGTATTGAAAAAATCAGGTTAAAATATCGTATTGAGTTTGACAGTTTTGTTTTTCTCTGTTATCTGTTGGTAGCTTTCATTATTTGTAATTGTTTTGATTCAATATTAAAAAACGGTAGGTTGAGAGTGAGTGAATACTGATATTTTTCCAATATCCAGAAGGAGAAGCTTTCAAGTTATACATTACATTGCGACCATAAAAATATTCTATCTGCCCACCATGCTGCTTTGTAGGGTGTGACGATTTCTGGGTATTTAACCTTAATAAATCTTTATTAGCATAATGTAAGGATGTTTATATATTAAAATTATCATGTGTTTCTTAATGCATTGGTGAAGGAAGGGTCTCCCATTTATTGGACAAAATATAGGAACATTAAGTATCAAATCTATACTATTCAATGATCTATATTAATAATAGATAAAGGAGAAATTAGATTGGTAGTCTATTTAAAAAAATATTATTTGATAAATTGAATGGTAGGAAAATGGGGTGAGGCTGAGTTCACCTATTTCTCTTAGTTCATTCGATATTGTCCTAAGAACCTTAATTGGATTGACCATCAACCTCACAAGGTGAGTCAATTCTCAATTAGGAGAACCTAGGAAGGGGGTTCTTTAAGCTTTTACAGGTTCACCACCAAGAAAATGCTTGGAAAAGACAAATAAACATTCAAGCTACAAAACCTAGTTATGCAAGTTAAATGAGGGATGCAAATGATGAAATTATGCAACAACAAGATACGATGTGTGTACCTGAGAATTCTAGATATGTGACGAGGATTTCGGAAATGGAAAGAAGCTATCCAAATATGCCAGGGAGGACAAAGACGCCCTTATTGTTGTCTTTGTCCTATTACTATTTTTTAGGGTAGATGCAAAATCTTCGGATCTTGGAACAAAATTTCAAACAATCTATAAAAAATACCCCTGGGAGGATTAAGATGCCCTAGGTGGCGTATTAGTCTTATTCTAGATTTTTGAAAACTCTGAATGTGGTCTTGAGCTCCAAGGTTTGCACTTGCTTCCTCTCAGATCTCAAGTTCTGAAACTTCCGGATTTGATCTGTATGTGAGTTTCCATGAAAATGACAACTTTGTAATGTTATTTTGCAACTTTTCAATCTTGCACTCCAAATGATCTTCAAGTCTTCAACCTAAATCTACAATCACATGCATACAAGAAAGGAAAACGTGTTGACTATTAGTAAATGGGGGTTTGCCTTGGTCAAACCCCTTGTTGGTAATTAAACCTTGAAATGAAATAGAATAATGAATGAAAATGAGGAATGAACAACATGCAATGTTACAACTCACCAAACCCTTGTTGTAAAATTTGCAAACTTGTATGAAATGTCTAGCTTGAATGTAGATCTTGAGTCAATGGAATGCTTTGATAAATCTTGCTTGAATCAAAACCCTACATCACAAATGTTAGTGCAAAAACACACATGATGCAAGAATCTCCTTCGATATGATGTTTGAATCTTGATGATGGCTCCAAAATGCTTGATGAAATGCTCTTGAATACTCTATTATGCTCTCTTAAAATTGCTAGAATGCATGGATATCTTGTTAAGAGAAAAATGAGAGAAAAAACCTTGTATTTATACTTATCTATGCTTAATATCCTGAAATTACATTACCCCAAGCCAACATAGGAAAACATTAATTAAAGGAGGCTAAATGCCACCATAATTTAAAATTAAATCTTGAAAATAAGCTAAGAAGGACTAAGACGCCCTAGGTGGCGTCTTAGTCTCGAGGCTCAAATCTCAGGGCATAGACTCCAAAAAGGGACCCTTTTAGATGTATTCAAAATCAGGGTCCCAAGACCTTCGGGGGACTAAGACGCCCTAGGTGGTGTTTTAGTCCCGACCCAAAAATCAAGGACACAAACATAATCATTAAATGATCATTTTCCCTTTGATGATTGTCGGGATTAGCCAAAAAAATATGTAGTTTATTAAGTTTTTGGATGAAAAATAGGGCCAATTAAGAAACAAAGAAGGATAAATAAAGAAAGGCATGCCCAAACAAATGTGAAAATACAAGGGTATGCATTTTCCTACACTAAATTTAGCCCCCACTTTAGTGAGAGGATGGACTTGCTTCAAAATCACACTAAAGTAGCAACTACGCAATCAAGAGGAGTTCAAATGTACGAATGCTAGTAAGATAGGATGACAATAATTAAGAGGGTGGCCAAGTCCCTAGGATCAAGATCCTATGAAATACCAACATAAGCACAAAGGAATATCCATGCAGATGATATATGAAGCCATAATAAGATTGCAAACATACACCATCAAAGATAGGAAAAACAAAAAGGAAAATAAAAAATGCAATGGACCAAGCTTTGAATAACCATCCAATGTGGTGGACTAGGTCTAGGCTATTTGTCCAAAAGGGTTTACAAGTGGAACGCGCTATCCACTATGCAAACAAAACCACATGCTCGCAAGGGATAGTGAAGCTAGTTGTCCACTAGGTGAGCTCCAGGAAGTCCATATCAACATCATAACCCCATGATTATGATAAGGGAAAAAATAAAATGAACGCTCACAAGGGCTAGTGAAGCTAGTTGTTCACTAGGTGAGCCCCAAGAAACCATATCAAAGCCATACCTCCATGACTTTAATAAGGCACCAAAAAAATGCATGCTCACAAGGGCTAGTGAAGCTAGTTGTTCACTAGGTGAGCTCCAAGGGGCCATATCAAATCCATACCTCCATGACTTTAATAAGGCACAAAAAAAACACAATAATAAAGAGAGATGTTCAAAGGGATATGGATTAGTTCATGCAAGGTCTTAATCTTAAGGGATATTGTTCCTAATGTCTCCAAAAGAGGACCAATCAAAGGATAAAAGATTTGCAACTTAGGAAATGTAGTGTGTCAGATAACCACTAAGAGGAATGTAATATGCTAAGATAGTTCATGCTCTTGAAGGAAATTACTCCCAATGTCACCACAAAGAGGAAAAAAAATCGTATGAAGTAAGAAAATCACATCAAGGAACCTAGAAAACAAATGAAAATGAAATCATGCCAAAATAATGCCAATGTATGCCCCCCTTTAAAGAAATCACTAACACCATGGTGTGAGAAATTACTTTAAAGTTGACAAAAATGAAAAGGAAAAAGAGGGTTTTCCCCCAGAAACACATAAGGGATCTATGCATTTAGGGTCAATATCGGTCTTTTTTGTAATGACATTAGAGAGCACAAAATTGTCATCATTCCCAAAATACACATAGAATTGGAAGAATGACACAAAGAGAGTTAGAAAAAATAAATTCTTTTTGGGTCAACATGGAAGAGACATAGGGTGTCTCAATGCCTTGCATCATCCCCATAAGGAAAACACTAGAGAAACATGAAAAGAGACAAGAAAATATAATGCAAAATATTTTGGGTCAACATGGAAGAAACATAGGGTGTCTCAATGCCTTGCATCATCCCCAAAAGGAAAACACAAGACAAATATGAAAAGAGATAGGAAAAGATAATGAAAAATATTTTGGGTCAACATGGAAGAGACATAGGGTGTCTTGATGCCTTGCATCATCCCCAAAAGGAAAACACAAGACAAAAAAAAACAAATGAAAGAAAAGATAAATTAAAAGATGAAGAGCTTACGACATATACAAGAATGAAGGTACACATAGAGGCATGCACAAAGAGAGAGGGATCATCAAAAGAAAATTTATGGGGGATCACAATACGCACATGCAATCACACAAAAGAAAGCAAAAAGACTAGTAGGGTGTAGATGAGTCAACCTAAATCAAGTCATCCACCTCTCAATCTCAGTTTGTAGAAGTGGAAGGTAGATAACGAACCTAAAGGACACCAAAAAATGCCTTACTAGGGTAAGGCCATATACCTCTTGCCCCCACTAAGTGCAAGGCAAGAATGAGCTAAGATAGGTAATGAGAAGGATCATGTAATAGTGAGAATGGAATATTCTAAAACTATTACATGACAAGAGGTCCCATTTTAAGGGATTATTTCTATAATGTCAAATTCTTGAAGGATTCTTATTACAATTTGATACTCGTCAGTAAGGTGCCGAAGAATCCTATGATATGTATATTCCTTCGTATTATCTTTTGGGAATTTGCTTCTAGTGCGAGGTGGGAGTTTAAGCCGACCTGTGTCTATAAGATGTTTCAGTTATCGATCAATTTCTATTTGGGTGTGTGAGAACATGAAAGGCACTTTGCTAGATTAACCAACTTCTCTAGTTGAAGGTTGAGAAGGAGGACCTAAGATGATCCTATCATCCTTGTCATTGTTGTGAGTCATTGGTTGTTCTTTAGGTAGAACGACATTGATATCAGGGGGATAATCAAAGATCATTGTACCATCACTATGAAGTCTTAGATATTCCTAAGGAGGTTGTATATTGTGAGGAGGATCTTTATATGCTAACCCTATTGTGTTTTCATTGGTTGGTATTTTCTCTAGGAGTTGATGAATTTCATGTTCACTTGTTGTGTCACATCATTGTTTGCTCAATATTGTGAAGAATTTTCCATATGTTTCTTCTAGGTTGATTGGAGTGTTTGTTACTTTGTTATCATAGGATGGTTGAGTATTTGTTTGTTTAGAGGAACTAATTTCACCTATTGTAGGGAAATTAGGTTCAAATTTTGTTTCATTTTTAGGATGTAAGTAACAAAACATATCAATAGGTTGTTTCATGGATGGATAAACGAATGTATTATCTTCAAGGTTTTTAATACAGTCATTGAGGAACATATTCATGTTGTTGTCATCTTCTCCAATGATGTCGACATCACAAGGAGGACATGCATTAGGAGTTGACCGAGCATGAGTGTGAGAAAATGCACTTGAAAATGAAAGAAACTGAGATAACAATTGAACCACCAAAAATATATGCAAGAAGGAAAAGAGGATCCCCCAATGAGATTCTAGGGTTTTTCAACTAAGATGCTAATTTTGGAAGAATGTGGCTCTCTTTCACCTAATGATATGCTTTTGGGTGAGTTCATTCAAAGAGGGTTAAGGGCTTAATGTGACATGTGTGATGATGCCCTAAATGTTGGAAATTGAAATAGAAGCTAACTATGAAGGTAAAACCTATGAAATGTAACTATGTTTGAATACACATTATGATATACAAGAATGCACAAAATAACCTAAAAAATATAAACAAACTATTAAAAAAATAGATAATATTGAAGAAGTGTGCACATGGAATATTGTAGGGGCTAGAAATGCTATTGAATTTGATGCAGATTCTAAAAGGGACACTTGTGCCAAACTGGGCGGCTTAGTCCTTCTTCGAGCAAATTCTAGAAAACTGTTCCAGGGCCTGTTTCTGCCAAATGGGTGTCTAGAAATATGAAAATCACACAAAGGCCTATCCAATGGGACTAGGTTGCCATTCTTGGCAACCTAGTCCTCTTCAAGATCTCTGGAATATCTAAAGGGGAAATGAAATCCCTAGGTTTGATCTTGGTTCTTCACAATTGTCCACTTCTGAAACTCTGATATTCGAGCTTGAAAGTGACTTTCGGTGGATGATTGGACTTTGCATGCAAGGGGTGGTCTTCAAAAATCCTTCAAACTCTTCAATGATCTCCAATGTACTTAAATCTACAAACACGCAAGGAGAGAAAGATAAAATGTTGATTGTTAGGGATAGGGGGTTTGCCTTGGTCAAACCCCTTTTAGGTAACTAAACCAAAATGAAATAGAAATTTAAAGCATGAATATGAAACAATAGAATAATGGAGTAAGTTATCTTGCCATGATGAGAGATCTTGTGTTGTTGCAACAAATAACCTTTGAATGCTTCAAAAATGATGTCTTGTTGACTTGGAAGGATTAAACCCTAGCTTGCTTGAGAAGAATGGGTGAGGAGAGATTGAGAGGAGAGGTGAAAAATGAGTGTACCTAATGAGAAATTAGGGTTTCAAGGCCTATTTATTCAAGTTATGCCCTAATTTTCTCAAAATAACATCATATTGACCGACCTTAGGGTTTTAGAGACCAGAATCTCGAAAGAAATTAAGTTAAAATTGAAATTTAAGCCACATGGGACTAGGTTGCCCAAGGTGGCGACCTAGTTTGGAACCTACGTAATTTTAATTATTTTTTAGAGATTAAAATATGATTATTATAGATTGTTGGGATTGTCTCATGAAAAATCAATAAGATAGGACATGTATGTGTATTAGGGGGTCATTATAGCATAATAGAGGGTTGATTAAGTGATGACAACCCTAGACGAGTGTGAAAATATTTTACAACACCTTACAACACTTCAACACAAAGCTTGGAAAGAGGTAAAAAGTAGTTGAAAAGGGTCCAAAATCCATAGGCAAAGGTCTTGTGTCACGAAAAATTGTATACCTTGGCACTTTTTCGCTCATTTTTGCTTTCTCCACTAGGTTTTGGCCTTGTTTACCTTAATTTAGCCTTATAAGCTTGCAATTCATCAATAACCTAACGGTATTTTACTAAGGTGTTGTGAAGTGTTGTAATTCATTTCCTCACTTTTCTAAGACCCTTTCAACATAATTCACCTAAATAATACATTCATACACCTTCCTAAGCCTTAAGATAGAGTGTTGTAAAGTGTTGTGTTGCATTTTCACACTTATCTAGGCTTATCACCCCTCAATCAACCCTTTTTATATGCTAATTTCCCACTTTTATGAATCTTTAGTCTAGACCTAATTGTGTTTTAAGAGGAAAATCTAATTAAATTTATTAAAAATAAATCAATTCTCGACCACCACCAAAAATTTCTTAGGTGGACTAGGTCGCCACTTTGGGAGACCTAGTCCCTTTGAGCATAAAATTCAAATTTTAATTAAAACTTAACGAGAATCTTGCCTCCCAAAGCCTTGGGTCGGCCTATCAGGTTGCATTTTAGAAAGATTAGGGTTTCATATGTATAAATAAGGGTTTTCACCTTAATTTTGTTCTCTTACACACACTCTAACTCTCTCTTGGTTCATTTTTACTCTCTTGCTCTCAATCTTCAAGTGCTCAAGCAACCAAGACTTCACAAGCAAGCATACAAGCATTGCGGTTCGCAGGTCATCTCCATTGGAGGTGCTAATGCAAGTTGCAGACCCTCAACAAAGGTTTGGTAAGAATTAATATTGTGTTATCATTCATTCTTGCTTTCCTTTGTATTTATCTCATTTGGGTTTAATCACTTACAAAGGGGTTTGACTTAGGCAAACCCCTATTTCCTAACCCACACAATTTCTGGTCTTTGCATGTGTTTTCAGATCTTTTGATGCAAATTAGGTGAAGGAAAAAGTGTTGCAAAGAAGTACCAACATTCTCCTTAAGTCAGCTCCAAGTCTCAAACCCTAGGAAGGACAAAAGACAAGTTGCAGGTTACTTTGAGGGCTTCTTGTCACAGATTGCTACAGAATAGGGGAACAACAATTGGGATCCACAAAACCAAAGCCGAATTCCTTGGAAAGCTACAAGAGGACTAGGTCACCCCTATTGGCGACCTTGTCCCTGTGCTGGGCCTGAAAATGGGTTTTTGTGTTTTTGGACACCCATTTCCCCGAAACTTGTTACAAGAAATTTTTCTAGTTGGAGGAATAGGCCGCCCCACTTGGCATAAGTGTCATTCTACTATTTTCTAGCATTTTCCAAAGGCTTTCAGGAACATTCAACTGTCACATTATTTTCCCAGGTACACGCCTTCTCTCCCTCTCTATCATTTTCTAGAAAAAACACATTTAGGGAATTCAGTTGGTTAGTTTGCATTAGCTTAGTTTTACTTTATTTGCATTTGCATAAATTTAGACTAGTTTCATTTTACGTTTAGTTCTAGCCACACATTGCACACATTCACAAGCATCATCAAATCCCTCTCCCCCTTTTTGAATGAACCCACGCCTTAAACATATCTACCTAGCAAGGAAAGAAATCCATTTCCAAACCAAGTGCTCTTAGGGTGAAGAAACCTAAGAGCCTAGTAGGGGAATCCTCTTTCCTTGGTAAGATATATGTTTTTAGCGGTTCATTTTGGTGAACCCGACCAGTGACCATTAGGTAGCTTTTTGATTTTTGCATTTCATCTTATAGATAGCGTGCATTGCATTGAAATATTACATTGTTTGCATCCTAGGGTTAATTATACAAGTACATTTAGTGAAATTTCATGGTAAATTTTCAAATTGTATTGCATTTTTAATAATAAAACACAAAAATTCTGCATTTTCACTTTCTGTTAGCACTCAAATCTCAAAAAAACCATAAAAATCAGCCAAAACTTCAAGAATTTTACAAAAAAAAAATTACTAGGACTAAGTCACCATACCGGATGACTGAGTCCTTTGGCACTATTTTCTATCAAATTCTCAAAAATTTACCAGTAATTTCTACCTTTCAGCTTTCTGGTTTTGCCTTTCTATGTTTGGTTCCAGAATCTTAGTTATAGACCTTTTTTCACCTTTGCTCACATTGCCTTAGGGGTTTGTATCTGAGCATTTAGTTTTCCCTTTCCAATACAGTTGCGAGAGGAAGTTCAAGGAACCATGGCATCTACTAACAACACCCTCATTTTAGATCTTGGTATCCCTCCAACTTCAACTCCTAGTGTTGACAATGGTGCATTAGGTTTAAAAACTATCCTTAATAATTCCTTGCACCTCAATGATACCACTGCTAATAATAACCTTCCACATGATAAAATATTCCACATTCATGTTGATCTCGCTAATTATGAGCATGAATTCATCTTTGAACCCATCTCAGGGGCTGCCATTCCCACCATTAAGGTCCTCCATCGTTTAATTGACCTTGATAGTGGCTTACGTGTAATGAAGAATACTGCAAAAATCTATGAGAATAATGCACCTAAGTCATCCCCTTCACCCACTCATAAGTCTAGCCATGGAGGAACTGCCAATCCTCCCTCCTCAACCATGGCTTCTATCCTGACCTATATCTCTCCTAGTGGGACAACCAATATGCAAAAAGGTAGTACTGTGGTACCTCCTCCCCCATCACCGCTAACATCCCTACTTCTCTTATGGTATCCCACACTCTCACTTCTTCCACTATTCCTACCACTTCTCCTTCAACCACTCTCACCCCTTCACCTCTCTCACTTCCACCTCATAGCACTTATAGTGACCCTCTCATTACACAATTATTTTACACTGTCACTAATATGCAACAACAAATATCTTCCATTAACCAAAATGAATTTGGCTCCCCCTCTCATTACATTCGTAATAACCCATTATCCTTGGAAATCCTCTGTACTCCTTTCCCACAAGGAATAGATATTCCTAGGTTCAAAAAGGATGGTAGGATGGGTGACCCTTCTAACCATGTCAATGCCTACACTGCCCTCTGTAGCGACTTTTCTCTTGATGGTAGATTGCTCACCAAATTATTTCCAAGAAATCTTAAGGATGCAACGTAAGATTGGTTCTCTTCCCTACCCAATAACTCCATTAGTTTATTCAATGAGTTAGTGGATGCTTTCATAAATCAATTTCAAGTTCACATGGCTCCAAAGAAAACTCTAGCCGACGTCATGAGATGTAAACAGTCTAATACCGAGAAGATCACTGATTTTATCTCTCGCTACGAAGCCCTCTATTCCTTGATTGATGTCTAGATCCCTGACACCCATCTACAAAAGATAATTACCAAGAACCTTGTGACATCCCTTCAGGATAAAATCACCCTCATGAAGTTCCCCTCCTTCATGCACCTATTTCAAGAACTTTGTGATTACCATAACTCTACTAGTAGTCGTGACTCACGGTTCACTACTAGTTGTGATGAGAAGATCGATAAATCTTCCCAATCCACTCCCCAACCTTTCTGTAAACCGAACAAAGGATTCCTCCAATTCAACCCTTCATCTTCCAACCCCTCACCTGTTAATAACCGAGTGGCCACTATTAAGTCCACCATGCCCTTTAACTGTAGAGATCCTAAGTGTACTTTCACACCCTTGCCTGACACCCTTCATAACACCATGACCCAGCTACTTCAGCAACATATGATTTCTATACCACCCATACATACACTTGATCCTAACAAACCATTACCTCCTTCCTACAATGTGATTGCTTATTGCTATTTTCATTTCCAAAACAACCATGATATTGAACAATGTAAGCATCTCAAGTGCCTAGTGCAAGACCTCATTGATTCAGGACATCTATCTATTGCTAGCATTAATGTTAAAAGCAACACATCAGTGGCACCCCCTAATCAACACTTGCAGATTTTTACCAACCCCATGTCTAATCACAATGTGTCATTTGTCAAGTCAAGTGAAACTTCCCCACCCAATGTAATGAATGTAGATTCACACGATCTACATTCTGCTTCTCTTTCACTGATAACCCATGTCTCACCTATTAATGAAATGGTAGGTGCAATAAACGTTATCCATCGAAAGGGCCCAACCAAAGTACCTCTTGACATATCCTTCTCTGCACAAGATATACTATGAAACCTCCTTGATGGCCCTCTCTACATAGCTGACCACATTTAGGATAAGCCCACCAATTGGATACTCATAGATCCTGCATGTGGTGAGAATGTCATCATCGAAGAGTTTCTCATATTATATAATCTTGATTAGGATGTCTATAATCGACCTACTACATGGGTGAAAAAACACCATGGTTTTGCATGCCCAACAATCAGATCGATTGCCCTCCCCTTGCAAATAGGTCTCAAAACATTGGATGTTACCTTTTCAATTATACCTTAGTCAAACCAATTTCACTTACGACTTGGCCTTCCATGGCTTCATTCTATGAAAGCGGTCCCATCCATTATTCACAAGTGCATGAAGTTTCCTATTGACAATGACATATTCACCATCCATCATAGCAGTTTTAACCTGTTATCCTCTAAGGGTAACTTTTCCTTGGATGTCTTTTGGCCTGAACCTATGGAACCTATAAGCCCCAAAAAGGACTTTTTCTTCATTTCCTACCAAAAATTCAAATCCAAAAATATCTCTTAACTATCTCTGCGTAACATACCTCCTTCTACCTCAGACTCACCCATCCTTGATCAAGCTATGTTACCACCTGAATCTAACATGTCCAACCAACCTACTCCTGAAACCTCCTCCACATCATCCAAGCGACCTTGGGATCATGATAGTAAATCCATCCTCCCACCTCACACCAAGCAATTTCATAAAGCCAAAGAGAAAGTGGATGAGCCACCCTTAGTGCCTCCAATTCCTCCTTTTAGAAATGATAAGCAACCCATAGTGGACCAACCTGCTCCTTCACCTATGAACCTTGATCACAAAGCCAAAAGGAATAAATAAGCTAGGGCACATAGGCATCATCATTGTGTTGTGGCCCGCCAATCTCATGAGGAAGAGCAAGATGAAGATCCCAACCCTCCTATGCTTGAGGCCACCCCTGTTGATCCTCCTGCTCCACCCCCATAGCCAGATCTAATACATCCTCCATCACCACCATCTTACAAGCCACTACAGAAATTTTCATCCATCCTACCATTCTCATCAACTTAGATGATGACAATGAGGAGAACTCCCAAATTGATGAAGAGGTACACAATACCCTGAATTCACTCTTTTCCTCTTCTATGAGAATTCACGAGATTTGTCCTCGAACAAGCATTGATATGGATGCTAGTTCAACAAATTCTTTTGTTCCTCTCACTAGCTATCCTCTTGAGTATTACGCTGAGCAAGATTGGGAGGCTGATGACTTGCTTGACGAGTGACATGCACTTGCCTAGCTAGTGGTTTTTCCTTTTCTTTTTGTGTTTATTTGTATGTCATGTGCTCCTTGTCTTGTTTGATGTTTGTGATATTCTTCTATATGTATCTCACTTCTTCTATAATTCATGCCTTTTCTTTTCCTTTATTTTTTATCTTCATTTTGGGGATGACGCAAGGCATTGAGACCTCCAAGTCTCCTTCATGTTGACCCAAAAGGAAACTTTCTTTTTTTCCTTTTTTTTTTCTTTGCCCTTTGTTTTGACTTTCATTTGGGGATGATGCAAGGCATTGAGATTGCAATGTCTCCTTCATGTTGACCCAAGTGAACTTGTTTTTCTTTATGTGTCATTTTTCCTTTCATTTGAGGATGATGCAAGGTATTTCGACCGTGATGTATCCTTCATGTTGACTCAAAAACAAGGCTCTTTTCCATTTGGCCTTTTTCTTTTCCCTTTAGTTGTCCTTTTGGGGATGATCCAAAGCATCGAGACACCTTGTGTCTTTTCCATGTTGACCCAAAACGATTCTTTATTTTTATTTTTCTTTCACTCTCTTTGTGTCCTTCTAGTTCTATGTGTTTGGGGAGATGATGATAGTTCTATGCTATCTAAAATAAACATTACAATAATGAACATACTGACCTCAAATACATAGATCCATTGTGTGTTTGGTGTTTTCCATTTTGGGGGCATATTTTCCCTTTCTCTTTCACTTCTTCTTTTTCGCATGATGTAGCCTTTCATGGATACTCATTGATGGAAAGGCTCTCATGCACTTTCTTTCTTTTTGGCCTTTCTCTACTTTAAAGCAATTGCTCACAAAGTGGTTTGTAGCAATCCATTTAAAGTGGGGCCATACATTGGCACTATTTCGTCTTACTTTTATTTTCTGTATTTGCATTTATTTTTCTTTACCTGTGCTTCCTAGTGCAACCTTGTCACTTGACTTGATGTGTTTTCTCTCTTTGTGGAAAACATTTGTTATAATACTTTTCATAACTGTGACTTATCTCAACATATTACATTCCTCTTAATGGATTGATGCGACACCCTGCATCCCCTAAGTTGTGAATCTTCTATAATTTCATTGGTTCTCTTTTGGAGACATTACACACAATGTTCCCTAAGTCAAAAAGACCTCAAATGAACTAAACAAGACTCCTTTGAACACATGCATTTTTCATTTCTTTTGCACTTTTTAATTTTGCATTTTGCATGTTGTAGTTTTACATTTGTGCATACATGGCCACCTTGCATAACACAACTTGCATGCCTGTATTGCTAGCTTGCACTTGTTCATGGGTTCTAAGCTTCCAAGGATTTTCTTGTCTCATGAACCACACCCCTATCCTTGTGGTGCCTTATCAAATTTGTCAGGGAGTACAACTTTGGTATGGTTGAGCGAGAAGCCCAACTAGCAACACGACTTTCCCCATAGCCACCTTTGTGTGTGTGAGTACATACAAACCGATTGTATGTGTCTCTCAACACCTTTTGGAATTCTCACCTAACAAAAAACTGAAAATCTTGTCAGCCCAGAGTGAGTACATCCTTCTTTTTAGACAAACAGCCTTGATTTGATCCACAACTAGCTGGACAAATAGTTGAAGCTTGATCTGACTTTTCTCCACCCTTTAACATCACTCTTTATGTGATATTTCACACTTATGTTTAGTTTTCCATGGGATCTTGATCCTGGGGGCTTGATCATCCCTCTTGATCATGAGTCATCTCACCTTACTAACATGAGTACACTAGATCCCACTCAATGTGCATGGTTCAACTACTTTAGTGTGAGTTTGAAGAATGTTCATACTCTCACTAAAGTGGGGGCTAAATTTGTCGCCAAAAAGTGTATACCTTAGCACTTTTTCACTCATTTTTTCCTTCTCCATTTGGTTTTGGCCTTGTTTACCTTAATTCAACCTTGTAAGCTTATAGTTCAACAATAACCTAACGGTGTTTTACTAAGGTGTTGTGAAGTGTTGTAATGCATTTCCTCACTTTTCTAAGACCCTTTCAACATAATTCACCTAAATAATACATTCTTACACCTTCCTAAGCCTTACGATAGAGTGTTGTAAAGTGTTGTGTTGCATTTTCACACTTATCTAGGCTTATCACCCCTCAACCAACCCTTTTTATATGTTAATTTTCCCCTTTTATGCATCTTTAGTCCCGACCTAAGTGTGTTTCAAGAGACAAATCTAATTAACTTTATTAAACATAAATCAATTCCTGACCACCACCAAAACTTTCTTAGGTGGACTAGGTCACCACTTTGGGTGACCTAGTCCCTTTGATCATAAAATTCAAATTTTAATTAAAAATTAATGAGAATCTTGCTTCCCAAACCCTAGGGTTGGCCTATTAGGTTGAATTTTGGGAAAATTAGGGTTTCATTTGTACAAATAAGGGTTTTCACCTTCATTTTTCTCTCTTATACACACTTTTACTCTCTCTTGGTTCATTTTTACTCTCTTGCTCTCAATCTTCAAGTGCTCAAGCAACCAAGACTTCACAAGAAAGCATACAGGCATTAGGGTTTGCAGGTCATCTCCATTGGAGTTGCTAATGCAAGTTACAGACCATGAAAAAAGGTTTGGTAATAATTTCTATTGTGTTATCATTCATTCTTTCTTTCCTTTGTATTTATCTCATTTGGGTTTAATCACCTACAAAGGGGTTTGACTTAGGCAAACCCCTATTTCCTAACCCCAACAATTTTTTGTCTTTCCATGTGTTTGCAGATCTTTTGATGCAAATTAGGTGATGGAAAAAGTGTTGCAAAGAAGTACCAACATTCTCCTCAAGTCAAATCCAAGTCTCATACCCTAGGAAAGACAAAAGACAAGTTGCATGTTACTTTTGGGGCTTCCTATCACAGATTGCTACAAAATAGGGGAACAATAACCGAGACCCACAAAACCAAAGCCTGATTCCTCAAAAAGCTACAAGAGGACTAGGTCACCCCTATTTGAGACCTCGTGCCTACGCTAGGCCCAGAAAAGGGTTTTTGTGTGTTTGGACACCCATTTCCCTGAAACCTATTTCGAGAAAGTTTTCCAATTGGATGACTAGATCGCCCCACTTGGCATAAGTGTCCTTTTTCTATTTTCCAAATTTTTTGAGAGGCTTCTAGGAGAATTCAAATGCCACATAATTTTCCTAGGTACACACCTTCTCTCCCTTTCTATCATTTTCTAGAAAACACACATTTAGGGCATTTAGTTGGTTAGTTTGCATTAGCTTAGTTTTACTTTATTTGAATTTTCATACATTTAGATTAGTTTCATTTTACTTTTAGTTCTAGCCACACATCACACACATTCACAGCCATCATCAAATCCCTCTCCCCCTTTTTGAATGAACCCACACCTTAAACATATCTACCTAGCAAGGAAAGAGAGCCATTTCCAAACAAAGTGCTCTTAGGGTTAAAAACCCTAAGGTCCTAGTAGGGGAATCCTCTTTCCCTGGTAAGATATATGTTTTTGGAAATTCAGGTCCAAATAAGCAAAAAGTGTCAACGTCTACACGTTTTGGCAACAAATTTAGCCCCCACTTTAGTGAGAGTACGAACTTGCTTCAAAGTCACACTAAACTAGCCCAATGGAGATGACGAAGAATGGGAAAGAAGAAGGAGGTGGTCAAGCCCCCAAGGATTCAATATTATAAGTCAACTCGACATCAATGCAAAAGAAATTTAAGGGTGAATGCATTACAGAAAAATAAGATACATGATCATGCAATGACAAGATTTGAAATGAAGAGAAAGGGTCAAAATATGTGCTCACTCTGGAACCACAGATCATCAGCTCGTCTACGGGGTGAGTTATTCAAAAAGGTGAGAAACATACACACGGTTGGTATGTACTCACAAATGTGGCTATGGGGAAAGTCATGCCGCTTGTTGGGCTTCCCGCTCAAACCATACCAAAGTTATAACTTGTGATAACTCTGATAAGGTGCCACAAAAGAAAAGTGATGTTGTTAATGATTTTGTTCAAAGGGATTTTTCTTTGTTCATGCGATGTCTCAACCTAGGAAACATTATACATAATGTTACTAAGAGAGGCAAAGTGAAAATGTACTCATGTTGTATGCAAAAGAGGAAAAATGCAGATGTCTCATCCTGAACAACATTGTGTGTAATGTTTTCAAGAGAAGGAATCGCAAGAAAGAGAAGACCACACCGTGAAATGTGGGTGGTGATGTGTGCCCCCACTTTAAAGGAATTGTGGAACACTATATTGTGAGAAATTTATTTAAAGTAGAAGAGGAAGAGGACATGTGAGCTTGTTCAGAAAGCCCTATGTCGAGTCATATGTTTTCGATAAGATGCATCATGAAGGAGAAGTGTATGTCACATGCGAGTTAACTTAAGACATATCATCCACATCCCAAGCTTACTCTTATATGCTCTTGAAATTTTAATGGCAAGTCAAGTTTGACATCAACAAGTGACATATGAGGGAAAGGCTAACTAAGCGCTTGCCCCCACTTAGTGTAGAGCAAGAGTGAGCCGAAAGGTTTGAGGGAATGTAAGGTAGAGTGAAAATTAGTATCAATTAGAGGAATGAGGTGCTCCCATATAAGGAAGAGCACCAAAATCCTTAGGATGTTGGATTCTACTAGACTCAAGGCCCTACACTCATTATTGTGATGACCATGAACTCAGTGGTAAACACAAAAGGAATTTTTGTTATAACATTTATTTCGCGTTCGTGGATGAAGGGAGATCAAACAGTTATGGAGGAATCTCAAAAAGGGATCCTCTTGATCAAGGGGAGAAGGTGATCCTTTGGTGTGCAACAAGAAAGGGTCTTGCTTAGTATAGGATGGCATACCTACGCAAGGCTCTATAGATTGTGAGATTTTGTAGACTCCTTTGGAGGAGTGTGTAAAATTTGAATCAAGAGGAGGTTGCGAGATGACATTTTCATTAAGAAAATAGTCGTTTTTTGGTTTCAAAGGATCACTTTGGAAGGTAGGGTTACAAGGGTGAATTGGGATGGTGTTGATGTTGGAAGAAGGTTTGATGATTTCGATGAAAGAACAAAAGACAAGACCATGATTGGATGTTTGCGTGGGAGGCTTGATAGGGGTGTAGATACCTTATTTAGTAGCACCACAATTGTTTCCACTATAGCCAAGTTGTTTCATGATCTCATAAACTTTTCCATAGATATTTTTCAGCTTCTTTGGATTGGGTGAGTGGTTGTTGTTTGCATTGGTGGCTAAAGGAGTGGAGGTGGATGCTATCGAAGGATTAGTCGAGTCTTGTGTTAACAAGACTGCATTTCCCTTTGGAGAGTCTTTGGTTGTGATCTTGGAGTCACCTAGTAAAGGTGGGGTGAAGTTTAAGGAATCCCAACCATCATCAAAGGAATTTGGTTTTACGGGTTCCACATGTTGGGTGGGTGTAGAAGTGGTGAAGGGTTTGGATTTATTTTTCTCAAGGTGTAAGAAATTGTAAGGTTCAGGATCAACGTCAAGTGTGTACACTTTATTGTTGTAGATGTACTTCATCTTACGATGAAGAGTGGAAGGCACACCATTCATTGCATGAATCCATGGCCTACCCAAAATGAGGTTAGTTGTGTGGATGATAAATCTGCAATAGGTTAGACTTTGACAAACATGGTCAAGCTAAATTTGTAACAAACTAAGCATCCCTATGAAATATAGAGTCATGTTAAGTAAGAAAACAAGAAAGCTAAATAAGACATCAATAACATGAATCAAAATTATCTCATAGTGGATTGGTGCCACCTTGTTGTGTAGGAATCAACCCTTTCCCAATCCCTGATAAGAAAAATATTCCAAGATGATAGCGATGAAAATACAAGAGATTTTGTATCAAGCTATGTTGTTCTCCAATTGTGTTGTAAGTTGTGTTTTTGAAAAGCCTTGCTTTTATAGATTCAAGGTTAGAAGTGTGAGATATTTAGATGAATGTGGGATCATTCATAAGTCAATGAAAAGATGCCACTTGTCAAGATATGAGAGGATGAGGAATGTGCAAGTTTTGGCCAATGTGCCAATTTGAAATTTGAATTTGCATAAAATGACATGTTTAGGGGGAATGAAAGGTGAATTAAATGCCAAGTTTGAATTGTGTAAGAGTATTTAATGCTTTGTTGGAAGGGACAAGTCCTTTAGAGGGAAGATTCGAATTTGAATAATATTCCAATAATAAATCAAAGAACTGATTTATTGGTGCAAGTGGGGTGGGTTAGTTAGGAGTTTATATTTGACTCAAGTTGAGTCAAAAGCTAGAGAATGGGTGATTATGATTAGAGGTTAATTAATCCAAATTAATTAACTTGGAGTATTTTAGGGGTTTTATATTTCATTTATTGAATCAAATAAGAAGAACTTAAGGACTTTAATTAAATAATTTGATTTATTTAATTAAATACGATGAAGCTAGGGAATTAATCAATAAATTGTTTTAATTGATTAATAGCAGAATTGGATGTTAATTAGAGTGGGATGCATGATGCTAATGTCTATTTTACGTGTCTACATTTTTCCCCTCTTTGTAGCAATGCACTTGCTGCATTGGTTCAAAGAATGATGCCCCTGACATTTGACTTAAAAAAAATTCTGATTTTTTCGGATGCCCCAGCGAAAAGAAGTATGTTAGTACATTTCCCCCTCAAGAGATCGAGCAAAAAGATTTGATTTGAGGTTGATCTCACGACAAAGAGGTTCAAAATGGATGTATGGATGGCTAGACTATATGATCTCTATGATAATGATGATGTATATGAGATGTTTGAAAGATGCTTAGAATGACAAATCTATATTATCCTGAACAACTCAAATGATTATGCAATGTATGTGAAATGGATGAGATGGATGATGTCATCCTATGATGATATGGTGTGATTATGTAGAATGAGAGTGCAGATGCGGGATGGATGCATTGTTAGCATGAAAGAGGATAGAAGAACGAGAGCGATCAACCCTTGAAACCAAGAAGACGTAGAAGTTCAACAAGCCAATTTTATTAGAAATGATGATGAATGATGTATTTTTTATCCAAGGATGGGAGAGATAAAGATAATAACTTTCCTTATGTTTGATAACACACATAGGTGTGATGCATCAAGTTATAAAGAACCAAGATGGCGTTGCACCTAGTGTGATAGACTTTGACTCGACAACCAGATAGGAGTACTCTTGTTCACACTTGAAATACGAAAACCTTGCTAGGACGGACCCAACAAAGCAAGTATTCACCAAGTTATTTTACAAGAAAGTCCAACAAGCACAACAAACAAAAAGATAATGATCATTTCCGCATTCCTTTCTCTCTAAACCTTTTTTTTTTTGGCATCATTGAGAGATCCTTGGAATGAATGCAAAATAAGATAAGTCAAAAATACCAAGATAAAGTAAACAAACAAGCTAATGTTCTTCATATCGCTAGCCAAGGCTAAACTAAGGGGTTACCTGATGCTGATGTCCATCGCAGGAAGGTCACATTCCTAGGAAATGTTGTGATCAGGGTTTTGATGAAACTAATTGGATGATAATCTATTGATACTCCGAGTTGATCAAATTGTTGACTCACTGATCTAGACTTGAGACTTTGTTGATTAGGTGTTCACTTTTGAACCTGCTAGACTTGATTCTGATTGCTTCACCAAATGATGAAAACGACGATTGATTATTATGAGCGACGATTATCGCAGGTGAAAGCGAGATGAGACGGGTGCACCATTTTGGGTTTTTCTCAAATATTTGGATGTTTCTAATGCTTTGAAAATGTTTTGAGGCTATTTTGATTTTCAAAATTTCCAATGTTTTTTGGGTTTTTTATGAGATTTTATGATTGTTTTTGGATTTTGTGTCTCGGGGGCCGAGCAAGGATGGCCTTGCCTATGTTTAATCTCAGAGACAGCATAGTTCGAAAGAAAATTTACTTGACTATTGATGAGATAGATGGGCAAATAGATTGCCATTGCGACATACGACTAAAGGATTAACCTAAATGTAAACTAGATGGGAAAACAGATTGCCATTGTGACGGATGCCTAAAGGACTAACCTAAAATTTAAAATAGATGGGCAAACAAATGCCATTGCGACGAATGCCTAAATAGATGGGAAAAAGAATTCCATTGTGAGAATGCCTAAGGACTGACCTAAAATTTCTCGGGGGATGATCAAAGATCAACCTTGCCTACATTCAAGCTCAAAGACGACGTAGTTCGGCCGGTTGACTCTATTTATTTTTTTTAGATTTTGACATGATTTTCTGATGTTTTTGAATTTTGATATGTTTTGGATGTTTTTGGATTTTCACAAGATTTTGACAATTTAGAGGTGGATATGCATGATGATATCAGTGCTTTGTTTTGGGATTTTGTTAAAAACAAAGCTTAATATTTATTGATCAGATTGATGGATTGATAGTTTGACTAAGTGTGTTAAGTCAAACAAAAGTGATAATGCCCTTGTAAACTCTAGGAAGTTGTGTTATCCTAGAGTAAACTTGTACATAGGGGGTAGTTTGACTAAGTGTGTCAAGTCAAACGAGGTGGTTTTGGATTTGATAATTTGGATAAGTGTGTTAAGCCAAACAAAGATGATAATGAAATTGTAAACCCAAGGAAGTTGTGTTATCCTAGAGTAAACTCGTGCACAAGATGATAGTTTGACTAAGTATGTTAAGTCAAACAAAGTGATAATTGATTGGATTCAATTGATCAAGATTGATGAAGCTTGATTTGGAACAAAATTGTTTTGATGATTTGATGTGACGCTGACATGGAAGTTAGATGTGACTGATATTGATTGTTCAAATTGATGTTTGACGAAAGATAAAGCTTGATAAGGAACATCTTCTTGTCAAAATATACCATGGGCTAGTGATTTGACTTGGTGCTCACAATTTTTCTAACCAATTTTATTTCATGTTTGCCAATGTTCGGATCACCACATAAGTTGGACGATATATATCAAGATTTAGTCTCGAAGCAAGATGCAAATATTTTCCCCCAATGTCTAGCAATGTTTGAATGACCATGGGTAGATTCTTGGACAAATGGATATGAATTATCTTGCGATAAGATAAGGGTGTTCAAAATAGAGGATTCTCATTCGCATAATGCTTCAAGGCCCAGATAATGTTGGGTAGGGTAGGATCAATGAAAATGACCCATGTCAGGATGTTTACCATAAGAAAGTGTGAAGTGTGCACCAAACCTTCATCAAGATCAAGATAAGGTAGATAAATGGTAATGATTTGGATAAATGGTTCATGGATGAACAAATGATATGGATGGAATGTTGGCTTTATTATGTATGTGTTAAGATGCTTTCTCCTGAACTAGCGCATGTAGATGCTTGATTCTACACATGACACCTATTTTCTAGGTTTTCATCATGGTACCTATCCAAAGTGCCATCGTAGTGGTTTTCACTAGAGGACAATTTTTTTCTTTACTGTTTTTAATCATTTTTCTAATTTTTTTTGGATTTTTTATTTTTTGGATTTTTTTTTATGTTCTGAGAGATTTTAAGCTCATGCTAAACCATCTGGTGATCCTGATGTTGATGTTTCTTTCATAATATTCCATCGATGTCTTGATTGAAGAAGATACTTTGCCAAGATATGTGCACTTGAAAGAAAATTTTGAGAAATCTGTTCTGCTTTGTTGATACCGAAGTTAACTTTGTCTTTGTGCACACATCACGATAAAGTGCCTTCTGAATCCTTATGATGAAGGGTTGTTTCCAATACATGGTCAATGTGAGCATTAGATATCATTTGTGGAGGCATGGATGAAGTGTGTTTAGGAGTAAAGGATGGATTGGCTGATAGTTTGGAATCTTTGACTCTCCAAACTTGGAAAGATGAACATTTATGGATGGATACAAAAGTGGGCATGAAATTAGGGCCAACTGCTTGATATACCTTGTACGTCACTTGAGAAGCCTGATTTTTCATTTGTAAACATCTGTGATGGATACTTTTCCCTCTTTGATTTTTCCCCATAGTTTCTTTGAATAATGGAGTTTGATAGGGATATTATTTCTTTGTAATCTTTGGTATCCATACGCATTTGATTTGTCCTTCATGTTTTACTGCTTATTTTTGTTTGATGATATTTTTCTTGCTTTGATTCAAGTATTTCTTTTGTTGTTGGTCCCAATTTGTGGATGGGGTGATGGGTGGATGAAGATTCATCATGTGGTGGGTTGTATTATTGACATCGGTTTCATCATAAGGATTCTTTGTGCTCCTTATGTTGAAGTTTACTTGAGACAAAGTTGCCCCCAATTTTGTGGAAGTATCACTGATATGTTTATATCCCTTGGTTGTCGAATAACCAAGGCCTTGATGTTTAGGATTGCCAAAAAATTTCACTAGTTCTAGGATACCTTGTTCATGCAGACCTAATCCTTTTCCTTGATAATTCATCTGCTCAAAATTTTTATTTGCAATAGGATATGATTTATCTTGGAAGCAGGGTGCTATTCCTTCTGTACTCTGTCGTGGATCTTCAAAAGTGACAACTTATTTATTCATGAGATAGCTTGCCCAAAGAAAGGTAAGTGATCCAAGTTTATAAGTGATTGGATCTTCCATATGTGGGATGAATGCCTAATTGATATATTTTTCTTGATCTTGTGAGATATCAGATTGTAATACTCCTTCAAGAGGTGTTGATGATTCATTGTGCCCATAAAACTCTTCCTCATGATTCATTTCACAGGATGTTTCTGATTCACAACTTCTGTAGGAGCCTTCTTCATAAATTGTTTCCGCTATGTCTCCAAATTTTTCCATATCTTGGTCGTGTGCAGAAATTGTAAGAGTAGGAGACTCTTGTTTTTTGGTAATGATGTCAAGAGTATGAGAATCTTGTTTTGAATTAACATCATCTACGTGTCCATCGAAAGAAAGTATCTCATGGGTAGGCAGAGGGGTATGTGCTATATGGATTTGATCATCATTTGTGACATATTGTATTGATAGAAGAGTGCCCATTAGATCATTGTAGTATCTTGGAGATACAGATTCTTGATCTTTGATTAATTTTGGAATTTCTTTCGACATGCTTTGGATCAAGTTCTTGACATGGGTCGATTTCAAAGGGTGGATTGTCTACAAGGGATCCTTGGACATTTTTATTAGGAATGGGAAGTGGCTCAATATCCTCTTGATATTTGAGGATTCCTTCACTATCCGTAATCATGAGGTCGATGGATGTCAATATGTCTTGGGAAATACCATTGCCAAACCTTGGTGATAGATGTTGATCATGCTTTGGAATAAATTCTTGAGATATGTCCTCTAACTCATAAGGCGATGTAGAGATATTTTCAATATGATCATCAGTCGATGGATCATGGATTATGTCAATAGGATCAAACAATGTTAACACATCTTGAAATACATCACTAAAAAGTGGCTCTTGATGTACAATGAGTTGATCATCAGATGGGGTAGACATATCTTCATAGTGCTCATTGATGGATTTATTTTGATCATTGTCTTCAACAGTTATGGTGGAAAGAAAGATTGTCAATGTTTTCAACCATAGGATCAAATGATGTTAACATTTCTTGGATTGGATCATTGTTGGGTATCATTGGTGAGTTTTGATCATGATCAAAAAGTGGCTCTTGGTGTGTGTTGATTTGATCGTGGGTCGAGGTGGAAACATCTTCAATGTGCTCATTAATGGATAGACCTTGATCATTATTTTCAATAATTGTGGTGGGGAGGTTGCTAGTGGTTGAACTCTGATTATTGTCCCCAATAGCTGTTAGCTTTTCATCAATCAGATTTTGGATGAGATTTTTGAGTCAAATACAATTTGATGTTGTGTGTCCCTTTGTTTTGTGAAAATCACAAAAGTGCTTCTCATCATACCCTAGTGGTTTCACCATGGGTTCTTGGTAACTCACATAAACATGGATTTTAATGATGTTTTCTTCGATTAGCGGTTGTAAGACAGACTCAATTGGTTCCCCAAGTGGTGTGTATTTTTTTTGTTACCTTGTGAGATTTTCACTTTAAATTGACTTTGTGACGATTGATTTTGGAGTTGTGGTGATTGATCTTTGAGATGCGGTGATTGAGTTTATTGATGTTGTTGATCTTGATACCCAACTTCTTGACATTGGAGATATCATTCTTGATGTTGTTGTGGAGAAAACTCAATGGTTTGATGACATGGTTGAACCAATGAAAGAGTGTATTGATTTTTTGGGTGGAGATGTCTCTTGGCGCAATGAATCAACTACTTTGGCAAGCGAAGCAATTTGATCCTGTAAAATTTGATCTTGATTTTGATCTTGACACCTTTGATATGGTTGATTCAGTTGTAGAGAAAGAAGATTTGGAATGCATCCATGTGGTGCTTGCCTGGGATCATGGACAAATTGATTCTTCATAAGGCTCTAATTCGGTGTGATGTTTAGATTAGGCATGATAGATTGAAATTGGACATTGTTGTGGTTGAGAATAACATTGCTTGGATTTAGGTAACTTTGATTTTGCATGGTGTTACCTTGACTAAAATCAACATAGGGAGTTGCCAATATCTTCGTGGGATTTTGACCAATCTTGGTTTGATTTGCAAGGATATCTATCCCAAAGTTTACCAAGTGTGGATTCAAAATGGTCATGTTTGACAAACTTGTGTTTGGCATGTATGAATTTGGTGGGATAATGTTTTTTGGAACACTCATGTATTGAGAATTTGGTTGATAGATTTTTAGGTTTGGACTTTGATTTAAATCTACCATCGGGAAAGGTGTTCCAAACTTTAGATCAGGCATACTCACATTCGTTGTACTTTTGAGGCTTGGAGGAGACAATGATGCCATGCATAAATGCGAGTTTTGATAATCAATTGGCATTGCGAGACTTGGATAGTTTTGTTGACTTGGATTTCTCACAATGTATGAGTCGAGTTTAAACTCCATGTTTTTCTTGTGTTTTGACCTTGTTGCGAAAGTGAATCTCTAAGGTGTTTAGGACCAATGATGAGATGAAGGATGAAAGGGGTGAATGATATGGGTGTTTAAACTTTTAGGAACTTTAGATCAATGCTAGACTTTAGGACTTGATTTGATTTGATTTGGATTGAGGATAGTTTGACTAAGGGTGTTAAGTCAAACGAGGTGATTATGCACTTGTAAACTCTAGGAAGTTGTGTCATCCTAGAGTAAATTCATACAAAAAGGATAATTTGGCTAGGTGTGTTAAGCCAAACTAGGTGGTTTTAAACTTGTAAATCTTAGGAAGTTATGTTATCCTAAAGGTAAATTCGTTCAAGAGGGTTGATAATTTGACTAATTGTGTTAAGTCAAACAAGGTGATGACGATTCTTCCTAAAAGTCTAGCATAAGTGATGTTTTCAAAGTTTCCAAAATTTTGTTAATGAGATGAGATGATTTTTGAATTCGATGGTTGAGGGATGGGTGAAGTGTTTGACTTGATCCTAGACAAACCTAAGAGGGAATTGTTTACAAGACCAAGGTTTTGAATAACATGCTTTTCCCTAAGAGTATTTCAAACCAAAAGATCAACGTTCACATGGAAAACCATAAGACAAAAGATTGCAAGAACATGTGTGGGGTTCAATTGATCTTTTATCTTGCTTAGATTCAGTTCTTTTTACCACAAACACTTTCTTGATTATGTTTCAAACTGAATGTCTAATGTCCTAATTTCTTTTCATCCCACAAGGTCCATTATGTGGAAATCAAGGAAATTAGGGAAAAAGTTTACTAGTGTTGACTTTGGGAGAAACAAATTGAGATGTTTGAATATTTAGAAGCCTTCTAGAGATAAGAACCCCTAGGGACAAGCAGTAACATGTGGACACCTCCAAGTTATTTTTTCTTTCAAATGGTTTGAAATTTTGATGATTCATTGAATTTTTGTTTTTCTAATGTTTTCAATCCAAGCAAAGTGTTTTCGATGCCAATAACATGCACAATCCTAGGATGAAAATATAGTATTTGTTGGGATCCCACTTAGATAAATCCAGTTGCACATATTCAATTTGGATGATTAGATGCTTGACCACACAGGCTCCCCCTTATAGTGCACTCGCTTCTCGAGTGAGCCAAGCATCAGTACCCATGAATCTCCCATGGCATACTTTTTATCTCTACAACATAACCACATGTATACGTGGGGTGGATTCAAAGGACATGAGCTGTTGCACCAAAAAATAGAAAGGATTTTTGGCTTCTAAACAAAAGTTTGTAGTAAGAGCATCCAGTTTAGGGGTTGCAATGATAGACTCCTTGTGAAGATATCCAAACCCTTAGAACAAGGGAATTATGCATCATAAAGATACTGGGGGAGAGTTATCATGCGATGCTTCCCATTGTCCATGGCTTGCACCGTGAACATAAATTTATACAGTGGTTTGGAAGAGGTTGGCTTTAGCCCATTACCGCTTGAGTCATTCCCTTGGGGTGAGTACTTTTTCCCACCAAGGAAGGACCTCTAAAGGTGCACAATAGAAAGTAAGTGCATTCATAGTTCAATCATCTTTGTTTGCGTGAACAAAGAGAGAACACTCACAATGCCTTTTTCTCACACTAGACAAGTTTTTTTAATTTTAGATCCCAAATCAAAATGTGGAGGCAATATTTTTGACAACTTAATATCAGAAAAAGACTTTTGATTCTCAAGATCGTCGTGAGGTGCGAGAGAAGCACATACATCTTTTCGATGATATTACTTTGTGAAAAATATTACAAAGCACTAAATGCAAATGTTTATTTTAATTTCCAAAGGAAAAATTGAGTTCATTTTAAAGCCCTAAAATCAAAATGTGAAGTTGATTGTTCAATTTTAGACCAAATCAAAGAGCCTAGTGAGTTTCTAAGTTCAATTTTAACCAAGCTGAAAAGATCAAGTCAAATGGTTAATTTTAAACACAAAAAGAAAGGTGAACTGGTTTAAAACAAAAAATGAGAGTAGAAAATGGAAGTTGTAGATTGTTATAACAAGCATTAAAAAATGCTTTTTCCAATTCTCCATTTCAATGTTTGATTTTCTTTAACTCAATCTTCTCCAAAGATTGTTTTTGATGCTTCACTATTGTGAGCTCTTCGTGCAAATGAAAATCCCCCTCCTTCGCTTTCCTATAAAAAAGAAAATAATCATGCAAGGATCAAATTATTTAATTAAATTCATTTTCATTATTAACTTGACACAATGGAATGATCTCAATTGAAAAGATGAATGATTATGATAAAAATAAAAAGAAGCATTCATAAGTGAATCATGATTTATTACTTGTCGATATTGAATCACGTCAATGAGCAGAAAAAGAAAAACTTAAATACCTTCAAGTCGATATGAAATGCTTCACATTAATATTAAACCATTCTTACCTCCCAGGTGCCAAGGACAACAAAAGATAACAATATCAATGTCAAAAGTTATGGCACTGAAATAATCAAAACAATCATCAATGTGCAATAAGTTTAGTTCCTAATGCATTCAATCCAAATATTTTATTTGAACAAAAAAACATATAATGCATCCCAAGGATAGTTAATGAGCAGGGACCAATAATCTCACAATGCCACTCAAACTAGGTAGAGACAAGATTGGTGATTTAAATGTATTCAACCATGTGCTTGCTAAAAATGATTAAGTGTTTCCTAAGCAAAAGGAACTCAAAAGATCTTAAGCAAGACTCATGACCTTTAATGCTATGTGCAACCTGCAAAGAGTGATTAGACGACCATGATGATTTCATTTCACTTGTCAGTGAATTAAATGAATGTGGGGGTTGTATCGAATAAATGAAAATAAATGGTTAGAGACTAAGAAGATCAATCTAAGATTCACCAGCTAGTAAAAATGTTTATATTGATGGGATGGTGCGGTTGAAGTGACATTTAAGCTCAGTGTAACATCAACAACTCTTAATGTGCATAATATTATGACTTTTCCTGTGACAGTACTCATAGAAAATCACTTTGTGAAGACTATGTGGAAGCTGTTGTTAAACACGCAATGTCCATCTACCTATACATTCATGCTACAAATAATATGAGATGAGCTGTGAAAAGAAGTCAATGGTAATAACTTTTAAAAAAAAATCAACGCGACTATAGACCAAATAAGTGATTGATGTGTTTCAGTTGATAGAGAAATGATTGATTGATAGTGAGAAACCTACCACCCGTCGCACCGTAATTGAATGTCAATAAAAAAAGTTCAAATTTGTGGGTTTTCCCCCCACAAACTGACCAAACTGTGGGAAAAACCACTCTGTATTCCCACAACTAAAAAAAAGAAAAGAAGGTAGAATCAGATTTTCCATTAGCAAAAAACAATTGTTTCTGCAAATAGGAAACCATAGTCCATAGATGAACACAAAACAACCCATCACTCAGAAATCGACATCTTATGTAAACCCTCAAACAAGCAATCAAATTCCCAGATTCAAACAACCCTTTCAATGCCTGCATTTGTTAGTCCTACATAAAAGTCTTCCTATTTTTTATGAGAAGCTTGAAGACACACCCCTCCACCGGTTAATACCTCTCAACTAGGCTCTCATCAAGGCCATAGTAGCAGTAGGATGACAAGGAAGATGACAGTGAAGAAATTCCTAGAAAGTGAGAGATGTTTGGGCATTGCATGATCACGAGGCTGCAAAGCATTTATTGAATTCTTAATAGAAAAAAATGCAGACTTGATTCTTTGCCTCTGAGGGTAAAGTCTGAGATGCTTACCCTTTCAAATTTTATTGGACAAGGCCCTCCATGTAATTGATATCTTTTCTAGTGGAATATAAGATGAATTTGTTCCAAAAGGAAAAGCTAATAGAGGAAACATGAACACATTCAGAGAGAAATAAACTGTATCTGAGCAAAGGAAAACATAGGCAGGGGATGGTCTTCCAATTCAAAGAAATCTACTTCAAACATACTGACCTCCAGAACTATAAGAAATAGTATGGAGAATAAAGCTATAGCAAGGCTTGTTCAAATTATGATTTGATCTCTTTAGATTACTTGTTTTCAGGATACATAAATATTAAGCATTTATCATACATAAATAAAAAGCAGACTTGATTCTTTGCCTCTGAGGGTAAATTCTAAGATGCTTACCCTTTCAAATTTTATTGGACAAGGCCTTACATGTAATTGATATCTTTTCTAGTGGAATATAAGATGAATTTTTTCCAAAAGGAAAAGCTGATAGAGGAAACATGAACGCATTTAGAGAGAAATAAACCGTATCTCAGCAAAGGCAAACATAGGTAGGGGATGGTCTTTTGGATAGACGGGATTGCAAATCAAAATAATGTATGATCTAATGAAATCCTGCAAAGAAATTATTAGTATTTTTGAATCTTGGACTCACGAAATCAGGTGCACCAATAGTTAGTATCATGTTAGTCCAAAATTAAAAAAACAAATTACAAAAACTATCTTAACAAGACTGCCCAAAAATGGAAACAAGTGCATAGGAAAAAATATTAGATGCACAAAAAGACAACCTGCATGCATAGAATCAGAGAATATATGCATGATATTGCAAAAGAAAATGCATAGGAATAAGTGTTGAACACATAGTTTCACAGGGTAAATAAGCAATTTTCTAAGATCAAATGCGTAGAAAATGAAGACAAATGTGCAAGAACATTAGATGAATGCATAGGAATATGATGTGAATATGCAAAACTGAGAGTTAAATGTGCCAAAACATCCTTCCATGACTATCTACACACACAAAACTCAAAATTTGATGTTAAATCTGGGGCAGGCCCGCCTTCTAGCGCCATTTTGTGGATTCTAAATCTGCAATAGGTTAGACTTTGACAAACATGGTCAAGATAAATCTATAAAAAACTAAGCATCCCTATGAAATATAGAGTCATGTTAAGTAAGAAAATAAGAAAGCTAAATAAGACATACAATAACATGAATCAAACTTATCTCATAGTGGATTGGTGCCACTTTGTTGTGTAGGAAGCAACCCTTTCCCAATCCCTGATAAGCAAAATATGACAAGATGATAGAGATGAAAATGCAAGAGATTTTGCATCAAGCTATATTGTTCTCCAATTGTGTTGTTGCAAAGCCTTGCTTTTATAGATTCAATGTTAGAAGTGTGAGATATTTGGATGAATGTGGGATCATTCATAAGCCAATGACAAGATGCCACTTGTCAAGATTTGAGAGGATGAGGAATGTGCAAGTTTTGGCCAATGTGCCAATTTGGAATATGAATTTGCATGAAATGACATGTTTAAGGGGAATGAAAGGTTAATTAAATGCCAAGTTTGACTTGTGCAAGAGACATGTAAGAGCATGTGTAAGAGCATTTAATGCTTTGTTAGAAGGGACAAGTCCTTTGGAGTGAAGATTCAAATTTGAAGAATATTCCATCTTGATGCCCTTTTGAAAGTAATTAGAAGAAATAATAAATCAAAGAAATGATTTATTGGTGCAAGTGGGGTGGGTTAGTTAAGAGTTTAGATTTGACTCAAGTTGAGTCAAAAGCTAGAGAATGGGTGATTATGATTAGAGGGTAATTAATCTAGATTAATTAACTTGGAGGATTTTAGGGGTTTTATATTTGATTTATTGAATCAGATAAGAAGAACTTAAGGACTTTAATTAAATAATTTGATTTATTTAATTAAATACGATGAAGCTAGGGAATTAATCAATAAAAATTTTTCATTGATTAATAGTAGAATTGGATGTTAATTAGAGAGCGGGATGCATGATGTTGATGTCTATTTTACGTGTCTACAAGCTGAAAGATCATTTGGCATAACATGGATCTATGTGTCTAATGTGGCCACTCCAATTGTAAGAGGCAAAGTGATCACACCAGACAACTTTTGTCGTACATTGTCAAATCCAATGAGAGATAAGGAGGAATGTTGGATGGTTGATCTATCGATATGGAGCCTATCCAAGAGATTGACAATACACACATTAATTGTGGAGCCATTATCAACAAGGGTTCTCTTGATTCCTATGCATTTCTATTGAGATATGATCATGAAAGCTTCAAATTTGTTTTGTACTTCCAAAGGAGGGAGCTCACTTTGGTGGAAAACAATGCCAAGATTCAAGCCTTGGATCATAGTTGCAATGGCATTTGCTTGTGAATTAAAAGGGATAGGAATTTGTTGTAAGGCATCCTGCATCATATTGTGATAGTGAGGGGAGGCTTGGATAAGGTTCCATAAAGATATTTTAGTGGGAGTATTCCTTAGTTGGTCAACAAGGTCATACTCCCTAAGGAAGGAATTGAAGCGAGGGGTAACAAGAAGAATAGGAGGGGATGAAGGTAAGGGTGTTGAGGTTGATGGTTGGGAATGTGGGTTGTTGCAAGTTCCATGCATATGAGAAATACCAGTATTATGACTTAATTGTTGAAACACATTAGGCTTAGGTTGGGAGAGTGTAAATTAAGGTTTAGAAGGTGGAGAAAGGATGAGTTGAGGTTGGATAATATTAACATCCTTAGAGAAGAGTCTAATAGAGGCTCTACATCTTCTTGTAAGGGTATAATACTATTAAGGAAATGGGTAATCATGGGATTATGAGGAGAGGAAGGATTAGGATAGGGTTCTATTTGATTATAAAAGGTCATGTGCATTTGTTCCATACTATCGACCTGAGTAGGAGAGTTTGGAAGAGATTCATCACATGTTGCACTACAAGGGGAGGAGGCATCAATAGAAGTATCACTATGAGTTTCAAATAGGTAGGAAGGTCAATAGGCTTATGACTCTTAGGAGGAGGATATTCTAACACCAACATGTTCTCATTGCATCGAGGAGGGACATGAGAAGAAGGACAAGGTTGATCATCATAGTGAGGGAGACTAGGTAAGGTAATGTTTAGAAATGTGCTTATAATTTCATGTTCTTGTGTTAAACTATCTTCCCAAAGGGGATGAGGAGAAGAAAAAGCAAGAGTATCATGATGCTCAACAATTGTAACTTCTTTTAACAAGATACCTTCACCACTAGAAGGAGAGGTATCAAGAGAGGAAAAATTATGATCATCATGATTATCTATGTTTGTATTTACTTCTAACACATCATCCTCACAAAGAGGAGTGATAGTAGGTTGTGTATGTTCAAGACAATTATAATTTTTTTCATTCGCTAGACTCTCATAACTAGGGAATGCATTGAAAGAATGATTAACATGTTTATTTACTAACTTATTTAGTGAAATATTAGAAATAAATGAGACAAACATGTTTGAAAAATTTACAATGCAATGTAAAGACTAAAAAGGAAATACAATTTTTAGATTACAAAGAAGGCAATTTGTTGATTACACTATGAATGATCTAAAACTGAAACTTTATAAATGAAAAATTGAAAATGTATAATGCATGAAATGAGATAAATTAAGCTAATTCTAATAAAATACATGTAATAGAAACACAACCTATTGATACAGGTAGGTAACGACACAAAACAAAAGCTGGAAAATAGGGTTTTCAGCTCTGTAAAGGGCAGTTTCAGAAGCCTGAAGGGACCAAGTCACCTAGGATGGTGACTTAATCCTCTTGGTGATATTTTTTTTAGATTTTCAAGTGTTTTGGACTAATACAGGTAGTTTCTATATTGGATGATGTAGGCCGAACAAAAAAATGCAAAAGTGCAAAGAGATTTAGTGTTCTATAATGCAACCTAAATGTACTTTCACTAATGCAAATTTTTGAAACCCTAGGAGGGTGATCCCACAAAGCTGGTTTACAATTTCTGAGAGGATCTGATTTTTGCTGAAAACACATATTTTTAGAAAATATAATGATTTAAGCCTTTAAAATTTCCATTTTAAGGATTCTAATTGAAGAGGGTTTGATCAAACCACCTTAGATCAAACCCCCTTGGATAGAACCTCGCTAGTTTTGAACCATACCTATAAATGAGTCTCCTTTACACCTATCAAAATGCTGATAAAAAATCACTTTTGATTTACCTTTTGAGGGATCAAATGAATTCATTTAAAATTTATTTCAAATGATTATGGTAGTCCTCGAAATGAGCTATCCCATGAATATAATTTTAATATGTTTTGGTTTTATTATGTATGTGTTTTTTTAGTTTTATTAAACATAGGCTTTTCACCAAAAATCAAGCTCTTTGTTTTGCACATGTGGAAAAATAGAAAATTATCAAAATAATTTTTTTTAAAATATGTTCATGTTGGGTATTGATTTCCTTGATCCACTAAAAAAATAAAATTTGAATTTCGATACATACATAAAAAGTTATGTTGTATACAGTCCACCTATGTCTGAATTGCAATTGGTTTGACTTCGAAACTCTATTAAGGAAAAAAAATTCAATAAAAAACTATGAGACCAAATGAAAGTGCTAGATATCATAGTTACAAATTTAAATTCAAAAAAAATCTAATTTTATCCTTCATACAAAAAAGTTATGTTGTATACGGTGAGCGTCACTTTTTAAAAATGTTGTTTTCTGAAAAAAACCAATTTTCGTGGGAGATGGAAAAAGAAGTGCAATCTTATTCCAAAAATTTTGAAAAAAATATTTTTAGAATCTACAGAAAAAATATGATGAGACTCTAGTTTGCATCATCCCCAAATTCCTCACGGTTTAGCCACTATAGGTGCTCGAATGTGAAGATTTGGTTAAAAATAATAATCTCAGTGTCCAGTTTGGCCAAAAATTGTAAACCACTATTGTGGGATCACCCAGGATGTAAACTAAATAATGAATAATGTGATGCAATGCAAATATAGGATGCTAAATAAGTCCAAATTAGAAGAGAGGATAAGAGAGTCGGGTTCACCAAAATGAACTGCCAAAAACATATGCAAGAAGCGAAAGAGGATCCCCCAATGAGCTTCTAGGGTTTTTCACCTTGAAGCTAACTTTGGAAGAATGTGGCTCTTTTTCACCTAATGATATTATTTTGGGTGAGTTCATTCAAATAAGGTTAAGGGCTTAATGTGATTTGTGTGATGATGTCCTAAATGCTAGAAATGGAAATAGAAGCTAACTATGAAGGTACAACCTATGAAATGTAACTATGTTTGAATACACATTGTGATATACAAGAATGTACAAAATAACCTAAAAAATATGAAGAAACTATTACACAAATGGATAAGGTTGAATAAGTGTGCACCTAGAATCTTGTAGCGGCTAGAAATGTTGTTGAATTTGATGCAAATTCTAAAAGGGACACTTGTGCCAAGTTGGGCGACTTAGTCCTTCTTTGGGAAAATTCTGGAAAACTGCTCCAAGGCCTATTTTTGCCAAATGGGTGTCTGGAAATGTGAAAATCATAGAAAGGCCTATCTAGTGGGACTAGGTCACCATTCTTGGTGACTTAGTCCTCTTCAATATTTTTGGAATTTCTAAAGGGGAAACAAAAGCCCTAGGTTTCCACATTGGTTCTTCACAGTTGTCTATTTTTGAAACTTTGATATTCAAGCTTGAAAGTGAATTTTGGTGGATGATTGGACTTTGCATGCAAGGGGTGGTTTTCAACAAGCCTTCAAAGTCTTCAATGATCTCCAATGTACCTAAATTTGCAAACACACAAGGGAAAAAAGATAAAATGTTGATTGTTAGGGATTGGGGGTTTGCCTTGGTCAAACCCCTTTTAGGTAACTAAACCAAAATTAAATAGAAATGTAAAGCATGAATATGAAACAATGGAATAATTGATTAATTTACCTTGCAATGATGAGATATCTTGTGTTGTTGCAACAATCAACCCTTGAATGCTGCAAAAATGATGTCTTGTTGACTTGGAAGGATCAAACCCTAGCTTGCTTGAGAAGGAGTGAGGAGAGATTGAGAGGAGAGGTGAAAAATGAGTGTTGCATAATGCATTTACCTAATGCGAAATTAGGGTTTTGAGGCTTATTCATACAATTTATGCCCTAATTTTTTTGCAATAACATCATATTGAATGACCTTAGGGTTTTAGAGACCAGAATCCCAAAAGAAATTAAGTTAAAATTAAAATTTAAGCCACATGGGACTAGGTCGCCAAAGGTGGCGACCTAGTCCACCTAGGAAATTTTCATTATTTTTTCAGAGATTAAAATATAATTATTAGAGTTTGTCAGGATTCTCTCATGAAAACTCACCAAGATAGGAAATGCATGTGTATTAAGGGGTCATTATACCATAATAGAGGATTGATTAAGTGATGACAAGCCTAGGAGAGTGTGAAAATGTTTTACAATACCTTACAACACTTTGGCACAAGGCTTGGAAAGAGGTAAAAAGTGGTTGAAAAGGGTCAAAATTCCATAGGAAAAGGTCCAAATGAGAAAAAAGTGGCAATGTCCACTTTCTGGCAACACAACAATAATTTTGCAAACTGTAATAGAAAACTGAAAGCAATCGAGAGAAGAAAAGAAAAGTAATTTCAAGTCTTGAAATTTGTAAAGTCAAAGTCAAGAGGGACTAAGACACTAGGAAGGGAATCTTGGTCCTCTTGGTGAGATTTTGAAGTTCCACGGATTGAAACAGACAATAAATAACAAATAGAGGGTTCTAAGGAAAAAATACCCTAAGAGGGACTAAGATGCCAAGAAGGGCGTTTTAGTCCTAGGAAAGGTTTTTGTCAGAAAAAATAATAATTTTGAGTTGTTTATAGTATCCACAGGTTTCCTATATAGGGATCCAATGTTTAGAAACCAAAAACTATGCAAATTGATGCAAGTTAAAGTAACTAATAACAAAAAATTGAATGCAAATTTGAATGCACTTTTTTTAATTTTAAATGCAATAAGAATGTTTCTAAATGCAATTGGAATGATTAACAACACACTTTTCAGTTTTTCAATGAAATGAAATGATGCAAGAAAGTAAAAATGCCACTTATATGCACTTTCACTAATGCAAATATGAGAAACCCTAGATGCAATTTCACTAATGAAATATGCAAGAAACCATAGATGCACTTTCACTAATATAATATGCAATGAATATAATCTAGATCTAAGACTTTTATGAACTCTACATCATAAAATGAATGCTCTACAAGGTCGAGTTCACCAAAATGAATCGTAGAAAAAATAGGGTGAGGGCGAGTTCACCTATTTCTCTTAGTTCATTTGATATTGTCCTAAGAAACCTAATTGGATTGACCATCAACCTCACAAGGTGAGTCAATTCTCCATTAGGATGACCTAGGAAGGGTTTTCTGTCAACTTTTATGGGTTCACTACTAAGCAAATACTTGGAAAAGACAAATAAGCATTCTACCTACAAAACCTAGATATGTAAGCTAAATGAGGGATGCAAATGATGAAATTATGTAACAAGATAGGATGTGTGTACCTAGGAAGTTTGGAGATTTGATGAGCATTCCAAAAATGCAAAGAAGCTATCCAAATATGCCAAGGAGGACAAAGATGCCCTTATTGTTGTCTTATTTCTGCTACCATTTTTTATGGAAAATGTAGAATCTTCGGAACTTGAAACATAATCTCAAAGAATCTTTGAAAAATACCCCTGGGAGGACTAAGATGCCTTAGGTGGTGTATTAGTCTCATTCTATATTTTTGAAAACTCTGAATGTGGTCTTGAGCTCCAAGGTTTTCACTTGCTTCCTCTCAGATCTTAGGTTTTAGAGCTTCTGAATTTGACCTATAGGTGAGTTTCCATGAAGATGAAAACTTTGCAATGCAAATTTTCAACTTTGCAATCTTTCACTCCAAATGATCTTCAAGTCTTCAACCTAAATCTATAATCACAAGCATACAAGAGAGAAAAAACTTGTTGACTGTGAGTAAATAGGGGTTTGCCTTGGTCAAATCCCTTATTGGTAATTAAATCTTGAAATGAAATAGAATAATGAATGGAAATGATGAATGAACAACATGCAATGTTACAACTCACCAAACCCTTTTTGTAAAGTCTGCAAAATTGTGTGAAATGGCTAGCTTGAATGTAGATCATGAATCAATGGAATGCTTTGATAGATCTTGCTTGAATCAAAACCCTACATAACAAATGCTAGTGGAAAAATACACATGATGCAAATAGATCCTTTGATTTGATGCTTGAATCTTGATGATGGCTCCAAAATTCTTGGTGAACTACTCTTGAATGCTTTACGATGCTCTCTTGAAATTTCTAGAATGCATGGATATCTTGTTAGGAGAAAAATGAGAGAAAGAACCATGTACTTATACTTATCTATGCTTAATAGATCTTGAAATTACATCACACCAAGCTGACATAGGAAAACACTAATTAAAGGAGGCTAAATCTTGCCAGAATTTGAAATTAAATCTTCAAAATAAGCTGAGGACTAAGATGCCCTAGGTGGAATCTTAGTCTCGAGGCTCATATCTCAGGGCACAAACTCCAAAATGGGACCTTTTCAGGTGCATTCAAAATCAGGGTCCCAAGACCTTTGGGGGACTAAGACGCCCTAGGTAGAATTTTAGTCCCAACCCAAAAATGAGGGACACACGGACATAATCATTAAATAATTATTTTCCCTTTTATGATTGTTGGGATTATCTAAAACAATACGTAGTTTATTAGGCTTGTGGATGCAAAATAGGGCCAATTAAGACACAAAGAAGGATAAATAAAGCAAGGCGGACCGAAACAAGTGTGAAATGCAAGGGTATGCATTTTCCTACACTACATTTAGCCCCCACTTTAGTGAGGGGATGAACTTTCCTCAAACTCACACTAAAGTAGCCAACCACACAATCAAGAGGGGTTCAAATGTACGAATGCTAGTAAGATAGGATAACAATAATCAAGAGGGTGGCCAATGCCCCAAGTTCAAGATCTTATGATAGACCAACATAAGAACAAAGGAACACACATGTAGATGATATATGAAGCCATAATCAAATTGAAAACATACACCATCAAAGACAAGAAAAAGAAAAAAAAAAGAAAAAATGCAACAGATCAAGCTTCGACTAGCCATCCAGCACGGATGACCAGGTCTAGGTTGTTTGTCCAAAAATATTTACAAGTGGAACATGTTGTCTACTATTCAAACAAAAGTGCATGCTCATGAGGTCTAGTGAAGCTATTTTTCCACTAGGTGAGCCCCAAGAAGTCCATATCAACGTCATACCCCCATGACTATGATAAGGACAAAAATAAAATGCATGCACACAAGGGCTAGTGAAGATAGTTGTTCACTAGGTGAGCCCCAAGAAACCATATCAAATCCATACCTCAATTAATTTAATAAGGCACCAAAAGAAAATGCACACTTACAAGGGCTAGTGAAGTTAGTTTTTCACTAGGTGAGCCGCAAGGGGCCATATCAAATCCATACCTCCATGAATTTAATAAGGCACAAAAAGTAACACAACAATAAAGAAGGATGTTCAAAGGGATTTGTATTAGTGCAAGGTCTTAATCTTAGGGGACATTGTTCCTAATGTCTCCAAAAGAGGACCAATCAAAGGATAAAAGAGTCACAACCTAGGTAATGTAGTGTATCACATTACCACTAAGAGAAATGTAATATGCTAAGATAGATCATGCTCTTGAAGGAAATTACTCCCAATGTCACCACAAAGAGAAAAACACATCGTATGAAGTAAGAAAACCACATCAAGGAGCATGAAAAACAAATGCAAATGAAATCATGCCAAAATAATGCCAATGTATGCCCCCCCTTTAAAGAAATTTCTAACACCATGCTATGAGAAATTGAAGTAGAAAAACATGAAAATGAAAAAGAGGGCTTCCCCCCAGAAACACATAAGGGATCTATGGATTTAGGGTTAGTATCTATCTTTGTTGCAATGATATTAGAGAGCTTGGAACTGTCATCATTCCCCAAATACACATAGAACTGGAAGAATGACACAAAGAGAGTGAAAAAAAAGGAAAATATTTTGGGTCAACATGGAAGAGACATAGGCTGTCTCGATGCCTTGGATCATCCCCAAAAGGAAAATATAAGACAAACATGAAAAGAGACAAGAAAAGGTAATGAAAAATATTTTGGGTGAACATGGAAGAGACATAGGGTGTCTTGACACCTTGCATCATCCCAAAAAGGAAAACAAAAGAAAAAAGGAAAATGAAAGAAAACATAAATGGAAAGATGAAGAGCTTATGACATATAGAAGAATGAAGGTACAAATAGAGGCATGCACAAAGAGATAGGGATCATCAAATAGATCATCACAGGGGATCACAATACACACATGCAATCACACAAAAGAAAGAAAATAGACTATTAGGGCATAGGTGAGTCAACTTAAAGCAAGTCATCCACCTCCCAATCTTAGTCTATATAAGTGGAAGGTTGATAAAAAACCTAAGGGACAACTAAAAATGCCTTACTAGGGCAAGGCCATCTACTTATTTCCCCCACTGAGTGCAAGGTAAGAATGAATTGAGGTAGGTGATGAGAAGGATCATGTAATAGTGAGAACGGAATATTCTACAACTATTACATGACAAGAGGTCCCATTTTAAGGGATTATTTCTATAATGTCAAATTCTTGAAGGATTCTTATTACAATTTGACATTTATCAGTAAGGTGCCAAATAATTCTATGATATGTACAGTACTTCATATTATCTTTAGGGAATTTACTTCTAGTACAAGGTGGGAGTTTACTTCGACCTATGTCTATAAGATGTTTCAGTTGTCATTTGATTTCTGTTTGGGTGTGTGAGAATATGTAAGGTGCTTTGATAGATTCACCAACTTCTCTAGTTGAAGGTTGAGGAGGAGGACCTTAGATGATCCTATCATCATTATCATTTTTGTGAGTCATTGGTTGTTCTTTAGGTAGAATGACATTGATATCAAGGGGAGAATGAAAGATCATCGTACTATCACTATGAAGTCTTAGGTATTATTGAGGAGGTTGTATATTGTGAGGTGGATCTTAATATCTAACCCTATTGTGTTTTCACTAGTTGATATTTTCTCTAGGAGTTGATGAATTTCATGTTCACTTGTTGTGTCACATCCTTGTTTGCTCAAGATTGTGAATCATTTTCCATATGTTTCTTCTAGGTTAATTGGAGTGTTTGTTACTTTGTTATCATAGGATGGTTGAGTATTTTTTTGTTTAGAGGAACTAAGTTCACCTATTGTGGCGAACTTAGGTTCAAATTTTGTTTCCGTTTCAGGATGTAAGTAACAAAACATCTCAATAGGTGGTATTGTAGGGGGATTTGGGTTGTTTCATGGATGAATAAAAGGATGCATTATCTTCAAGGTTGTTAAGGAAGTAATTAAGGAACATATTCATGTTGTCATCATTTTCTCCAATGATGTCAACATCACGAGGAGGACATGCATTAGGAGCTAATTGAGCATGAGTTTGTTCATTATGATTAGGATCATTGCCAAATGCACAACTTGACACATCTACCAAAGATTTAAGGGACATCCAAAAATTTCCAAAGCACATATCCATGATGCAAGATTGGCAAAATGCACTTGAAAATAAAAGAAATTGAGATAACAACAATTTTGAAAACTATAAAAAAAATTAAAGAAGCCAAGAGAAGCACAAAAAATAAATTTCAAGTCCTAAAATTGCAAAGTCAAAGTCAATAGGGACTAAGCTGCTAGGTAGGGCATCTTGGTCCTCCTCATGAGATTTTGAAGTTCCAGGGACTAAAACAAACAATAAACAACAAATAGAGGATTCTGAGCAAAAAAAAACTAAGAGGGACTAAGACACTAGGAAGGGCGTTTTAGTCCTAGCAGAGGGTTTTTTTCAGAAAAACACAAAATTGTAAGTTGTTTATAGTGTCAAAATTTTTCCTATTCAGGGATTTGATGTTTGGAAATAGAAAACTATGCAAATGGATGCAAGGAAAAGTAACTAATAAAAAACAATTGAATGAAAAGTTGAGTCAATTCTTAATTAGGAGGACCTAGGAAGGGGGTTCTTTAAGCTTTTAGGGGTTCACCACCAAGAAAATGCTTAGAAAAGACAAATAAGAATTCAACCTACAAAACCTAGTTATGCAAGCTAAATGAGGGATGCAAATGATGAAATTATGCAACAACAAGATAGGATGTGTGTACCTAGGAAGTCTGGAGATGTGATGAGGATTCTAGAAATGAAAAGAAGTTGTCCAAATATGCCAGGGAGGACAAATATGCCCTTACTATTTTCTTAGTCCCGATGTTTTTCGGGGCAGATGCAAAATCTTCAAATCTCATAACAAAATCTCAAAGAATCTCTTAAAAATACCCCTGAGAGGACTAAGATGCCCTAGGTGGCATATTAGTCCCATTCTAGATTTTTGGAAACTTTGAATGTGGTCTTGAACTCCAAGGTCTACACTTGCTTCCTCTTAGATCTTAAATTTTGGAACATCCAAATTTGACCTGTAGGTGAGTTTCTGTGAAGATGAAAACTTTTTAATGCAACTTTGTAACTTTACAATCTTTCACTCCAAATGATCTTCAAGTCTTCAACCTAAATCTATAATCATAAGCATACAAGAGAGAAAAAAAATGTTGATTGTTAGTAAATGGGGGTTTGCCTTGGTCAAACCCCTTGTTGGTAATTAAACCTTGAAATGAAATAGAATAATAAAGAGAAATGATGAATTAACAACTTGCAATGTTACAACTCACCAAAACCTTGTTGTAAAGTCTACAAACTTGTGTGAAATGGCTAGCTTCAATGTAGATCTTGAATTAGGGGGATGCTTTGATAGATCTTTCTTGAATTGCTTGCTTGAATCAAAACCCTACATCACAAATGTTAGCACAAAATAACACATGATGCGAGAATCTCATTCAATATGATGCTTGAATCTTGATGATGGCTCCAAAATTTCTTGATGAACTTCTCTTGAATGCTCTATGATGCTCTCTTCAAGTTGATAGAATTCTTGGATATCTTGTTAGGAGAAAAATGAAAGAAGGAACCTCATATTTATGATTATTTATACTTAATATCTTGAAATTACATCACACCAAGCCAACACAGGAAAATAATAATTAAAGGAGGCTAAATCCCACTAGAATTTGAAATTAAATCCCAGAAATAAGCCAAAGAGGACTAAGATTCTCTAGGTGGCGTCTTAGTCCCGAGGCTCAAATCTTAGGTCACAGACTCCAAAAGGGACCTTTTCAGGTGTATTCAAAATTAGGGTCCCAAGATCTTTGGGGGACTAAGATGCCCTAGGTGACATTTTAGTCCTGACCCAAAAATTAGGGACACATAGACATAATCATTAAATGATCATTTTCCCTTTGATGATTGTTGGGATTAGCCAGAAAAAGATGTAGTTTATTAGACTTGTGGATGCAAAATAGGGCCAATTAAGACGCAAACAAGGATAAATAAAGCAAGACGAGCCCAAACAAGTGTGAAAATGCAAGGGTATGCATTTTACTACACTACATAAATAAATAGAAAAAATATATATTTATTTATTGAAACAAAATGTAAATATATGATTTATGTAAGTTCTATGAGGATCAATAAATGTTTATAAATATAGAATTTAGTTAAGTCATTTATGTGATTCATTTTTTAACAAACTATTAATACATGCTTATTTACTATTAATTATTTAAATTCCACAATCCTCTTTCCTCACAAAAAAACTCTCCAATACCTAATATATATCAATAGATATTACAAACTTTATTTTCTCAAAGGCTTAAGTACATCAAGTAAATCTCTCTTGATTAGTTTTTTAACAAACTACTTGTGTGTTAAAAACATATGACCCATTTTTTTTTTGCAAAACATGGACCTCCATTTTTTATTTTTCCTTTGTACCTTATATGCTACTTGTTTTCTAGTCTTTTATTTAGTTTTCTTTTTCTTTTTTTTCCCTAAGTTTTATTTTGGATATTTTTATCTCTTACTTGGTTTTAAGAGCTCGACACCCTAGCATGACAAAAAAGGAATCTCCAAAACCCTATTCAAGTTGCAAACTAAGATATCACCATGTTTGGATTTTAGAGTTTGTCATCCCTACATAACCTTAAAATAATTTCAAAAACTCGAATTCTTAGGATATGATGTCACCCCAACCTATATGTTCTCTCTACATTAATGAAAATTTTTTAACTTTCAACTTTCCACTTTTACCTTTTTATTTTGCATGTTGTGTCATTTTTCTCATTATCACATGCACATTTTCCTCTTTCAATCTTTGATTTTGTTGTGCTTCTATCATTATTGATAGATCTTTTTCTTTTCCTTGTATATACTTACTAGTGTTGTTATTGTTCATGTTCATTACTATATGAAGAGTTATTTTTGTCTCTCATTTTTTCCCCAATTACAATGTAGGGTTTATCTCTTTGGTTTATTAATGGTAGCATCTTTTCTTTTTTCATTTTATTTTTTATTGTTTACATGTTCACAATTCTTTTTTGTTTGTGGGTTTTTCCTTTTTTGTGTGGTAGGGTTTCTCTTTTGGTGTTTTCCCTGCATTTGAAGATTTTTGTTTTCATTTTTAAATTTTATTTTTTTTTGTAATTATGTCCTCTTCATACTTTTGTATTTAGATGAACTAATAAACCTATTTGTCAAGGTTCTTACTTATTTTGTATTTGGTGACACCACCCTCAAGAATACTTTAATGTTGACTTCCATACTTACAAAAATTTCAAAAATTTCAAAGTCAAGATTTCACTTTTCTTTGTGTTTGCATATCCATGTATATGTTTATTTGAAATATTGATCCCTAAAATTTTCTAGTTCTTTCAAAATTAGTATTTTACCCATTTTCTTTAATTGGGTACTAACTTAAACATTTTATTAAAATAGCGATCCCTAGTATTTAAATGTCTCTTTATTTGAGGATCACTATTTCAACATTTCCCTTGATGGGGTACTAACATTCATTCTATTGAAATGCCAATCCCTAATATTTTTTGACTCTATGCTTTTAGGATGGTTATTTCAATATTTTCCTTGACTAGTTATTATAATGTCACATATTGTATCCTATGCAATTTCACATTACATACGCCTTCCATTTTAGTTACAATTAAGATAATTATGCTCTTTAATCCTAATCTTATCCCAAACCATCCTTCAACACCGACCATGTCTAGTTCCTCAATTTTTGATTTTGATTTCCACTTATACTAGTGAGCGCCACACAAACATCCACATTCCATGCAAGAGCCCCCCAAAAATTTGCAACTATGTTAGTCATTGGGATGATACACTTACCACATTTTAGTATTCCAACACCTCTTCCAATCTGCACTTTCATTGAGAATTATTCAAACATGATATTTGGAACAAAAAAACTTCCTTCTTTGCCTCTAATATTTATCTTTTAAACTTGATTAACAATTCTCTATCATTCTAAAACACTCTCTAGCTCTCTTTCTCATTAACAACTTTCTAAAGCTCCATCATTCCACCATTTATATGATCACAATGATATCTTGCAAAGCTCCATTGTTATAATTGAAGAGGTCACTCTCATCTTAAGGATTCTTTCCTCTTCTTCATTGCACAAACAAGACACTTTGCTTCTATGCTTGGGCATGGCGGCTCTTTTAGATTTTTTGTTGAGCATATTGTCTATTTTTTTAGCATATTTTTCTTTCCATTATTTTATGTTTATTTCTACCATTTTTTGTAAGGCTATTTATGGAGGTGGGAACACCAAAACGGGGGTTTGATTGAGGCAAACTCTTATATAACCACCCAACCCATCTCTTTGGTATTATGTGTGTAGATATAAGTGGAGTTGTTTGGAGGGATTCTTTGATCGTGTTGGACGTCTTCAATGATACTCTAAACTCTCATTTGTTACTTAAATTATTTAAGTTCATTTATCATTTCCATTCATTTTATTCCATATTTGTTGAGTAGTCGTATTCCATAGTCTTTCTTATCCAAAATATTAAATAAAATATCATGTTTTTCTTTGTGTAAATTTCTATTTTCTATCCATATGGGACACTAGTACAACACATTATCATCTGATGACCATGCATTAGTCTTGGAAATAGAGCTTTTCAAGCTGTCTAAAAATCCTTTGTGTGCTATAATTTTAACCTCTGAGGCCTAAAGAGTTTAGATAATCTTTGTGCCTCATCAAAACACATTCAATTCATTATTAGGTAAATTTGAAGGTCATAGTTTCCTAAAAGCTTACTTAAGTGTGGATTGAAACTAAAGTCCTTGAGGGATTTGAATATCCTTCATAGTGGTTCAATTTTCACACTCTACATTTTGGGGAACCCAATGTGAACTCGCCTTTTACAAATATTTCTGAAAACAACATTTAAAACCTTGAAAAAAAAATTCTCTTGCATTCTCTTCTCTCATTTTTTAGAGTTTTTAAGGTTCTGCATTGCGATTCTCTTCTATGAGCTTTATGACCCAGTCTAAAACTTCTAGATACGTAGTTAGAAGAAGCTCAAGAGCTACCATACCTCTAGATTGATATAGTCCCACTAGAATTGGCCTAATGTTTTCTAGAAATCCTTATCCTTTTGGCTCTCAGTTGGTCTTTAGGTATTCTTCTACTTCAAACTCTCAACCTAATTTTCAAATGAATTCTCCTCTTGGGTCTCCTTCCCCTATAGATTATGAGGCTACTCTTAGGGTCCCCTTTGAGAAGGTTTAGTATTTGGAGAAGAATTTGAGGCACTTTGAGGATTTCCATGATGATGTGACAACTTTTTTGCTCAAGCTGTTCAAATTATTGGTAATTAGAGAGACTTTATCATCTCAAATTGTAAGGGCCTTTCATTGATTTTTGTATTAAAAACATAGTTGAGACTCATGTACCTTCGTATACAACTATCTTGAATCAACCTCATGATGCTTGATTAGAAATCATTGGTACCTAATTGAATATCCTGATGCTTGAGGTGTTTGTACACATGGTGGATGTTAATCCTATTGTAGCTCGCATATCTTCCACTAATAGTAAAAAAATTATGTCTATGCCTCCCATTACTCTTGGAATTAATGTGTCTCAGAATCCTTTGGGGTACAACATCCTTCCTTTGCCAAGTTTTTCACCTCAAAATTACATAGTGCAGTCTTCTATCAAAATGGATAATTTTCCTCCTCTACTATCAAATCCCATTCTAAACACCTATTGCAAAACATGGGTCAAATGCAGTCTTATCTTGATAATCTAACCAACCGAACCATAAATAAAATAAAGGTGGGTGAGAGTTCCCACTTATTTTCCTTAGGTCATTCAATTATGTCCCCAGATCCCAAATTGGATTGCCTATCAACCCAAAGGGTGAGTCAATTCTCAACAAGGAAGACATAAGAGGGGTCATTTTAGGACTTGAAGGGTTCACCACCACACAAAAGCTTGGAAAAGATAACTTAACATTCAACTCACAAAACCTAGTAATGCAAGCTAAATGATGAAATTAATCAACATGAAGTAATGATGTATGTACCTAGGAGTTCTAGAAATGTAATTAGGATTCCAAAAATGCAAAGAAACTATTAAAATGTGCTAAGGAGGACTAAGACACCCTTGCTATCTTATTAGTACTACTGCTATTTTTCAAGGTAGATGCAAAATCTTCAGATGCTAGAATTGGATCTAAAAGAATCTTTGTTAAATTCCACTTCAAGGACTAAGATTCCCTTGCTACCATCTTAGTCTCGATCTAAATTTTTGAAATATCCAAAAGTGGTCCTGAGGCTTGATGTCTAAACTTCTTTCTTCTCTAGTCTCAGGTCCAAAACTTCTAGATCTGGCCTATAGGCGAGTTTTTGTGAAGATGACAACTTTTCTATGCAACTTTTCAATTTTTCACTTCAAATAATCTTCAAGTCTTCAACCTAAATCTACAAAAACAAACATGAAAGAGAGGAAAAACATGTTGATTGTTAGTGAATGGGGGTTTGCCTTGGTCAAACCCCTTGTTGGTAATTAAACCTTGAGATGAAATAGAAATGGAGGGAAATGATGAATGAACAAAGTGCTATGTTGTAACTCACCAAACCCTTGTTATGAAGTTTGAAAACTTGTGTGATGTGGCTAGCTTAGATTTAGATCTTGAATCTAATGAATGCTTGATAGATCGTGAATTGAATCAAAACCCTTAAGAATGAATATTTAGATGCTTGGGGTATCTCATGAATGCTTAGATATAAAAATGAGTGAATGAACCTTGTATTTATATACTTATCCATGCCTAATATCTCAAAATTACAGCACAACAAATCAACACATGAATTCATTAATTAAAGGAGGCTAAATCTTGCCAACATTTGAAATTAAATCTTGAAAAAATCTTTAGGGGGACTAAGACACCCTAGGTGGAATCTTAATCCCAAGTCTTGAAATTTTGGGTCACAAACTCCAAAAAGGGACCCATTTAAGGCACACTTAAAATAAGGGTCCCAAGACCTTTGGGGGATAAAAATTCCCTAGGTGGCGTCTTAGTCCCGACCCAAAAATTAGGGACACTGGACCATAATCATTAAATTATCATTTATCCTTTGATGTTTTTTAGGGTTATCCATAAAAAATGTAGTTCATTGGGATTGTGGATGCAAAATAAGACCAATTAAGACATAAATAGGGATAAATAAAGCAAGGCAGACCCAAACAAGTGTGAAAATGCAAGGGTATTCATTTTTCTACACTAAATTTAGCCCCCACTTTAGTGAGAGGATGAACTTGCTTCAAACTCGCACTAAAGTATCCAACCACACAATCAAGAGGAGTTCAAATGTATAAATCCTAGTAAGATAGGATGACAATAACCAAGAGGGTGGTCAATACCCTAGGATAAATATCCTATGACATACCAACATAAGCACAAAGGAACACACTTGAGGATGATATATGTAGCTAAAACTAGATCTCAAACATACACCATCAAAGATAGAAAAAGGAAACAAATGAAAAAATGCAACAAATCAAGCTTCAACTAGTTGTCCAATGCATTGTGGACCAAGTCTAGGCTCTTTGTACAAAAAGGCTTACATGTGGAATGCATTTTCCACTATGCAAATAAAACACATGCTCACAAGGGTTAGTGAAGCTAGTTGTTCACTAGGTGAGCTCCAAGAGGTCCATATCAACGTCATACCCCCATGAAAATGATAAGGACAAAAAGAAAATGCACACTCACAAGGGCTATTGAAGCTAGTTGTTCACTAGGTGAGTCCGAAGGGGCCATATCAAAGCCATACCTCCATGAATTTAATAAGTTATGAAAATGCACACTCACAAGGGATAGTGAATCTAGTTGTTCACTAGGTGAGCCCCGAGGGACCATATCAAAGCTATACCTCCATGAATTTAATAAGCTACAAAGATGCAACACAATCAAAGAGAGATGTTCAAAGGGATTTTTCTTAGTTCGTGTAAGGTCTCTTCTTAGGGAGAATTGTGCCTAGGTTCTTCTTAGGGAGAATACAATGAAACCACCAAGAAAAGGATGCATCACAAGAAAAAAAAACTTCACAATGAGACATTAGTGTCGATGTATGCCCCCACTTTAAAATGGTTGCTAATACTATTGTTTTAATAAATTGATTTAAAGTAGAAGAAGACATGAGAGCTTATTTGGAAAGACCAATGCCAAGTCATGTGTTTCCAATAAGCTACATCATGAAAAGGGAAGGGGTTGCTCGCAAAATGTATAACTCAATACGTCACGTGCGAGCCAGCTTAAGGCATGTCATCTACATCCAAGCTTGCTCTTACATGTACATGAAAGGTGGTAAACTATCCATAAGAGGCAATGACAGGTGACATATGAGGACAAGGCTATCTAAGCCCTTGCCCCCACTTAATGCAGGACAAGGCTGATCTGAAATGATTGACAAGAAACATGCTCGTGTAAAAATCAGTACCAATTAGAGGAATTAGGTGATTCAACATGAGGAAGAGCAACACATTCCATAAGATGTTTAATTTTATCACTTAAAGCTTTACATTCATTAGTATAATGATCATGACCTCTATGATATGCACAAAATAAATGTTTGTACTAGAATTTATTTTGTGTTCTTAGAGGGAGAGATATCAAACAATCTTGGAGGAGTCTTGACAAGATATCCTCTTGACCAATGGTATATATTTCTTTATTTTGAGACAAAGATATCTCTTGCTTAGTAGAAGTTGTCATACCTATGTAGAAGACTCTTTAGATTTCGAGATTTGGTTCTCTTTTATATAAAGGAAAGTGTAAAATCTGTCAAATTTGAATCATTAGTGTTTTACGATATGACATTGACATTAAGTGAAGATTTCTTTGTTTCTTGCAAGTGATAACAATCAAGACCACTAGTGTCTATCAATTTAGGATGTACTATTGTTAAAGTTGGCCTAGAGGAATCTTTTGTAACAGTTCTAATATTGAGTGAAGGTTTGTTTGATGGTTTGATTTCTATCATAGGATAATATCCAAGACCATGGGTTGTTTCTTTCATGTGAGGCTCTATAGGGTTATGAATAAATTGTTCCCTATACCACATCCTTTTCCACTATATTGAAGTTGTTTCATAAGCTCATAACCTTTTCCATAAAGGTTTTGCATTTCTTTTGGAGTTGGTTTTTGTTGATGGTCTATCTCATCAAAGTTTGTGTTGACATTATTGCCTTAATAGATAAAGAGGTAGGTAGGTATTTTGATTTATCAACACCAAGCTTGGTATTGAGGTGGATGCTTTCAAATAGTCTTTCGGTAGAATTTTTTATTGATCAACACTAAGAATTTTATAAACCCCATTAATAGATAAAGAGGTGGGTATGATTTTTGAGTTATCAGCACCAAGCTTATCCAAAAGGTTTGCACTACAAACATTTAAGGCTAAGCCATTGTCAACAAGGGTTCATTTTATCCTTGTTCTATTGTATTGAGCTATGATCATGAAAGCATCATTTTTTTTTTTGCACTTCCAAAGGAGGGAGCTCACTTTGGTTGAAGACAATGTCAACATTTATTCCTTGAATCAGGGTTGCTATGTCGTTTAGGTTTGCACTAGAGGAAATCACCACTTGTTGCAAGGATTTTTGAAGCATTATGTGATAATTAGGTGAATTCTAAATTAGGTCCCATAGGGATATCTTTGCATGAGTATTCTTAAGTTGTTCCAAAAGATCCTAATCCTTCCCATTATGTGAAGGTAAACAAGTAGCACTAAGAAAAATAGGATTAGGCAATGGGAGGGATGTCAAAGGTGTTTGCATTGGTTGTGGATTTTTCCTAGTGTTGTATGTATGAGAAATGGTATTGTAACTCAGTTTTTGTGAAACATTTTTCTTAGGTGGTTCAAGGATAAGGACAAGTTTGTTTTGAACTTGTGGTTTTTGAGATGGTGGATAAATGATAACTTTAGGCTTTGGAGAGTACTCCAAGGGGTATCTAATGTGCATAATCTTAGAGGACTTATCCTTATTTTCATGATCTCTTAATGAATGGAAGTCTAATTCCACTTCATCAGATCTTCATCTAAGGAATTACTATTGTCAATGTTCTCATTATCTTCCACCATGATATCTTTCCTAGTAGAAGAGTTTGTAGGAGAACTACAAACCAAATGTTCTTGACATTCAAGGATTGGTTGCTCAAAAATGAATTCATCACAATTAGGGGAATGCTCAATAGTTGAATTATCTTGCTTATCAATGTTGTCATTGTCTTGTTCAGGAATGTTTTCCTCATGACCTTCATTGGTTGTATTTTCTAAAACTAGGGCATCTTCCTCACAACTAGGAGAAGAAAATATGTTATTGTCATGATCATTTATGATTTCATTACTTTGTTCCCTAATGTCTCCCAAAATAGGATAGGTAGGGGAAGAAACATAAAGAGGTTGTCATAGATTTTAAAGGTTTGATCATCCAACACCAAAATATATTCCTCACTTACACTTTGATCCTCTAAAACATTATCACAAGAGGTGAAGTTGTTGGGAGATGATTGAAGACTAGTTGAAGTTTCAATGGTGTCTTGTTGTGTTATGTGGTCATCATGATTACCTATGGTTAAGTCTTCTTGTTCGTAAGTGTCTTTCCTAATAAGAGAGGTAGAAGGAGGAAACAACTAGGATTCTCAAAACTCTCATTGATTGATTCTTCTAGCACCAAAATATCTTCTTCGCCAAGAGGAGAGATATTAGGTGAAGAATGAATATGATCATTAGGATTATCCAAGGTCTCTTTCACTAAAAATCTCTCATAAGGAGGGGATATGTAGTTTTTCTTAACATGCCTAAAAAGGTAAGGTACTAACATTGTTTGACCAAAAATGAAAAGTGGTTTTAGCCATCTCATGCAATGCTTTAATAATGTAAACAATGTGTATCAAAAGATGCAAAATACTTTTATCCAATGTATGCAAAAATTTAAAAATGAAAACAATGTATCTACAAAATGAAAAACACTTTTATGAAAATCATGCAAAATTTTATGAATGTAAACATTGTATATGTAAAAGTGAAAAGTGTTTTTAACCATATTATGCTTGAAGTTTTAAAAATGTGAGAATTTTTAGATTTTTAGACCTAAAACAAGGTGAATGCCATTTTGAATGTTGAAAATGTAGTGAATGAAGAAAAATTAAGCTATATTCTCTAAATCTAATGGAACAAAAATCAAAAAACTGAAATAGGAAAGTAACTGCAACAGAAAAAGCACAGAAAAGAAGATTTAAACCCTAAAAAATTGCAACTTGAAACTCCATAGGGACTAAGACACCAGCAAGGGTGTCTCGGTCCTATTGAACAAAGTTTGAGGTTCCAAAAAGTAGAATAGAAAGTGAAGCAAATTTTTCCTGAATCTTTTGATTTTTGGATTTATACTTTTTTGGCTTCAAGATGATTCACGCACAAAAGAAAAAATGGTTTCGAAAGTCGCACAGTTTACCATGTGGTGGTTGGACAGGTTTTATTTATTTCTTTCCTTTTGGGAAAGAGTTTGGCCACATGTCAGCTTGGTGAATGTTTTCTCAAGGATTATTTTCACAAATATGAGAATACCCACCTGCTCAACACGTCATCTCTTCTTTTGAGTAAGTCGTGCTTTAGAGGAGCCTTCTCTTTGGAGTTTGTTGGAGCATTATGTTTTCTTTGGTTTTTAGGAGGAAGCTTTGAGTTTGTGCTACCAAGCCATGTGATTGGTCAACATGAACTTTTCCAGGCTGTTTTCTAGGATTTGAGTATTTATGAAGGGCAATCTTTGCTAAATGTCTAAGGAATATTAAAGCAGTAGTTGAGAATTGATGAGAAAATATTGTCGCGACCAAATTAAAGATCTATGATCAGATTGTGAGCTATTAGGTGCAAACATCTAGCAATAATTACTTCTGGGTAGAGGTGATGTTTCACTCTCCTTTCAACTATAAATTAGAGGCAACAATAGAAGAAAAGGGTTCCTGAAGTTTTCCATTTTGGAAAGAAATTCTTTAGTTTTTCCTTAGTTATAGGAGTATTTTAATTAAAGGTTTGTAGAACACTACTTCTCTCTAGCATGTTATATTGTTTTAACTCAAACTATTATTAGATTGAAATTCGACCTTTATTTTAAAGTTCCTTTGATATCTAAGTATGAACTATTTGGGAGAAATATTTGAAATTGTTACTTCTCATTTATCATAGCATATTTAGATTTCACATAGCATATTTTAGATTTCATTTTCATTTAGCATATTGTAGATTTTTAGATGCATTACTAATTGTATTAGTTGCATTTCATGAGATTTTAGATTAAATCCTTCGATATTTGCTTTGGTCTTGTCAATTTCATTTGTTTTGCTCATCACAATCTAAGGGAAAAATGCATATTTCAGCAAGTTAAGAAGGTGTAATGGAGATTAGTCATGGAGGATGAAGACAATCTATCAAGATTGTTCATCTATTCCTTTGCACTCCATTACCACATAGGGTTTTTCAAGATTTCAACTAATAAGACATCATATGAAGAATTATCCTTTGTCACATTGGTGAACCTGACTTTTGATTAAACACGTTTTTCAAGCTTTGTACGAATTTTTCGTTACGTTTTTGCAGGTCGCGGTACAGATTTTTTGGCATTTTTTTTGTAGGTTGTAGGTATAATAAACGACACATCTGACAAATGAAACGATGCATCTGCCAAATCAAACCGTATCTGCCAGATAAAATGACGCAAGTGACCTACCGGGTCGCATGAGAGAGATGAAACGTCACATTCGAAACACTAAACGCTGCATCTGTCAATGAAACCAGCAATCTGCTTTTCGAATGATGCATCTGATATTTCTATGACGCAAAAGACCTGTCGAGTTGCATCTGCTTTCCCAAATGCCACATGCCCACAACCGACTCGCATCTGACAAACCAAAATCCACATCCGCTTTCCTGAGCCGCATCTGCTAGACTACACCGTATTTGACTGGTAAAAATTTCATTTTATGTTTTCAAATTGTAATCTGGATCCGATGCATCCGCGGCCAGTTTTTCATTTTGATGGACTTAAAATGAACCAACCCTAGGGTAGTCATTTAATTAGGAACTTATCAATCCTAGGATAGGCAATTTAAATTTGGAAATCTATCAATCCTAGGATAGCACTTCATCTTTTTGTTTGGTTAAAACAAACCCCATGACTATTGTGAAGCAACATCTTCACTTAGAGTAACAAATTTTTCATTTGGGTTTAAAACTGAACATTGTCTACTGTGCTTGATTGGGTAATAGATATATGCTCTCCCCTTAATTGGGTGATCAAAAAGCTAGACTTACTCATTTTCTTTGTGCATTCATGCTTTATTACAACCTTTAGCAGGCCTACCATAGTGGGAAAAAGTACTCACCCTATGGGAACGACCTAAGTGGGAACACCTAAAGCCAAGGTTTCCAACCCACTATAATCAAAAGCAGGTTGTTGATGAAAATCCAACTTGACTGTAGTAGATAGGATAACCATCCCCAAAGCCTTTGTTCTAAAGGTTGGGAGGTCTCTCGAGGGAGTTTATCTATTGTCATGTCGAATGGAAAGACTTACTAAGAACCTAGTGTAGAGGCCAGCTGTGTCAGTAACAAAACATTGTTTCAATCACGGTGCAAGGGGAGGGAAGAATCTGCCCCCAAGACACTCACCATATAATCGCCATAGATTGTTTTCTCAAGGGATTCGGTATCCACTTCCATCACTTTGAGTATGCACCTAGAAAAGACAAAAACACGGGCACCCTCTAGGGGGTGACACGGCTGTGTTAGTCGACGCGATTTCAAGATGTGGGCTATGATTGCGACGATGACCTTTTGACTTCTAAGAGTGAGTCTGTTTGATTAATTTAGGTTCTATGTGCTTGTTATCTATTTTCAAACTACCTTCAAACAAGCTAAAAATCAAACAAATCTGGATAAACAATCGGCAAAAAGACCAAACAACTCTTTTTTTTTTCATAATTTTAATTCATGCGACGCAACAGGTTTTTTGTAATGCATTTGATCAGTCAAAATCCACATTTGATTTTACAAACAGCATTTTCCAAATATAGAGCCACATCTGCTCTTTAGCACCGCATCTGCTTTGTTGAGCTGCATTTGATCTTGTGAACCGCATTTGCTCTATTACTGCATGCTTTCTGTTGAACCACATTTGCATGTTTGTGAAAATTTTGCCACAATCAATTCCTGCAACGCATCTGCTCTATCGAGCCGCATTTGCTCTGTTGAGCAACATCTGCTCTGTCAAGCCACATTTTCTCTATTGAGTCACATTTGCTCTATTGAGCCACATTTGCCAGATTTTCAAAAAACATTCTACTCACTATCAAAATTTGTCTTTTCCAGAATTCTATCAAGTCCATCCTTTTTGTTTATGTCAAATCGGATACTGAGTTGCTCAACTTCCCTCATTGCACATCATTTTCAGAATCATCATAGGTTTCCAATTGCATTTGGTTAGTTGAATTGCTAGCTTTATCATCTCCTTAGTCACTCATTTTGCAGATTTTAGGAGTACACTCCTTACCATCTATTGTCAAGACTTTGTCTTCAAAAGTAGGTTATCATTGGACCCCATCACCCTTAGTCACTTAGTCAAAAAATTTGTGAATTGTTTCCCACTCAAACAGTCTAGTGTGGAAACTTCACTTTGTCCTCTTTAAAGTCCTACCTTGGTCCTTTGATTTTCCAAACCTGAAACATTACAAGCACTTTGTTGGTCAAGTAGTCATCTCCTTACATTTCTCAATAGTGAGTGTGTCTTAGGCTCCTTTTAGTTTGCATATCATTTTAGAAACATATCATTTTTGCATCCGCCAAACCTTTCAAAGGTCTCATTTGCATTCCATAGCATTCCTTATTCTCAAAAATCCAAAAACATAGTGTGACATTTTAGGTCATTATCCATCATCATCCCAAAGTTGAGCAAAACTTTTTATGGTTGAAACTAGATTACAAAAAAGGAAGAAACTCATGGATCTTTTTGGTGAAGACATCAATATTCCCAATTTCACCGATAACACGAATTCATTTCCTACCAACATGAGTGATCTTACTACTAACATGGAAAATTCGGTGATCAATTCTTTCGGTGAGACATCCATTCCACACAATATCTTTGAGCAATTTATCCATAGAGATCAAAAAGGTGAAGTTTTACAAGCTACTGCCCAAAACCCAGAAGTGGCCTCATTTGTGGACAAATTAGTCCTCCATGACCCATCCAGATATTTAGCCATGCTCCTTGACCAAGGGGCTAGGTTACCAAAAGGATTTGACCTCAACACCATTAGAGCAACATCTCCAAATTGATCACACAATTTTTCCATGGGAACCTCTTCACAAAACATCATCAACACCATCAATACTACCTCACTTGGTCAAGCTACTACCACAACCAATGCTGCTGCTACAACCAATGTTGCTACCATGACTAATGCAGCCACTACAACCAATACAACATTCATTGGAGGACCATATACCCAAATCAACACCACATCTCAATCCATCCCCCAACAAGAAACCACTACCCCTTCACAAACATTTGGGTCAACAATGGAGGCAACTACTTCAAATATTTTTGGAACTTCATTCAATACCATGGGTCCATCAACAAACCTATTATTGGGTCTCTCAAATACTATGGCAACTACCTCATTGCATCCTGTTGGGAGAAATAAATGCAAAGTTACCATCCAAGGATCCCAACCTCATTATTCACAGGTTAATACCAAAATTCCATTTAGACAAAACACCAATCAAGGCCCAAATACCTCATTTGGTCAAGGCAATCAAGGCACCCAATCTTTTACTCCATTTGGACATCAACAGACTCAACATAAGCAAGGCCCACAAATTCCATCCAACATGGTAGGTTCTCAAATCCCCACATATGCTACTCAAGTCCATACACAGCAGCACATCCCTCATCAAAACATTTCCTTCCAACAACCACCTCAAAACACTCAATTCCAACAAACACCTCATCAAAACATTTCCTTCCAACAACCACCTCCTCAAAATACTCAATTTTCTCACCAGTAACCAATTTCGAATCAATACATCTCATCACAACAACAAGGGAGTCATGTTGCCCCTATCACCAACATGTGTGATGCTACCAACAACCCCATTGTGGAGTCACTCACACTCAAACTAGCTGCTCTTCAAACGCAAGTAGAGACCTTGCAACAATCCAGCAAAAAGTCTTACATGTCCTATGATTTGTGTCCTTATCCATTTGACACAACCTTGTATATGCCACCCTTTCCTCAGGGATATGTGGTACCTCATTTTCCCAAATACAAGGGCAAAACAAATCCAATCGAACACATAAGAGAATTCACCACTAGTTGCATGGATATTGCTTATGAACAAACCTATCTCATGAGACTCTTTTCAAGAAGTCTCTCAGGTCATGCACTAGAATGATTCTCACTCTTGCCTAAGGGAATCAAAACATGGGACGAATTGGAAACCAAATTTTTGGAGAACTATGCCTACAACATTGATACGGGCATTGACATTGCCTCCTTATGCAGGCTTACCCAAGAGGATGCAGGAGAGACTTTCATTCCTTTCTTTCAAAGATGGAGAACCTTAGCAAGCAGATGTCCGATAGAAATACCTAAAAAGGAGAAGGTAACCATGTTTGTGCAAACTCTCCTTGGACTGCTAAGGTATGGATTACAAGTTCATTGTTGCACCACTTTTGTTGACCTTGTTGAAATGGGTGTCCAACTTGAAAAAGCCTTGATTTCTAAAGGCGAACTGAAATATGGTGGCAAAACCATCAACACCACCACCAATAATAACCCAAGTAGCTCAAATGACAAAAACAAATACTGGGTCAAAAACAAGCATATCACAAATGACAGTGTAGTTGATGCCAAAATTGTAAATGCAACAGGTCATGTTCTCACAATCAAAGGAGTACAATATCAAAATGCACCTATCACTACACCAACACCAACTGCAAATGCTATCCAAAGCAATTTCACCCAAACTCATCAAAGGTAGTTGCATCAACCCTGACAAATTCAAAGGCATACATACACTCCTTTGGGTGAACCTATCGAAGTTGTCTTACAGAAACTCCTTCAAAATGGTGTCATCACATTGGAAGACCCTAAACCATATGATCCAGGTCAATTCAAACCATCATGGTGGGATGATAATGCAGTTTGTGATTTCCATCGTGTCAAAGGGCACAAAACATCCTCTTGTTGTCAATTGCAAAATTTGGTGCAAGAACTCATAGAGAACCACACCATTGAATTGGGTGGTTAGTCTTTTACATCTAATGAAGATCATACCATACACAAGAACCCACTATAGGACCATGGTAAAGCATCCTCGTCTAGCACACAACATACAAACAATCAAGCCAACAACATTCGTCCAGCCTACAATACCACCTGTTTTGCATACAGTTACCCCGATGTTAACAATCTTCGCGCTACTGATGAAGATACGAATGTTAATACCATCACCATTAAAAAAAGTCCCAGAATGCAATGTCACCACCCGCAAAGGCAAGATGACCATTCCAGGTCCTTCTCCGCATCAACCCAAAATCACCATACCTGGTCCATCTACAAAACAGTCAACTCCTAAGCCAGAATTCAACCTTATTGAGCAATTGAATAAGACACCCGCTCAAATATCCATCCTTGAGTTGCTCCGTATTTCACCCACGCATAAGGCTATCTTAGACAAAGTTTTGCAAGAGTCGTCCATCCCAACAAATATTGATGTCAACCACTTTGAGACTATGGTCGGATATCTAAATTCGCCCCATCACATCACCTTTTCAGATAGCGACTATTCTTCACCCAAACCATCACACAATGATGCTCTCCACATTGAAGTTTTTGTCCACAACCGCAAGGTTAGACGAGTCCTAGTAGATGGTGGAGTAGGATTGAATATCTGCTCTCTAAATTTGGTTAAAGCTCTCGGTTTCTCTAATGCATGTGTAGATGCTAGCAAGAGCATCGTCATCAAGGCCTACGATGATGAAGAACGCGCTTCTAAAGGTGTCATTACAATTTTGCTCCAGGTGGGACCAGTTATCATAGACACAACATGCCAGGTCCTGGATCGTGATATACACTACAACATCTTACTTGGTAGACCTTGGATTCATGCTTTAAAGGCCATTCCATCTACATACCACCAATGCCTAAAATTCCCTTTTGATGGCACTGAGATTACTATCCCAGGAGATCCTGATCCTTTTCAATACTGCACAAATTTGCGAGCCACCAATGAACATCAAGTACCTATCAATCAAGAGGCCTCCACTTCCACTTCATCTAAATACATTGATTCATCCACACTCACAAAATCATCCATTCCATTAACCTCTACCACACCATCCTCATCAGCCTCCATCCCAGGTAAAGATTTTCAGATCCAGGACCTTGGTTGTGGAGAGTTCAAATTGAATACAGCTTACTGCATAACCACAATGCCGAAGCCACCTAAGGTCTATGGTAGACCATGTTTTGCAGTAGAGCCCAAAACAAATTTCAAGGTTCCACCGAAAATCATTTTTACACGGTGGGCCAACATGGGTAATGAAGTCATCATTGACATAGATAATTGGATCTACAAATACCCAACAAAGGTATCTCCACTACCATTACATCTCTATGGAAAAGGTTATGATATATGCAAATCCCTAGGATTTGATGGCACAAGTGGCCTTGGAAAGAACAATAATGGAAGAAGGGAACCAATTACCATCACTGCAAGACCAAAGAATATAGGGCTAGGGTTTGACACATTCGGAACTGATGATCAAAGTACCCTTGAACTTTCAAGTAAGGTTGTAAAGGCTATAGAAAGTGTTGAGACATGCGAAGAATCCCTTACCGAAACCGACTCAAACGAATGGGAATGGGGATCTGACGAAACTATAAGTGACTATGACATTGATGAACTATTCCTAGAACTTGGCCAACTTTCCTTTGAATAAAAATTCAACGAACAATATAACATTGATCCTATTGACCGACATTCTAAGAAAGAATCGGTGCACATTCCTTGGAACCCAGAAGAACACAAGCTGTCGTCGGCAATACCTAAACTATCCCACCCCATTCCTGAGACCACCCATGAACCTAACTTACCTGAGCCCACTATTCATACCTCTGAAATGCCCACCACCAGTCGTGATGATTTTATCCCATATTATGGTTTTGAATTCAATTCATTTGACTCAGAGTATGGACCATCTATTGCATCGAACACAGAAGTTGAAATTGACAACTTTTCCTTTTCACTTGAGGCATCAATTTGCACACTTTCGACATCTTCCCCATCTTTTACCAACACTGACGATGGGATCCATCTTATGTACCCACAACTGATTAACTGGGACCAACAAGATCCACCAAGAATGGACATTTTTCAGAACAACGAAGCAATTGTAGAATTCATGGGGCTACGAGAAGATATTCCATGGGGTGATCACAAGGCAAGGTTCTCCATTGATCTAGATTGTACAGCTTACTTTGGGGAGACTGTACAATCCTCCAGTCGCAAAAATACAAAGAATAAAAAAGAAAAAAGAATATCCTTAGGTGAAAACCGCAAGGCACCTTTTGACGATAAAATAGTAAAAATAAAGGACGTATCCAAAGGTGAAAACCTTTCTGAGGTGGCTAAGGATGGAGGATTGGACTTTCTCCCCGTAACACAGGAAAAATCAGCCATGCTCATTGAGGATACAATAGAAGTTAACATAGCCACACCAGAGAATCCCAAAATGATTCTCTTGGCTGCATCATTATCAGATAAAGAAAAACCTGAATTCACACAATTTTTCATAGATAGGACAATTAACTTTGCATGGTCATATGCTGACATGCCGGGGCTTGATCCAGAATTGGTTCTACATCATCTTCCTCTCATTCCAGGAATCAAGCCAGTCAAACAAAAGTTGTGCAAAATGCACCCACAGATAGCATTTCTTGTCAAGGCTGAACTAAAGAAATTACTGGATGCTGAATTCATAAGGTCAATAGACTATGCCGATTGGATATCTAATATTGTTCTTGTTACAAAACCAAATGGACAAATCCACATTTGCATGGATTTCAAAGATTTGAACAAGGCTTACCCAAAAGATGACTTCCCCCTACCCAACATAGACATGATTTTTGATCTCATAGCAAGGTACAAGATGCTTTCCCTCATGGATGGTTTCTCGGGATATAACTAAATCAGAATTGCAACAGAAGATCAGCATAAAACAACATTCACCTACCCATGGGGAACGTACTATTGGAATGTCATTCCTTTTGGCCTAAAGAATGTAGGTGCTACATATCAGAGGGCTATGACAACAATCTTCCATGACATGATGCATATCCTAATGGAAGACTATGTGGATGACCTATTGGAAAAATCTTTGACAAGAAAAGAACATCTAAAAGTCTTGGAGAAAATTTTCAGACGGCTTGAAGATTACAAAGTTAGATTGAACCCAAAGAAATGTGTCTTTGGTCCGCCAAAGGGAATTAGTGACTTGCGATCTCTTCAGGGAAGATTACAGTCTATTCGCTGCTTCATTGCACAATTAGTAGACAAATGTCAACCATTCCAATATCTACTACAAAAAAGAAATCCTTTTGTATGGATAGATAGGTGCAACATCGCCTTTGACCAAATTAAAGAATATCTATTGACACCACCAGTGTTGATGTCGCCTATTGAGGGCAAACCATTGATTTTGTATGTCTCCGCAACAACAAATGCACTGGGGGCATTATTGGCGCAAAATGACTATGAAGAGAAAGAAAGAACCATATATTACATCAGTCGCACACTAATTGGATATGAGCTCAACTACACAACCATTGAAAGGGCATGTCTCGCAATTGTCTTTGCGACACAGAAACTAAGACACTATATGTTGAGTCATAAGACACATTTAGTAGCAAAAATTGATCCATTAAAATATCTCTTGAGTCGAGCGGCACTGACAGGTCGTTTGGCAAAATGGGTCATGATATTAAGCAAGTATGAGATACAATATGTGGAGCGAGAAGCAATAAAGGGTCAAGTAATAGCAGATCAACTGGCAAAGGCACCAATCCAAGCTACACATCCATTGATAACGGATTTTCCTGATGAGTCCATCTTTCACACAGAACTAGCTCTACCATGGAAACTATACTTTGATGGGTCCCATACTGGTCATGGCTCAGGAGCAGGCATATTATTTATAACACCTCAAGGGGATTCAATTCCTAAATCATTTCAAATTTATTTTCCTTGTACAAATAATATTGTGGAATACGAGGCATTGGTCATAGGTCTCAAGATAGCAATAAAATGGAAAATCCAGACATTGCTCGTATTCGGAGATTCTCAATTGGTTATCAATCAAGTGAATGATGAATATGACACAAAAGATGAGAAATTGCTTCCTTATAAAAGAATGGTCGATAGTTTCCAAAGGTATTTTAAAATGATTGCATTTGAACAAATCCTGAGAACACAAAATAAAGCAGCTGATGCAATGGCTACCATCGGATCTCTCCTAGACATCCCTTAGAATGTGTCACAATTTGAGTTCTTAGTGGAACAGCTTTTGATGCCTGCATATGATATTCCAAAATTAGAAATGGTGTGTGAGATTGTTGGTCCTAGTTCGTCTTGGTATCAGGACATATATGACTATCTAAAATCCCAAACCCTCCACCCAACTTGTCCAACAACCAACGAAAATCCTTTATCCGAAAAGTGGCCAGACATACCATCATCAGTGATACCTTATACCGCCATGGCTTTGACAACACCCTTCTTCATTGTCTCAACACTGATGAAGCACAAGCAACCTTACGAGAAGTACATGAAGGTATATGCGGATCTCATTCGAGTGGTCCGACCTTAGCTAGGAAAGTCACCAGACTGGGGTACTACTGGCCGACATTAGAAAAAGATGCTCTTCAATTTGTCAGAAAATGTCGAAAATGCCAGGTACATAATGACCTGATTCATGCACCTGCATAAGAATTAAGACCAATCACTTCTCCATGGCCTTTTGCACAATGGGGACTCGACCTCGTGGGTAAGATTCATCCATCTTCTTCTAATGGCCATAAATTCATTATCACCGCCACTGAGTATTTTACTAAGTGGATTGAAGTCGTCCCTCTCACATACATTACCGGTAAACAAATATCCAAGTTTATCCTAAATTACATCATATGTCAGTATCATGTCCCACAATCCATCATCACAGATAATGATAGTCCATTTAAAAATTCAGACATTCGTGAACTCTGTGAGCGATTCCACATTCAACACCATTTTTCCACTCCATACTACCTGTAAGGTAACGACCAAGCTAAGGCGTCCAATAAAACAATCCTTCGCATCCTGAAGAAGACCGTCAATGACACTGGCTGAGATTGGCACCTGCAACTCAATCCTTCTTTATGGGCCTATCGTACCAGCATCCGTACCCCCACTGGAGCCACTCCGTTTTCCCTGGTCTATGGATCTGATGCCATATTACCCATCGAGGTTGAAATTCCTTCTCTCTGAGTCTCTTTAAAAGGAATGATTGATGATGAAGAATACATACATACTTGCTTGCATGAGCTAGAAATGCTACAAGAAAAAAGACAAAATGCCTTAAACCACTTGCAGGCATATCAAAATCGTCTTTGTCAAAGCTATAAAAAAAGAGTCATGGTGAGAAAGTTTGAAATCGGTGACTTGGTTCTCATGTAGAACCCCAGAAATCAAACAGACCATGAAAATCCAGGAAAGTTTGAGGCTAATTGGCTTGGCCCTTACATCATTACTACAACATTTGGTTCCGGAGCTTATTAGTTGGTCACACTAGATGGAGAAGAACTGATAGAACCCATCAACAGCTTACATCTGAGAAAGTTCTACACATAGCATTAGAGAGCTAGTTTTAAAATCTAAAAATACAAGAAAAATTTGAAAAATAGAAAAAAATCGTCCCTTGATGAAAACCTGGAAAATAGGCGTCTTGGTGACATCAAAAAAGTAAAAATAAAAATGGCAAAAATAGTAAAAAGAAATAAATTCATCCAATCGTGAAAACCTCAAACAGGCGCTTTGGATAAGTACCATGGTGAAAACCTGGCAAACAAACGCCATGCATAGTCGATCGTTGCTTCGCCATCTACTGTTACTCCAATCAACCTTTGCCCGCTTATCATAATCACAAGAGCCTAACGCATTCATAGCATTTGTCTTAAAGTCCTATCGATTCCGGCCATGGTTAGCATTTTGGTTGACATCATTATCCCTTGCATATCCTAGTCTTTGTCTGCCTGGCTCCATATCATTAAGTTCAGATTTTTTTTTCCCCGACCTGTCTAGGGGCAAAACCTTTATCGTGCAACTGCAGTGGGTACTGTGCATGATCTTGCATTCTTCAAAAATCCTAAAAATCTTAAAAAGTCCTGAAAAAATCCTAAAAATCTTTAAAAGTCTTGAAAAAATCCTAAAAATCAGAAAGTATCCTTGTCAAAATCCAAAAACATCTAAATCAGTGTTAAAATCCCAAAAATAGAGTCAATCTAATCAATTCAATCGATCGTTTCATTTCATTCTTTTTTCCTTGTCCGAACTACGTTGTCTCTGCACATTTGCTACGTAGGCAAGATTTATCTTTGAATCCTCGAGACATTTAGGTTTGTCGAAATAAAATCATGTTTCAATCTTTTGGTCGTGTCGAACTATGAGGTCTCTGTGTGTACAACATAGGCAAGGCAAATCAATCGATGAGCCCCCGAGGCCGCACTAGGTCAGTCCATTAGGGTTCATGGCATAGTGTTTTCACACACGTCAAAATCATCTTCAAATCAATCAAATCTTTCATCAATCTTGATCAAGCAATCTATCAGTAGTCTATTTCATCAGTAATCTCGATCAATTTCAGCATGTCAGCAATGGCATGTAGTCAAATTCTATCAAGGCAATTTTAACCTGGCAATTTTTTTTGGGTTCTTCTTCAGATGTGTCCTTCTGAAGAGCAGCTCTCATCATTTCTTTATGCTTTTGGATGTGTCCTTCCTAAGCATTGTCCTCATCATCTGGCATCTTGATGGATTCTCCTAACCCCGAGAATTGATCTCCTGGATATCAATGTCATTCAGGATGTGTCCTTCCTGAATTTGATATCACCCAACATTTGGCAACCTTGATCATTAAAACAATTGGCATTTATCTTTGGCTTTTTTTTTTTCATCATGTTACTAGTTTTTCAGTGAGATCCCAACAACAGGATTTAGAGAAATAATGACATCTCATGATGATTGTCTCATCTTTTGACACTCATGTTACTGGTTTCTCAGCGATGTCCTGACTATGGGATTTAGAAAAACAACGATGTTTTATGATGGTGGTTTTTATTTTTATGCTTTTGGCAATCATGTTGCTAGTTTCTCGAGGATGTCCTGGAAACGGGATTTAGAGAAGCAACGACGTTTCATGGCTTGTCCTTCTTGTCTTTTTCTACTTGCGGTTGGTTATGACAAAAAGACTGGGGCAATTGCGCTCTTAGTATGAGTCATGATCATCCTTGTCTGTGACTACTTGTCTTATGTGATGGTACGACCTTGCACACCTAGATCTATGTCATATCATGGTGTTTATTGGCCATTACAATAATCTGCCCAATGATGATTAAAAGAGCAATAAATATTAAATTCCTATAGTACTATGTTGAAGGATTTGATCTAGGAGCTAACATGCATTTCATATAGGCATTGCATTCATATCATCATTCATATCTTCTACTAACACTTTCTTGTTATGTCGTCTTCTAGTCTTCTCATCCATTTCGAGAGCACACCCATGTTCTTGGAACCCGTCTTTCTTCTCAAGGGGGCATACCGCAACCCTCCTTGTCATTCTTCCTCATCCTATCTTGCAATGGGGCATACGTTTGACTTACTTTCTTTGAAACAATGTGACAAGTTGCATTATGACAAAGAGGGGCAAATGTAGACACATGAAAATGACCTGCACCCGCAAGCTCTTCTTCTAACTTTAGTTGGAACATTTAAATAATTTCTGACTCACTTTCAACTATTAATTAAATAATTCATAATTATTTGATTAATTCATCCCTTTTTATTTCTTCTTGATTATTAAATAAATAAATTTTATTTATTTATCTAATGCGTCACTAATTGTCTAAAGTCCTCTTATGATTAAATAAATTTCTTATTTTATTTATTTAATTATGTCACTAATTAAGTTCTCTTCTTCCTAAAATTAAATAAATTCTTATTTATTTAATCCACCTTCCACTATAATTAAATAATTATATTTAATTATCTAATTATTCATTAGCCTTTTTTCTCCTAAATTAAATAAATTCTACTTATTTAATTTGGTCCACTCTCCCAATCTTTAAATTAAATTCTTATATTTAATTTAAAAGATCCCTTTTATCACAATTAATTCCCTCTTTTAGTAAATAATTTAAATTATTTACTGACACATGACCCACTCCCTTTTGGAATTCCAAAGGTCAGCTGTGTGAAGAGTCACACCGTTGATTCTCATTTTGTAACTCTCAATCTTGGCCGTTCACACAAAATTGCATTCTTTATAAAAGAGCAATTTTGGTCTCATTATTACCCCCCAGCTGTCTTGTCATTTTACCATTCTCTTGCATTATTACTTCTCATTTATCATAGCATATTTAGATTTCACATAGCATATTTTAGATTTCATTTTCATTTAGCATATTGTAGATTTTTAGATGCATTACTAATTGTATTAGTTGCATTTCATGAGATTTTAGATTAAATCCTTCGATATTTGCTTTGGTCTTGTCAATTTCATTTGTTTTACTCATCACAATCTGAGGGCAAAATGCATATTTCAGCAAGTTAAGAAGGTGTAATGGAGATTAGTCATGGAGGATGAAGACAATCTATCAAGATTGTTCATCTATTCCTTTGCACTCCATTACCACATAGGGTTTTTCAAGATTTCAATTAATAAGACATCATATGAAGAATTATCCTTTGTCACACAAAATCCCTTCCAAACACCTCCAATACATAGTGGAGGTATGTAGGGTGCACAACATAGTGGAGGAAAATATTGCTCTACGACTATTGTCAGCTTCCTTCAAAGGAAAGGCTCAAGATTGGTATCGATATTGAACTTCTGGCTCTATTTGCTCATGGGATCAACTCAGAGAAAGGCTATTCAAATGCTTTTCAAAGAAGGGAGATCATTCTTCATTATTACATTAATTAATCACCATCAAAAGAGCCCCACAAGAAGCCCTGAGTGACTTCAACACCATGTTTCACAAAACCTGGCAGAGGATCTCGATGATTTCTCGACCTCAAGTTGTGATGGCATCTATGTTCTACCTTAAGGCTTTTAATTTGGATATCATAGAAAAATATGATTTGGCTATGCATGCAAATAATAGTTTAATCGATGTGGGGAAGCCTCCACCACAACCTCCAATGCTTGTATTTGCAAATATTTTTGGCGGTCCTCAGGAAGAATCTACTCTGAGCACTTTCACTATGTAAGTGATGGCTTTGGTTCCACTGCAATCCATGTATGTGTATCCCATCACACAACCAAGCACGTGAGGTTCTTCCTCTATAGAGACGAAAATCAACAAAATTTAGAGCCTCATGCAGTCTTTTGGTAATGAGTTAGTTCTTATCAAGTGGCAATAGGTGGCCCTTTTGAAGCAATCCACTTAGACCTATCAGGGAGGAAGGTCGACCTATCATTAGAGCACATACTAAGGACCCTTGAGTTGAGGAGGTCAACAAGCGGTGTCTACAAACTAGATAGTTTTAGTCACCATGTCATTACAGATTGTCAAAGATAACTAGAGTAAAGAGTTAATCCTAGGTTAGAACAACCTGGCAGAAGATGAGAACACATGGTGCTTCCCATGTAATGATAGTCAGACGCCTCAAAATTTCTCAAGGGGAAATATGCAACAAAAGATTATGGAACAAAGAAACAAAGGAACACTTCCAAATGTAGAAGGATATGATTCTCTAAAATGAAAAATGATCGCTTTAGAGTGAAAATGTAAAGAATGTCCTTGGAGAAAGAGCTGGATATTGCACCCAACCAAGCACTATTTTTATGGATGGAGGAAGAAGATATGGTATTCACAAATGAAGCTCCGATGATTAGTCCTCCATAGGTGTAGCCATGCTACAACACGAGATCCAATCGAAGGCTCATGGGAGAATATGTGCAACAAGCTCCACCCCATCCTCAACCATGCCAACCACGCTACAAGAGAAATATGCCTTGTAGGCGATTAGCCGACCTACTCATCAATAGTGAATTTTACCGTTTCCTATGAAGGATTTGGATAAGATGAAAAACCCATTCATGACGGATAATTTTCCTCTAAATGTGGTTAGTTAATCCCAAGGTCTAGTTAGTTAGAGTGATCAAAGTGGTGGAGCAACTAAAGAAGGCACTTCCCAACGTATCCCTACGAGATGTTATATCAATTCCTGAACAAAATAAATTGCTTCAAGAAGCATTGAAAAATGAGGAACAAAGACTATAGATAGGTGCAACTCTGATATGCGATCAAAGTAAAGATAAAGGACTCACGTTAGAACCTCAAGCTCCAAAAGCTATAGCTTATATGAATAAAAAAGTAATACAAAAGAGAAAGAGTTAACAATTCAAAGCCCACACCTTTATTTTTAACAATAATTGTAGGAGATAAACTTTTGCATAATAATACGATTGATTCAAGAGCTATTACAATGATCATTCTAAAGAAAGTGGTTGATGCCTTCATGCTTAAGTATGAACCCCTTGAGAAGGGAATCATGTAATTGGATGAAAAGAAGGTTTTGACCATTGGTAAAATAAAAGATCTGTCTTTAACCCCCTTCTCATGCCTAAGCCAGACAATCTCAATATTAGTGGTGATATACATTCCCTTGGGCTTCGGGATGTGTCTTTCGAGAGATTTCATTGCAAAGTTTGGTGGATACTTGGAACTCAACTGGTCTCATCTAATATTGAGAACCAAGCATGGGGTGAAGATGAAAATATTGTCGAAATCTTTGCACCCTAAACATATAGTGGACAATGTAGTCTTATGTTTTGAAGCAACACATACCTTCTTCTTAAAATAGGAGGGATATTGTGTAGAGATGTTGGAGGATAAGGAAAACACGAGTGATCAAACTCTCAAAGAGGAGGTCCTCATCTAGTTCATCAAATCTGACACATTCAACAATTTTCATGCCACGAGACTGGGCACATATGTGATCTTCGATGATGACCAAGTCTACCTCAAACTGATGAAGAATCAAGAGGAATATGATGACTAGCAAGAGTCCGATTATTGTCCCTAATAGGATTGAAGACCTTCAAGGCCTATCATTTTCAATTATCATACTCCAATAATGATGTGGAGTATGAAGCCTTGAAACACAGTTTGATTCTTTCCAAGTGAATCGTAGTAAAGAGGTTGAATGAATTTGGAGATTCTGAGTTAGTTGTGAGCGAAGTCTATGGACAAGCGATTGCTAAAAATATAAGAATGAAGTTATATAGACATCGAATGGGATTTTATTAAGGGATTTGAAACTTTTAATGTGAAAGTCATTCCCTGATCCCAAAACTATGTTGCTAATCAAATGGCTTCAATTAGTTCATAGTTTGAACCACTTCCTGATTCAACAACAAAGCATAATGTAGTACAAATCATTGTCTGATCATCAATCCCCAACAATGATTAGAACTAACAAGTTTTTGAAGATGACACTCAAATCTCTACCTTCATAAAAAATTTAGGAGTTTCTGAGTATTCAAAACTAGGAGCACAATCTCCCAAAGAGAAAGTTATCCAGTTAAAAGGGAATAAGCTCCCTCAAGGTTTAATCTCCCTCAAAAATATTTTCAATTGTGAAGATGTAAGAAACAACAAACAAAGGTTCACTACAGATGAAAAGGATTATGAAGAGCTCAATGTTAGAAATGGCATAAAGCTAAAAGTTGAAAGAGATGTTCCATGGGAAGATAAGGAAAGGCTAAGGGATCTATGTTCTAGATATTACAAAGTTATAGCTTGGACCTATGATGATCTTAGAGGGTATGATCTGGGCATAATTCAACATACCATTGACTTGGCAGATGGATCAAAGCCCATATGGAAGAAGCAAAGGTTGATCAATCTGAAGGTCGAGGTGTTGATGGCACAAGAACTCACCAAATTGATTGAGTTCATAATCATATAATCGATTAAGCACTTCAACTGGGTGTCTAATCTGGTACCGATTTAGAAGAAGAATAGTGACATTAGGCTTTTTGTTGATTTTCGAGATCTTAATAAAGCTTTACTGAAAGAACAGTGCCCTTTTTTGTCAATGGAGTAGATCTTGGAGACTGTAGCAAGATTAGAGATGTTTTCATTGCTCGATGTTTTCTCATGGTACAATTAGGTATATGTGAAGGAAGGTGACCAACGTAAAATGATGTTTACCAAAAACTGGGGAACATTCACATATTCAAAGATGCCATGCAAACTTTCAGATGTCAGGGCAAATATTTAGTGAGCAATGGATATTGCTTTCAAAGGATTGATCAATTTGATCATTCTAATTTATATGGATGACCTAATGGTCTTTTCAAAGTCAAAAGATGATCATTTTAATCATCTAGAGTAGGTTTTTATAAAGTTTCAATAGTTTAGGATTTTTGTAAATCCCAAAAAATGTGTTATTAGAGTACCCCAAGGTAAGTTGGATTTTTAGTATCTAAAGAGTGAATATCAATAGATTCCAAATGGGTGAGATCTATAATGGAGTTACCCCTACCAGTGAATAAAAAAGGGCTCCAATCTTTCCTATGAAAGATTAAATTTTTCAATTGATTCATTTTAGACTTTGTAGGAATTGCGAGACCTATCATGCTGATGCTTAAGAACTTAATATTCAAGTGGACCCCTGAGGGAAAAATGACTTTTGAGCAGATAAAGATAGCTATCTCCACTTCTCCGGTGTTGGCTAACCTAGATTTTTCTAAATATTTCCTTCTCTATGTATACAATGGACAACATAGCATAGCTTTTGTGCTCACTTAGAGGGAGGAAGAGAATAATGGAGAACATACTATTGCATTTCACTCAAGAAATCTTAAGGGTTATGAAACCAGATATAATTTTTTCGAAAAGTATGCTTTTTCCATTGTTAAAAGCCTAAAAACGTTTTGAAACTTGCTGTTAGCCAATATAATTACCATCTTGGTTGCTCATTCTAGTGTACAGGAGTATATTATCAAAGGTGAGATAACCAAAAAGAGGACCAGCTGGATCACCAAGATCCTAGAGTATGATGTGGAAATTAGACCAACTAAGTTGGTTTGGGGAAGAGGTTGGTGTGAATACCTTGCACATAAATTGAGTTCCAAAGCTAAGAAGGAGATCGATCAAGTCTACTCAAATCAATTCAAGTCGTACGAGTCCTCGATGGAAGATTGAATGCGATATATGTAAAAGGGGTAGTACCTAACCTACCTTCTATTCCACAAAAGGTGATACTATTGACTACAAGGCACTAGGTATGTATTAATTGAAGGGACTTTATTTAAGAGAAATTATGATGGTGTCTTGCTCTGATTTTTAGATAAGCCACAGGCAGAAAGGGTTTTAAGGAATTCTATAGCAGTCCCAAGGGTGGTCACTTCTCCACCAAGACTTAGATTTGCTTGAAAATCATGTGAGAAGGATATTATTGGCCCTCTATGTTTTTTGAAGTGCACCATTTGGTGCAAAAATGTACTCAGTTCCAATTCTTTGTTGGAAAAAGGAGAAATTTTTCCTTTCCCTTAAGTCCACTTGTAAATGAAGATCCCTTTGCTCAATGGGGTTTGGATTTCATCGGAATGATAAATCCTATTTCTAGTGCTAGCCAAAAATGGATCCTTACATTGATTGATTACTTCACAAGGTGGATGGATGTCATCGCCTTGAAAAATGCTATAGAGGGAGAGATTGCCAATTTCCTCAAAGAGCTAGTAACCAGATTTGGTTCACCAAAAACCATCATATTCAACAAGCACTCGAGCCTTTGTAGGTTCGAGATGTCGAATTTTTCTATAAAAAATGAGATTTACCTCAATAATTTGTTAAAATACTACCCACAAGGAAATGGGCTAGCAGAGTCAACTAATAAAAACCTAATTAGGTTAATCAAGTGCATCGGGTCCAAGCGAAAAAGGGATAGGCACAAGAACCTACGAGCTGCTCTGTGGGCAGATCATATTACACCAATGTAGATCCTAAAGGCCTCTCCCTATGAATTAGTATATGGAAAAGAGGTAGTGTTACCTGTTTCCATGGAGCTCCCTGCTTTGCAACTACTGAAAGCCCTAGAACTAGAAGAAATTAGTGGAATGCAAGTACGGTTAGTAGAGCTCCTCAAACTTGAGGAATAAAAATAAAAGGCCTTTGGAGCCATGATCGGCCACCAATAGATATTTAAGTGGTTGTTTGATAAAAATACCTCTGACCTAGATTTCAAGAAAGGAAGCCTAGTGCTAAAGTACGATGAGCACACTGCAAAACCAGGGTAGCATACGAAATATGAAGTGCTATGGAAGGGACCCTTCCAAATTATCATGTGCAAAGGAAAGAATGAATATGAACTTGAAGGTATTGAAGGAAATATTTTAGATATACCGTTGAATGATAATTATCTAAAATTATTCCATTAAAAGTGCGTTGTTTTATTTTAAATTTTAACAGTTATGTACCATATGTAAATATGCTTTAGTTTTAAGAATAAGCCATGATAGAAACACTGAAGAAGTAGAAAAGTACTGTATTATTTATATTCATTAAAAATTTACAAGTGTAATGCAATTCGAGGCTCAAATTTTAAACTTAAAGCTCTCTCAAGCAAAACCCAAAAAGAGTCCTAAATAAAAAGCAAAAGGTGATCAAGACCAAAATCCACTGAAAAAGGCCAAAATGAGTGAAAAAGTGCCAAGGTATACACTTCTTGGTGACACATTTAGCCCCCACTTTAGTGAGAGTATGAATGTTCTTCAGACTCACACTAAAGTAGTTGAACCATGCACATTGAGCAGAATCTAGTGTACTCATGCTAGTAAGGTGAGATGACTCATGATCAAGAGAGATGGTCAAGCCCCCAGGATCAAGATCTCATGGAAAACTAAGCATAAGTGCAAAATATCACACAAAGAGTTATGTGAAAGGGTGGAGAAAAGTCAGATCAAGCTTTGACCAATTGTCTAGCTACTTATGGATCAGATCTAGATTGTTCTTTTGAAAGGAAGGATGTACTCACTCTAGGCTGACAAAAATTTTGGTTGTTCACTAGGTGAGAATGCCAAAAGGTGGTGGGAGACACATACACTCAATTGGTATGCGCTCATACACACAAAAGGTGGTTATAGGGAAATTTGTGCCACTAGTTGGGCTTCCCGCTCAACCATACCAAATTTGTACTCCCTGACAACTTTGATAAGGCACCACAAGGATAGGGGTGTGGCTCATGAGACAAGAAAACCCTTGGATGCATAGAACCCATGAACAAGTGCAAGATAGCACTACAAGCATGCAAGTTTTGTTATGCAAGGTGGCCGTGTATGCACAAAGGGATGTGAACACAAAATGTGAAATGAAAAAGTAAAAAGGTGCAAAAGAAAAATGCAAGTGTTCGAAGGAGTCATGCTTAGTTCATTTGAGGCCTTTTTGACATTGGGAACATTGCATGTAATTTTTCCAAAAGAGGACCAATCAAAGTATAGAAGATTCACAATTTAGGGGATGCAATGCATCGCATTAGACCACCAAGAGGAATGTAATATGCTGAGATAAGTCACACTTATGAAAGAAATTATACCCAATGTCATCCACAAAGTGAGAAAACACATCAAGTGAAGTGACAAGGCTGCACTAGGAAGCTTGGGTAAAGAAAAAAAAATGCAAATGCAAAAAGTAAAAGTAAAATGGGAGAGTTCCAATGTATGCCCCCACTTTAAAGGGATTGCTACACACTGCTTTGTGAGAAATTTATTTAAAGTAGAAAAAGGCCAAAAACCAAGAAAGGACATGAGAGCCTGTCCATCAATGAGTATCCACGAAAGGCTACATCATGCAAAAAAAAAGAAGAAGCAAGAAAAAGAGAAGGGGGAAAATATGCCCCCAAAATGGAAAACACCAAACACACAAGGGAGCTATCTATTTGAGGTCAGTATGTTAGTTGCTACAATATTTATTTTAGAGAGCATGCAACTATCATCATCTCCTCAAACACATAGAATGAGAAGAAGGACACATAGATAATGAAGACCAAATGAAAAAAATCATTTTGGGTCAACATGGAGGAGACATAAGGTGTCTCGACGCTTTGCATCGTCCCCAAAAAGAACCAAAGAAAGAAAAAGACAAAAACAAAGGAGACTTATTTTTTGAGTCAACATGAAGGAGACATTGTTGTCTCGATGCCTTGCATCATCCTCAAATGAAAGGCAAGAAGGGCACATAAAGAAGAAGAGGTTCATTTGGGTCAACATGAAGGATACATTGTGGTCTCAATGCCTTGCATCATCCCCAAAAGAAAGGATAAAAAGGTGAAAGTGAAAGGAAAGGAGGTTCATTTGGGTCAACATGAAGGAGACATTGCGGTCTCAATGCCTTGTGTCATCCCCAAAAGGAAGATAAATAAAAAAGGTGAAAGGAAAAAGGCAAAGCAAAGGCACGACATATAGAAGAAGTAAGATATAGATAGAAGAATAACACAAACATCAAACAAGATAGGGAGCACATGACATAAAAATAAATGCAAAAAAGAAAAGGAAAAACCACTAGCTAGGAAAGTGAACGTCACTCATCAAGAAAGTCATCGGCCTCCCAATCTTGCTCAGTGTAATACTTAGGAGGATGGCTAGTGAGAGGAATAGTAGCGATTTATGAACTAGAGTCCATATCAACACTTGTTTGAGGAGAAACCTTGTGAATGCTCATAGAAGAGGAAAAGAGTGAATTCAAGGTATGATGTACATCTTCATCAATCTTGGTAGTCTCCTCATCGTCGACATCTAAGTTGATGACGATGGTGGGACGGATGACAATGTTGGTAGTAGCTTGTAAGATGGGTGGTGATGGAGGAGGTATTGGATCTGGCTATGGGGGTGGAGGAGGAGGATCAACAGAGATGGCCTCAGGCATAGGAGGGTTGGGCTCTTCAACATGGTCTTCCTCATGAGATTGACAAGACGGTGATGCCTACGTGCCCTAGCTTCTTTATTCCTTTTGGCTTTGTGATCAAGGTTCATAGGTGAAGGATCAAGCTGGTCCACTATGGGTTGCTTATCATTCCTGAGAGGATGAATGGGAGGCACTAAGGGTGGCTCATCCACTTTCTCTTTGGCTTTATAAACTTGTTTAGTGCAAGGTGGGAGGATGGAGTTACTATCATCAAGGATGGGTGAATCTGAGGTAGGAGGTACGTTGCATAGAGATAGTTCAGATATCTTCTTGGCTTTTAATTTTTTGTAGGCAATAAAGAAGAATTTTTTTCTGGGGGTGATGGGTTCCATAGGTTTAGGCCAAAAGACATCCAAGGAAAAGTTACCCTTAGAGGATAATGGGTTAAAACTGCTATGATGGACATTAAATACATCATTGTTGATAGGAAACTTCACACTTATGAATGATGGAAGGGACTCCTTTCATAGAACGAAGCCATGGAAGGCCAAGTCATAAGAGAAATTGGTCTGACTGAGGGATAATTGAAAAGGTAACATCCAATGTCTTGGGACCTATTTGCAAGGGGAGGGCAATTGATCCGATCATCAGGCATACAAAACCATTGTGTGTTTTGACCCATGCAGTAGGTCGATTATAAACATCCTGATAAAGATTATGTAATACAAGAAACTCTTCAGTGATGAAATTCTTGTGACATGTGGGATCTATGATTATCCCATTGGTGTGCTTATCATAGTTGTGGCCACCTATGTAGAGAGGGCCATAGGAAGATTTCTTAGTATATCTTGTACAGAAAAGGATATGTCAAGAGGTCCTTTGGTTGGGCCCTTTCAAAGGATAACGTCAATTTCTCCTACCATCTCGTTAATAGGTGAGACATGTGTTACCAGTGGAATAGAAGTAAAATGTAAATCTTTTGAATCGACATTCATTACATCGGGTGTGGAAGTTTCACTTGACTTGACAAACAAAACTTTATGATTAAGTAGGGGGTTGGTAAAAATCTACAAGTTTTGATTAGGGGGTGCCACTGATATACTTATTTTAATATTATTGTTGGCAATAGATAGACGCCCTCAATCAATGAGGTCTTGCAATAGGTGCTTTAAATGCTTACACTGTTCAATATCATGGTCGTTTTTGCGATGAAAGTAGCAATAAGTAGTGGCATTGTAGGAAGGGGGTAATGGTTTATTACGATTGGGTGTATGGACAGGAAATTAAAGGGCACGACAGATTTAATAGTAGCCTCTTGATTATTAATTCGTGGGGGGTTGGAAGATGAAGGGGTGAATTGGAGGAATCCTTTGTTCAGTTTAGGGAAAGGTTGGAGAGTGGATTGGGAAGAGCTATAGGACTTCTCATCATGACTAGTAGTGGACTGTGAGTCACGACTACTAGTAGAGTTATGGTAATCACAAAGTGCTTGACATAGGTGCATGAAGCAGGGGAACTTCATGAGGGTGAGTTTATCTTAAAGGGATGTCACAAGGTTCTCAGTAAACATCTTCTACAGATGGGTGTCTAGGATCTGGACATCAATCAAAGAATAGAGGGCTTGGTAGCGAGAGATAAAATCAGTAATCTTCTCGGTATTAGCATGTTTACAACTCATGAGGTTGGTTGAAGTTTTCTTCAGAGCCATGTGAACTTGAAAGTGATTTATGAAAACATTCACTAACTCATTGAATGAACTAATGGATTTATTGGGTAGGGAAGAGAACCAATCTAAGGTTGCATCCTTAAGAGTTCTTGGAAATAATTTGGAAAGTAACCTATCATCAAGAGAAAAGTTGCTATAGAGAGCAGTGTATGGATTGACATGGTTAGAAGGGTCACCCCTCCCGCCATACTTTTTGAACCTAGGGATATTGATTCATTGTGGCAAAGGAGTGCGAAGAATTTCAAGGGACAATGGGTTACTATAAACGTAATGCGAGGGGGAGCTAGATTGGCTTTGGTTAATGGAAGATATTTTTGTGGCATATTAGTGATAGTGTGAAATAATTGTGTAATGAGAGGGTCACTGTAAGTGCTATGAGGTGGAAGTGAGAGATGTGAAGGGGTGAGAGTGGTGGAAGGAGAAGTGGCAGGAATAGTGATAGGAGGGACTATGGAAGAAGTGAGAGGATAAGATGCCACAAGAGAAGTAAGGATGCCAATGGTGATGGGGAGAGGATGTACCACACTACTAACCGGTTGTAGGTTGGTTGTGACACTAGGTGGGGTATAGGTTGGGATATAAGCCATGATTGAGGAGGGAGGAGTGAAAGCTCCTCCATGGCTAGACCTATGACTGGGTGAAGGGGATGACTTAGGTGCATGCTTCTCATAGATTTTTACAATCTTCTTCAACACACTTAAGCCATTGTCACAGTCAATTACTAAATGTAGGAGCTCAATGGCAGGAATGGCAACCCCTGAAATGGGTTACAAGCTCACTTCATTCTCATAATCAAAAAGATCAGCATGAATGTGGAATATTTTATCATGTGTGAGGTTATTATTAGCAGTGGTTTCATCTATGCACAAGGAATTACTAAGGATAGCATCTAAGCCTAATGCACCATTGTCAACATCAGGAGTTGAAGTTGGAGGGATACCAAGATCTACAACGATGGTGTTGTTAGTAGATTCCATGGGTCCTTGAACTTCTTCTCACAACTGTATTAGCATAGGGACAAGTTCACCAATAGGGGCGACCTAGTCCTCTTGTAGCTTTCTGAGGAATCAAGCTTTGGTTTTGTGGGTCTCGGTTGATGTTCCCCTTTTGTGCAGCAATTTGTGACAAGAACCTCCGATAGTGACCTGCAACTTGTCTTTTGTCCTTCCTAGGGTTTGAGACTTGGGGTTGACTTAAGGAGAATGTTGGTACTTCTTGCAACACTTTGTACTTCACCTAACTTGCATCAAAAGATCTGTAAACACATGCAAAGACTAGAAATTGTTGGGGTTAGGAAATAGGTGTTTGCCTAAGTCAAACCCCTTTGTAGGTGATTAAACCCAAATGAGATACAAGCAAAGGAATGTAAGATTGAATGATAACACAATAGAAAACCTTACCAAACCTTTTTTGATGGTTTTCAACTTGCATGAGAAGCTTCAATGGAGGTAGTCTAAAAACCCTAATGCTTGTATGCTTGCTTGTGAAGACTTGGTTGTTTGGGTGCTTGAAGATTGAGAGCAAGGGAGTAAAAATGAGCTTGGAGAGAGGCAAAATGGAGGTAAAAACCCTTATTTGTACATGTGAAACCCTAATTTTCCAAAAATGCAACCTAATAGGCCGACCCTAGGGTTTAGGAGGCAAGATTCTCGTTGAATATTAAATAAAATTTGAATTTTATACTTAGAGGGACTAGGTCGCCCAAAGCGGCAACCTAGTCCTCCTAGGAAAATTTTGATGATTGTCATAAATTGATTTATGTTTAATGAAGTTAATTAAATTTTCCTCCCAAAACACACTTAGGTCGGGACTAATGATGCATTAAAAGGGAAAATTATCATATAAAGAGGGTTAATTGAGGGGTGATAAGCCTAGATGAATGTGAAAATGCAACACAAAACTCTGTCTTAAGGCTTAAGAAGGTGCAAGAATATATTATTTAGGTGAATTATGTTGAAAGGGTCTTAGAAAAGTGAGGAAATGTGTTACAACACTTCACAACAACTTAGTAAAACACTGTTATGTCATTGATGAATTGCAAGATTACAAGCTTGAATCAAGGTGATCAAGACCAAAATCCACTGAAAAAGGCCAAAATGAGTGAAAATGTGCCAAGGTATACACTTTTTGGCAGCACAAAAATGTTATAAGTATCTTCAAGGCATATATAATGCATCCACTAAGTGAATAATGAGAGGCTTGTATAAATTCAGCAACTTAACCACATATAAACCATATGCTACGCATAAACTAATATATGTGTGAGGGTTGTTATTATTGCAAATATATTCACATAAATATGAGTGCATGGAAACATTATGAGAGGCATTTACCAAGCAATTTGTTGTGACATGTTAAGTGATAAAATGCAAAAAGAAATCTAAGTTGTAAGTTTAAAGGTCATGCACAGCAAAATAAAAGCATATGACTTGGTCAAGCCATGAGATGGCATATAATAGAAGAGTTTGATTTTCTATGGTAATCAAACAATATCCATGGTGAGAGAAAGAAACATGTAGGACCATTTCTTAGTTTGACTAAGTAAAATAGCTATTGTTGGCAGTCTATGGAGGGTGACTTACCCAAGGTAAAGAAGTTTATTATTGTGGGGATTGTATATGTGTTTGTATTCTAATTTTTTAACCAACCACTTTGCATTCAATCTTTCTTAGTCAACCTATTAAGAAAAAAAATTGGGTTTAGTTTTTCATTTTTAGTCTTGCAAGTTGCATTCAGATGTAAAAGGTGGAAAATTTGAGAACTAAATTGCAGCATTAAGCTTCTCAATTTTTTGTATAAATAGGAGGTATTCTTTTGGGTTTTGGAATTTGTTCATTTCATTATTTTAATTTATTTTTTTAGCATAATCCAAGTTCTTGAGTGTTGTGGAGAGGTGAGAGAGAGAGTTTTTCATTGAGAGAGTTAGAGGTTTTTCTTGTATAGTTTGAGTATTTGGAGTTAGAGTTAGATTGGTGAGCAAGAAGAAAGTAGATGGAGCAGAAAGTGTGTATTTAGGATTGAGCTTGAGAGAAATTCTCCATTGGAAGTGAACTATCCAGGAATGTTATTCTTTCTTATTTTCTATTCTCTTTTATTGGTTTTCATGTGTTTGCAAGTGCTTGAGGAATTAGTGATTGAATTTATATAAAGCCTGTTTAAAATGGAATAGTGAAATCATATTAGATTGGATATGTGTATGTCTATTAAATAGAAGCATGTATTTGTATTCCTTTAACAAAGGAAACTAGAATATATTATTATAATATCTAGGTTATTGTAAGTCCAATATATGATAAAATTAAATTTTATTCAATGAGAATAATGGAAAGATATAGAGGCATTATGTTGGAAATGTCATATGTGATGTTATGTAAACCTGTATATAATTTGGGGTTTATTCCTTGGATTGGGATAATCCAAGATTGGGAGTAACCTACATGGTCAATTAGATCACTAAAAAATTTATTATCCTATGGGATGGAATCATGTTTTGGAATAAACTCATTAAGAGTTAGTATGGTCATATTGTCTACCAAATTGAGCAATAGGGTGGGTGAAAATACAACGTCCACTTCATAGAGGTGATATGCCACTTCTTATAAGAATTTTAATGTAATGATCAAATCTTTGGCCAAAGTAGTGTAAGTTGCCACTAATTACACTATCGGTTCACTATGGGCCAAGGTTGCATAACTAGGCTAGGAATTTCATGCATGTAGGTAGGTACCCACTATATGGTATCTCTAGATATGTAGGACACAACACCAAGCTCAAGTACGCTATTATAATTTATGAGGGATACCAAACCAAACTCTTCATTGAAGGGTAGGGCCATCTTACCAGTATGGTAGATGTGTGGGGATCACAGTTAGTCTATGGCTGGAGGAAAATAACTTGGTTGATGCTCTCCCTCATGCAGTCGACAGCCAAAATTTGAGGATGTATGCTAGTAAGGACATCTGGAACATTTTTACTTTATTTCATTGAGATATTGAAAGCTATGTATGTAATCATGATCTTATATCTTTATGAATATGAATATGTAATCAATACTTGGAATTATATAATGTACTTTATTGAAATAAATGAGAATTTGAAATGGGATTATTTCAAACATGTATCGTTGTTATTGAAATGCAATGGGAATTTAGAATGGGATTATTTCAAATGTGCATCTTTATTTTTGAAATAGAAATTATGGAAAAAAATTATTTCTATGTGTTGGTGAACTTAGGGTTAAACTTAGGTAAAAATGTTAGGGAAAAAATCAAGCTTGATACACTTGGGATGAATGAAAACCTCCTATTCTATGATAACTTCATCAAGAATAGATATACCTAGAACAACTTTGTTTTTCTCTTCAACAATGATGTTGGGAAGAATCAAATTTAGTCTATTTTCCATAGCCTTAAAAATATTATAAAGTTTATTGTAAAGAGATGTGGGGTGATAATCATCAAATTATATGGCTTTCTAATTTTTTCGAGATGCGAGCTATGAATTTATTATTCAAGTATTAAAAAATCTTTCCCTTCTTTGTCGAATCTTAAATGGCCTCTAAGACATTTCCTTCCCCACAATATGTCATTTAAGAAATAAACTTGTTGGAAATCCATCAAGACCCTCTTTTATTTCTTGTTTTTAAAATGCCTTTGTTAGTAATTTATTTTGGCTTTCTTTGACCAATTTGGGGATGCCATTGAATTTAGAACTCATATCTAAGCCTTCCCAATTATTAAGAAGGTTCTAGAAGAACTAAAAAACTTATAATTTAATGGACTCCAAGTCTTCCAAGGGGGATTCATTAATTGCTCTTATCTTGTTGATTTTGTTCTTGATTCTATGCACCTTGGTGGCATTATGAAAAAAATAGAATTTCTATCTCCATCTTTCAACAAAAATTTCTGAATTTTTGATGTCAAAAATTGATGAGCACATGATTATACTAAGCGGGGGGTGAATTAGTATAATAATATTTTTTTTCTTTTAAAACTTATTTAATCACTTAATATTTAATCAAAATTAATACATATGTAAAATCAAACAATAAGAAACATAATAACAACACAATTTATATGGAAACCCTTGCGAGAGAAAACAATGGCAAAAATATTACATTTATTAATCTTCTTAAATTACAAAATCTAGAGGAACCAACCCCTCATTCAATTTATGAACACCAACCCACTAAAGGCACCAACCCCTCATTTAATTTATGAGCACCAACCCACTAGAGGTGACAACCCCTCATTCAATCTATGAGCACCAACTCACTAGTGGCACCAAGCCCTCATTCAATATGTGAGCACCAACTCACTAGCAGCACCAACCCCTCATTCAATTTGTGAGCACCAACTCACTAGATTTCTCTTTTAAAATTATGTTATAACTCTCTTCCCAATTTTGTATAGTTCTCTTCTTGAATATGAGGTAAGATGATCATAAATTTTCCACAAAAAATTGATCACTATCTCCTTATAAATTTGCACATAATCTTCTCACAATCTCCTTATAAATCTACAATTAATCTTCACTACTTCGTCTTCATAGATCAAAAATTAATCTTCTTCATGAACTTGGTGTATATGATGTATTTGTTTTTCTTTTAATACACACACACTTATTCACAACCTCACAAGATGATTTTATATTTTTCTAAGAGGGATGATTCCTTGTAGAGACATCAACCAAGTCATAACAAATAGACACATTCAAGAAACAAATATTACCTTTTCATAAATAATTGCTTCTTCTTTTAATGTGTATTCGCTTTATCTAACATAGTTATCGGTTACACCTTCGTCAAGAATCGTGTAGCAACCCCAATGTTCTACCCATTAATTGTCACCATATTTTAACCCATATGTGAATAACATATGCTTTCAAATATAGTAATAAAAAATTTAAATTCTAATTCAACAATAAGATGCACATTTGGAATAAACCCATTCCAAACTCCCACTACATTTTAATAATAAAAGATGCATTACATAATTTCATGTAATGATAACATTTTTCGAATTTAAAATTTCTCAATAACAATAGAGATACATGTTTACATACATGGCTTCTATGAGCTTAATGAAATAGATAAACAAATGGTCCAGATTTCCCTACCTGGGCATACATCCTAGATGTCCCTGACATTGGTGCAGACATTCTAGATGTCCTTGTCATTGGTGAATACATTCTAGTTGTCCCCAATATTGCCACGTACATCCTCAAATCCTAGCTACCAATTGTATGAGTGAGAGCATCACTCAAGCACTTTTTTGTCAACCACGCACTTACTGTGGTCCCCCACACATCTACCAAACTGGTAAGATGGCCCTACCCTTAAATGAAGAGATTGGTTTGATAACATCATAATCCTGGCCTTCTTGAGCATAGTATTATGTCTTGCATATCTATAGCTACCATACTTTGGCTACAACCTACATGTATGACTTCCCTACCTAGAATGTAATCATGGATCACAATGAACTAACAGTGTAAATAGTGGCTACTTACACTACTTTGGCCAAAGAATTCAACACCTAGTACATCGAGTGAGATTCATCTGTCCACCAACCCTTTAGCTCGATTTGATAAATTGACTATAAGCATAACACACATTCAATATAAGGTGATAACATAGAAAAAAATTCAACAAGGTAATTCCCTTAACCATGGATTACCCTAACCCTATAGATATCCAAGTCCATAAAAAACTTATTATCTAGGTTACACCCTTTCACATGGATTCCTCTAACCCCGGGTATTACCACACTAATAATACATGTGCACATACTAGTGTCTAGCTCTAGGTTATCCCCTTTCCCATGGATTATCCTAATCCCAAGAATAACCTAATTAACCACCCTGGGTAATCGTAACATCATAACATTAATTGACTCTTGTCAAAAGTATGATCATAACACTAAGTGCCTTCTTTTCATAAATATGAACTCATCAATAAATGGCCTCATTCAAAAGTGTAGTCTCATCAATAATTGACTCCACTCACTTGAGTAAAATCTCATCAATAAATGACTCCATTCAAGGGTAAAATCTCATCAATAAATGACTCCATTCAAGAGTATAATCTCATCAATAAATTACTTCAATCTAAAGATATAATTAATAATCAAATGATCAATCAAATCATATAGATTAATCCCAACCTTTTTGCTTCATTTAATAATCAAGTAAACAGCCCAATCAAATAGGTTATTCCCAGCCTAGGGTTTCAATCAAAAGTGATGTAATGATTAAGTGATCATAAAAAAATCATAATGCCTCTCAATATTCCTCAAATGTTCACATGTTTACAATGTCCAAGTTACATTTGTATATAATCTAGAGGAAATTAACCTTAGAGGAGTTTGTGCTTCTATACCTACAAGTCCTCTTCTCTATATAGC